>CACRXP010000038.1:1585257-1605653 GCA_902702965.1 Spirometra erinaceieuropaei | reverse complement strand
GTCCGCCTCATGATAAATTAATTCACTCGCAAGTCACCGGTGTTGCACCCTTTTCGTGAGACACGCCGTCGCTTTCTATGGTCAGAAGGCCGATAGCTCTATTTATTGCAAGCCGTCTGCGATCTAACAATCTAAAACGAGCTGGGAGGACGGCTGAACTCCAACATCGGACCAATTCATCAAGCAGTCAAATCGCGCCAGTCCCATTTAAAATATAACAATACCCTTGTTTTTCCAACCCAGGCTATAGCAGGAATGGAAAGTGTTGTGATCCCCAGGGATGCAAGCGGTCCAGGGATTATTTGTGTGAACTATGAGTATGCTGCCAATACGGGGAGCAGGAGACTTTTCGTGTCTTCAGCAACATTTTACAATCTTCTCCGCAGCACGTCTGCTGGTCTTTCCAGGTGGTGCAGATTAATGCAGGCCGAATTCAACTCCTGTGACGCTATATTTTAATCGTAGCATCCTTCACTGCAGCATCTAGAACCGGAAGTAAGACTGGGTAGATCCCTTGTAAAGCAAACGCCGCTGCAGTATCTGAAGCTGCGGCGTTTTCTGTCGAGCCAGATGTTTGGGCAGCTGCCTTACAGACTGGCATACTAGGCAGCGGTCTGTGACCTCATCCGGCTGGCTGTGGGATGTCGAAAAAGGGCATTCTGTCAGTCAGGGCGTGTAGACTGGCGTAGAGGCGGAATAGTCAGAGAGATAGGCGGCCTGCAAGCCCACGAGACGCCCTGCACCACCAATGGCAACTGTCATGCGCCGCCAGACAGGATGGGGCGGGGTGAAGAGGGCGCTGACGTTGGGTTCCGACAAAGTTTTAGGATATTTCGGGCACGCCGGGTTTAAACCGCTCCAAATCCCTGGCGGAGAATCCAGTCTAAGGCGAATCGGTGTGCCAGCAACCCATGAATTCCCTAATCCGGCGCGGCTTCTCGTGGACTTCGGAGAGTAGGCTTCTGGTGACGTCCATAAACCTGCCTAATTCTAAGCGTCATAACATGGAAATTCGAGTATGCAGTAAGCGATAGCATCGATAAGGGGGATTAACTAGGAAGACTGACTGGACGCGAAGGAAAATAAAGTTTATTTTTGAAAGGAAAATGGCCCTGGATCAAGCACAACGCGTGGTTACAATTGCCTATTTGACTAGGGATAGAGGTTATTATCACAGTACAATAAGACAGTCACAAACAATCAAGAAAGTGCGCGTATATAAAAGTACAAACACAACTATATTGGGTAAGATGTGGTTATGTAACCCCACCTGATGGATACAATAGGGTTTAGGGATAGGGGTTAGAGTTAGGGGCTATGGTTAGGGGGTAGGGGTTAGAGGTTAGGGGTTAGGGCAACTATTTCTCAGCCACTCAAAGTAGAACCGCGCATTCCCAATTGCTTTGCTTTTGCATACAACTACTTGACCTCGTCGCCTGTGCGTTCTCCGATCCCGCCTGTAAAAATCCCCATTACCACTAGTCCCCTATTAGAGGTGACTGGGTTTTTGTTTACTTCAGGTGGGGCTACATAACCACATCAGAGCTTATATTGCATAAAATGGCAACATTGTCGATAAGAGGCTCTGTCTTTTGTAATTCTTCCAACGATCAGATGACCAGTACTAGGCACAACTGTGTCATAGTTCGGATGAGGAAATAAACAAGAGGATGGTAACCAGGTCAAACAAAGTGACCTTTAAACAATGCAAATATAATCGTAGAGGTGTTTCAACATCTCGTCTAATTCCTGCATATTGCCTCAAGGACGTCTTAGGGAATATATTTACCTTGGAGATGAACACATAAGCCTCTCCCCGCACTTCGTTGCATGACCACCTTTCACACGGGCTAAGTGGTATGAGGGGGTTTTGAAGAGTGAGGCCTTTTAAAGGAGCGGAAAATACGGTCGAAATTATGGGGCAAGCCAGAAAGGAAAATTTACGCCATCGGCTTGTTTTGACATATGGTGCAACTCCGAATTCAATCCCGCGTAACATGAATGGCCAATGGGTATCCGTGCGACCTCAAAAAGGAAATACTGCATGCCCATTTTCGGGAAAAGGTCAGGCACCTGATCCGGAAACAGAATGGCCAATGCGTTTTCGGTAAGGCTGTCAAGGCCCCAATCGTAAAACCCCTTCTACTACCATTCCCACATTAGAGGTGGTCTTATCCCAAAGTGCTGGGACGTATACTGTAGGCGACCTAATTGATGAAAAGTGCCGAAATTTACGAATGATTGTTAATGACTCTCAAACCCACACCAATGCCTGTATCAATAGGTAACAACTTTGATGGAAATGATGACATAAAGGAATTACCTAGGGTAGTGTTATGTTGTTTAGGCTGCGAATTTTTTATAAATGCGGAAAAATCCGAAAACGGTGAAAATTGTCGTAATTGTGTAAACTACGGTTTTAGATGTACAGTAGGTGTGATAACTTGTGAAATGTCAACCAAAACTCTGAAATGCATTTTCCTTTCGAAAAGATTACTTAGACAGGGTTTTAAAATTATTGATTGTGCAGCATAATCCCATAGTAATACAGTTACCTGGGGATGCCGGCTTTTCAACGAACCTTTTTCCAGCTACATGTAAAACCACTTTCTGTAAAAATGACTATTTAAGTAGCATGAATTTTCCCCATTTATTTTCCATGCCCTTAAAAATTCAAGCATTTTTCATGGAAATCATGCACAAAAATATTCATTCCTTCACTCTTGCTGTGGAAAACAACGTCTTCTTTAAATTCTATACTTAAAGAAAAGGTACAATTCGGTTTTCAAAAACTTTTCCAATTCGCCAATAATTTTGAACCCGACCTGCCGTTACACTAACTACAAACGTATATTTTCTGCATATAAAAAATCATACATTTTTCTACGGTCATAAGAGGAGGCCACAGGGAGTTCATAAAATTCCGTTGTGGATCTGAGCCATATTTTGAAGTTTACAAGTAACATCAGTAAATGCAGAGACAAGGTGTTTTATGAACGAGCATTTCACGGTATTAAAAATCACAAAATTAGAAACTTTTTAAAATCAAATTATACCCTTCTTTCAAGTGTACAATTTGTAGAAGGCGTAATTTGATACCGAATGAGTAAAAGAATGAATAGTTTATGCAAATTTTACATGAAATTTAATGGAATGTTTAAAGGCATCGAAAACCAATGAGAAAAATTCGTGCTATTTAAGTAGTCATTTTTTGCAGAGTATGATTCTTGCATGTGGCCGAAAAGATGTTCTGTCGAAAGCCTGCATCCCGAGGTAACTGACTTATTATATAATAATGCTGTATGACAGGTAATTTTAACACCCTACCTAAATAATATTTTTGAAACTAAAATGCATTTCAGAATTCCGGCTAAAATTTCATGAGTTAACACGTCTACTGTATATGAAGCCTGTTTATTCAAAAAATGACTGAATATGACATAAAAATGGAATAAAGTTCGAAAATATTGTTTTATAAATTTTTGCATCTAAATATCGACTAGATCGCAGTTGGTAGCCAGGCCCCGTATTACAGGTGGCGGGGGGGGGTTTGCTTACTGGGGCTATTTTGTGGGGCTCCAGAATCATATCTGACCCATTTGGCTTCCGTTTTACGTTTGAGGTTAGGATTAGGGTACAGGTTAATGGTTTTCGATTTTTGGGTTAGGGTTATGCTTTCAGGCTTAGGTTTTCGGGTTACGGTTAGGGTTTGAGCGTACGAATAGGTTTTAGTGTTACGGTTACGTTTTCCAGTTACGGTTATGTCTAAGGTATAGGGTTTAGTTTGCGATTTCAGTAAGGGTTAGGGTTGCCGTTGGGGTTTACGGTTAACGTTTAAGGTTGAGGTTAGAGTTAGGGTTTGGGTTAAGGTAGGAATTAGGGTTAAGGTCGCCGTCCACTTCGCCATTCCTGGCTACCAACTGCGATCTAGCCTAAATATCCTCTAAAAATAAGTGCAATGTCAGCTATTGCGGCTTGCCAATGGCCTGCGTTCTGAGTCAAGATCCCAAAATAGTTTTCTGAGAACACGTATTTTTCCAGCTTTCATATTGCTTGAGATGTGGTTCAATAAGACAAACAGGACTTTGCTTGATTTCGCCGATAGGTACGTCAATATCTCACCGATATTTATTTTAAACGACCATACGTGAACTGGGAGTTTTCCGTGACGGAATCTTAAAGCTGGACAATTGTTCTACACCCCCCCAAAAACAATTAATTTTCTGTTCTCATGAAACGATGAACCGCTTGCAAACCTGTGCTGATGTCCGCGACTCGGTGCATTTCAATTTATGCGGCTCGGCATTATAACCGAAAAGCCAAAAAAACAGGAATAATATCAGTCCTAATGGCGAAGACAGTTTCTTTACGCAATAATTTGTCCCCTTGTAAGGACATTTACAGCTCTAATCCTGCACGCACTAACGTCCAATCTGCAGTGACGTAAATCGTCAGGCGTTCGCGCAATGACGAATCGCACTTGGGTGAAGGAATTAGTGCAAATATCATAGAACTCCGTCCATAAACAATCTGCGGTCTGCATGCATGTGCGCGAGTTTGTAGTTTCGGTTCCAGATGTTCGTTAGGTTTGGTGAGGACGAAGCAAGCCGAAAACGGCGCGGTCACAGTCTATCCACGTCTTTGTCGATACGAGTACGAAAATCGGCAAGCATCCTGCTAACCCCAGTGATACCAAAACCTAGAGCATGGACCTCCATTCCGACAGATGAACGGTCACGAGGCTGCAGACCCTAACCTGATTAGTCGACGCCTCCACTCCACATGCTCGTCCAAAAGAGCCATCGGGAATTCTGTCCCATACGCGTCCACGCGCACAAACACAGGTGACTTAGGCTACGCCCATTGGTCAGAAAACGACCAGCCAATTACGGGGCTCTCGCAACAAGCCCCAACGCCTCCGCACCATCGTCCGGCGCGCTTTAACAGCGCGCGCTACGATCTGACACGTGCACACGTCACCGGTGGTCGTGTCACCGCGGCAAGCTCAGTGCGCACGGTCGGGGCACGAACCGCGGGCCGTGTGCCGGGACTGAAGAAGCATGAGTCATCCCCCCGGCCGGCGCGAAATCTGGGCTGGGCAAAATCAGCTGGTGGAAAGACGGACGCTCCCCCGGTGATCGAACTCACCGCCTGGCAGTGAGCGTGAAACGGGCGCCTATTTGTTAGCTTGCCGTCGATTTTTGCGTTTGGTGATAAAATGCAGCGTACGGCATTACGAGAAAGCTCTGCGGTTTATGACGCACTTTACTGTGAAAAGTAACATACCAGGTCAACAGAGACAGTGCCTAATAGCCTCATATATGCTTTAAAGAATGTTCCACAGATGGAACCTGTTCACAAGACGCTTTTTTCACCATTTAGGCCGGAACAGTCGGGTCGCGAGCTGAAATATGAACAGACAGAGGAATCTGCCATTTCTATGTGATAGTGAGGGAGGATTCGGGTGGAATCGGACGGCCGGCCAGTGAAAGTACCCCACTTTGACTGTGCACTCGGCAAGGAGGAGTCCTTTTAGTTAAGTCTCCCCATCCGAATGCCGTTTTCATTTTTAGCAACAGTCAGGAGACTTCCCATAGGTCATTTTTCGGTGTGTCCGTTTGGCCCATGTTAGACGCGATCTCTTCATAACGAAACAGTTCGATTTATGTACATTTTTTATACAAAAGCTGGAAGTGGACTCTTTAAAAAGGCCTTCCAGCTACTGAATCAAACAAGTCCCTATCAGCTTAATGGGGGTAGCCTAATAACGGGTCGCTGTTACGTTTGGTTTGTGTAGGTCCCAAGCTGTAGCTACAAGCGCTGCCTCGTGTCTGCCTAAGTCAACAGCTCGTCATAGTCAACTGGCCCAATTGTGAAAAACTCTGCGACCACGGAGAAATTCGAATTCAACGACAGTCAGGGCATGACTTTAACCATCTCAGCTACGAGGTCGCAACTGAGATTCTTTAGGTCCTTACGCCTGAGCTAAGTTACCTGTCTGGTCACACCCTAGTTGATTTTATCTAACACTCTTGAATCTACCACGAGGCGCTTAAAGTCGTGCCTTGGAGATATGCCAAGTAACGGAATAGCTCGGTCTCAATGGCACTCTCACGCACGTGAGATCCGGACCGCCGCTTACTAGAGCGATGATTAAGTCCTGTGCGTGGCACGCGTAAACGGGTTATCTAACTTTGTCAGTCTCTGATTCTGAGGCCGTCCCGGTTACCTTGACATGGTCTTTCCCTCGGAGCCAGGTGAGTGATGGAGGAGAGAGTGCGGTAGATGCGGTGAAAGTCCGCACTCGTGAAAACCAATTCACGCGCAAATCACCAGTGATACGCCCACTTCGTGGGGTACACAGTGGCTGTCAGCACTGTCAGCTTCAGAAAATGTCTCGCTCTCCACGTTCCCCGATTAAATGACAGTTCGACCGTCGGTTTCGACGATGTCCACCGTGTGCCCCACAGCTGCAGCAGTGGTGGGAGCAGGGACGGTGACTTGCGCAGGGGTTTATAGTGCGGGTAGACTTGCGCTGCATCTACCTACACTCTCTCCTCCTCCCCCGCCTGAGCCCGGTGTCAAGACAGAGTCAAGAAGACCGGAGACGAGGGAGGCAGCAGGTGGATGGCTCGGACGGATCCTCGCCTTGGCGCTCCACTCCGCACCCCCTGGTCCACACACATATGACCAGGATTTTGACCACAAAACAATGGGGTGGTGACAGTGGTCCAGTTGTGCGACGAATGCCGACAACAGGGTCCGCCAGCGCACCCCGCAAATGTTGGCATTTGTTATTGCGCACAGATAACGCCTGCCAGAGTACGATGTAGCCCCCGTGTTGGTCCAGCGCATCTAACACGTGGCCCGTTTGGAGGGCACGCCCGATTAAATATACAGTAGGTGACGAAACCGTTGAAGCCTGACTAGGGCACGCTCCACATGACCCGTAGGTGGCATATCAGGCTTCGTGGGGCGTTGCGCAAAATTGATTTTTCTCCGTGCGCACTCTGCCTCTAAAATGAGTCATCATCAAAAAACGAACACACAGCAGGACATTTTGGATTTAAAAAAGACGTTGATTTGTGTCCAGACGCTACTTTCTGCAAAAAACAGTTGTCGCAAACCAGATTTGCGTGTTTGGGTTCGTGCTGCTGCAAGTGGTCGTTAGTCTGGGAAAGAGAAACCCGCCTAAACAGGCGGAGAGAAGTTACGAAATAGATTTTCTACTTGCGTGAATCGGACGGGGAAGGATGGTAATAACTAACGCACCTTCGAAGAAAACAGCAGCGTTCTCTGCTTAAAGATTTCGACCTGTAAAGCATGTTGAAAATCTAGGGTGAGTATTCTGTTTTACTAATGCATGCGGTTGCGTGAGCATGCTCTGTGTACTTTTAAGACGTAAATTACTTCGGCCTGCACCAATTTTCCCGCCTAAGGTATTCCCGCTATTCCCAAGAGACTTAATTAGTTTTCGAAAAATTGAGGCTACTTCCAGTGCACTGATGTCCTTTCATTCTGCTCAAGGTCCTTAATTTTCTTCTAATTGCACGATCCCGAGGAGGGGATTTCTAAATTACGCAGGGCTTTTGGTTAATGGCTACTTCTCCGGAGGCCTAATCACAACTTTAGGGGAGAGGGAATTAAAAAGTAACGAAAGGCCTCCCTCTGAATGATTTCAACGACGTAGGTAGATACGTTGGAAGGGGAAGACTTCCACTGCCCTGCCCACCCGCTTTTAGTTATTTCCTGGGTTTTCTTGAAGACAGACGAAAACTAATATCCTCAGTCGTGGTTAAAAGAATAAAAGGCGGCGGAGGAGGAGGAGGAGGAGGAGGGGAGGGAGGAAAACGAGAAGAAGGGGGTGGAGGAGGTCGAGGGGGGAGGCAGAACACCCTGAAATCGTGCATACGTCGGGATTCGTTCAAACATTCATGGTGCGGTAAAATTAAATGAACGATGCTTTTTGGCGTCTCACAGTAACGGTCAGCTGCATGTCATCGGACAGAAACGCAGTAGCACCATGGGAAAGTGTAGTCGCGACACCGCCCGGAAGTTTCCGCTGACTAATGGAATTTCAGTTAAAGGCTCAATCTGTAACCAAATCCTTCTCCGGATCGCGCATTTATACTTGTGTTTGCGAAGTCGAAACCGTTCCCCACCTCAGTTGTGGTGGGGAGAGGGCAGGCAGCGAAAACACGAGAGACGCTGTACTGCCTCGTTGTCATGGGTTGCACACTTCTGACTCGGAAATGCTAACTTTAAAGTTGTCCTAGCACAGCCATAGGATTGAGGAAGAAGAGGCCGTGAGAAAAGCATGGAGTCACAGTTGAGTTGTTGGAGCAGCGAGTTTCGGGTGACTGCGGCGACTAGATGGCACGTCCTCGTTTTAGGAGAACAGCAACTGTCGCCACTCGCGAAAGTCAGTATGCCGTGCGTGAAGATAAACATCCTGCTTTTTGGAGGCTATATTTGCAAAAATTGTCTTCACGAGGGATGAGGAGTGTATCATATGCTTCTTCTTAAGGGAAGCAGAGAGAGAGCCAAAAACATGGTAAGCTGCTAAACTGCGCAAGTCATGAAAGTCAGCCTCAAGTCTGTTAAGGAAAGGTACTAGGCTGATCACTCAACGAGAGCACTTAAACGTTTTGGTCAGAAGTGGTAAACAACCAACAAGACAACTGGTGAATGACTGGGAGTTCTCTCTTTAACGGGCATTGAAGACTAATCCGCCTGATGATGCGTGTGGGCGAACCTGGGCGAAATGTATGCACGAGGCTCAAGAAAGAAGTTTGTATGGTCCCACTTACCATACTGATCTCCCCCTAAATGCCCGTGCAAGAGCGTAAACAGTATGCAGAACGTGGGGTATACAACTGAACAGTAGGGCTGGCGAGTGGAGTGCAATGGGCACAAATGCTGCCGACGGATTGGCCTTAATCGTTGGACTCATATCATCCACCGACAGACTTTGGGCACTCGTGTTTGTGCCCTTCGGAAGAGTCTAGTAAAAGCTCCGCTGTTGTAGATCAACAACTGACGCCTGATAAGCATTCAAACTCACCTGACGAGGTCCTCCCCCTTCCGACACGACCGCGAATTACAGAGAGATCATGATCGTACGGGGTAACTCTCCTGCCATAGATTTTGCTTGCATTAGCCGAACCAACGATCTCCACAAATCTTCGTAGGTAAAGTCGAAGGAGCATCCTTTCGGTGAGGAATGTACCACATGAAAATTGAGGAGCGCACCCGTTAAAGAGTGCGGTCTTTAGTTATCTGTTGAGTATCCCGAAGATGCGCCGGACCAACACGGGAGCCATATCGGATTCTGGTAGGCGCTATCACAATGCGCACCATAAAAAATGCTAACATTTTAGGGGTGCGATGGCAGACCCAGTTGCCGGTTGACGTCGCGCACATTGGGACCCCTGCCGCCACCCATTTTTGTTGTTGGTTAAAATCCTAGTTATTTGTTGTGTGGACCAAGGGTGTGGAGTGGAGCGTCAAGGTGCAAGCTCGACCGTGCCCTCCACCTGCGCCCTTCCCCCCTCCGGCCTTCTTGACTCTGTCCTGACATCGGGCTCAGATGAGTGAGGGAAGAGGGGGAGCGAGAGGCGGAGAGAGGGAGAGAGCGCGGTGGATGTTGCAAAAGTCTACTACCTCTATATATTAATTCGCGCGCAAGTCACCGTCCCTGTTCCACCTTTTTGTGGAGCACATTGTGGACATCGTCGGTAACAACGGTCGAACTGTCATGTTTAAGCTTCCCCCTCCATTGAAGTCAAAATGCACATTCATATAAATATGCAGGATGCGACGAAACAAGATACGGGGACACCTGACTCCAAAGTGAAACACTAAAGACGGGACTGACGACGCTGCAGCCATTCGGAGGTTTCCAAGACTTGACCTTGTCAAACTTGTGGAAGGGTCATTCGATAGCCACGCAGCGATTTTGTGGCAGGCAGCTAAGCATTCCAACGCCGCACTGGTTAGCGGTGGAGTGAAAGCCTTTCATCAGAGTGCGTCTGCTTGTAGGAATTCGGGACTTTATTAGCAAAAAGAAAGGCTAGATCGCAGTTGGTAGCCAGGCCCCCGATTACAGGTGGCTGGGGGGTTTGTTTACTGGGGCTATTTTGTGGGGTTCCATAATCACATCTGACCCTTTTGGCTTCCATTTTACGTCTGAGGTTAGGATTAGGGTACCGGTTAATGGCTTCCGATTTTCGAGCTAGGGTTATGTCTTTAGGCTTAGGTTTTCGGGTTATGGATAGGGTTTGAGCGTACGATCAGGTTTCAGTATTACGGTTAGGTTTTCTAAGTTCAGCGAATATTCCCATGTTACAATTGAAAAGTCAAATGGGCGAACACGTGTTTTTAGTAACTCTTCATCAGGTTTTCAGTTACGGCTCTGTCTAAGGGCTACGGTTAAGTTTACGATTTCGGTTAGGGTTAGGGCTGTCGGTAAGGTTAAAGGTTAACGTTTAAGGTTGAGGTTAGGGTTACGGTTAGGATTACGGGATAAGGTCGCTGTCCGCTTCCCCATTCCTGGCTACCAACTGCGATCTAGCAAAAAGAAATGCCTGAAGGTTTCTTCCTGTCAGGAAATGCATCAGCTGAAAGGCCTTCCTGTCTGAGAATCCAGTTTCCTTTAATAAGTCATTGGGCGGAGAGAGAGAGAGAGTGCGGTAAATGTAGCGCAAGTCTACTATCACCACAAACTGATTCACACACATGTCACTTACCCTGGTCTCACCTTGTTGTTGAGTATACGGTGGGCGTCGTCGGAAAGGACAGTCGAACTTCATGAGGTCGATTCGACAAGACACGGGAATAGGTAACCCCCGGTAATACAGGCGGTAAGTGTTCCCGTGTCCTAGCCCTAGCCACAACCTTAACATCCGACTTAATCTCCACGGCAACTAGCGTGAGATTCACCCCACCCCCCAAGTAGGTGTTTCCTGACCCCCCGTCGTGCCATCAATTCGTCCCGTTCCTCTTCTTCTGAAGTTACCCAGCAGTAGTGTTGTCTTTTTGCGCAACTATAGGGCCTAGTACTTTCCAACATGGTGCAATTTTGGTTGTCTCCCCGCGCTAGGCAGCTGAGAGAACCAGAATCATGACCGTTACTTCGTGTCTACGCCTCCTAACATCTCACTATGCCACCTTTCTCCACGCGCGTAGGTCAGGGTAATATGGATATGAAAGTAGACGTTCTCAGAGGGAGAAAAGTTGGTGGGAACACTCAGATGGCAAGAACAGCGGCTGTCAAGCAAATTCTATGCCGCTGCGGTAAAAAAAAGCAGCTAAAACAGGTCGCTGCTAAGACGGAGGAATCAAACACTAGCCCAAAGTGCCTGACAGGTAAAATGTGAGCATTAAACCTTGTGTGACAAATAATAAGGATCAAATAAAAGGATCTAGCGAAAATGTTAAGGCGCATCCAGTGTTGTTGATGCTATTTTCTGCAATTTTATACCACTCATAGAACCACTCAGGACCGTAGAGAGGTAGATTCACCGGGGAAAGTGTCTGCATAACGAGGTGTTGTTCGTGATTACCGTTGGGTAGACTTTGAGTGTCAACAAACTGCTACGTGACCAAATAAAAGCAGGGAAAGCCAGTCGGAAAGGCAATGGAGAAAGGGGGTGGGGGGGATTGTCTCTACCCCCCCCCCCCAGACAGAAGGGGGGGGGACAATGATCAGCATTTCAGAAGCCAATTGATGGCTGATCGTGTTTATCTTCCGGCAGGAGTTGGACGAACTAACAAAGACCGACGAAAGGGGAGCGACTACTCATCTAGACTCCCTAATTACGCCGGCGAAGGCAAAGAGACCTCCCGTCTCATCGAATCTGCCAGTCTGCAGAGGTTTGGGAGAAGGGGATGTTTGTGGGAATTGGTATCCACCTGTTATTACAGGTAACAACGAGACCAGTGAATGAGCCAGTAAATGCCAGCGAACTATCCCGTAAAGTAAGACTTCTGTGGATGATGTTTAGGCCTTGTCAAAGCCTACAGGTTCATTACACATCGTTTAAAAAATGCAAAGTGACTAGCCCCCGCAGAGAGGCGGGGGGGGGGGGGGGTGGGAATGCCCACACTTTCCGGACTAGGTCATATCTCCACGGCGCACTATCAACCTTAACTCCTCTTGAGTTGTGACCCATCAGAAGCTTGTTGCAAATTCACAAATGCGTATTTACAACTGACAGAAAGTGCACGGTGGCTTCTAGAACCTTAGTCGAGGACGGTGTGCGGATTTTCAGTCTGATCCTGCACTATGGAAATATCCCCCCCCACCCCCCAAGAATGGAGTCGAATTACCTTCCCAAAGTGAAATGATATAAAGCCTGTGGTAATTATGTGTCCTAAACTTTCGTAGGGCATTCGTAATCTCCACTGTCGTAGTTAAGATAAACTACAAGTCATACTTTGCTATTTTCAGCTGAAGTAAATCACTAAGTATAGGGGGCTCCTTACGCAAACCGTTCAAGTCTAACTCGTACACCGCTAGAGAGAACGCCACACAGGCTGGCTCCCAGCTGTCTAGAGTTGTTTGTTCTGTGAAGCCAACCAGATCGATGCGTATGCTTCCGACCTGAGGGAATACCTCGTCCCTGCCCATAAAGATTAGCCGATATGGAGGTACTAGTGATGCTTTTTTTCAACTGTACTACTGATCTAACGTTCCGACCTCACCTGCGGAGAATTGATGTTTCGCAAAGATGTGCATCGACTTCTGTCCAGTTGCAATTGTTGATCCTGCGGTTAGGAGGCACCAATTGTCTTGAAGTGATCAGTAGCTAAGTCCTTTTATTGTTGCTTTGTCATTCTGTGGGCAGTTATTACCAGACGACAATGTCTGTCTCGTCGGTGGAGCGAAACGGATACCTGAACTAGGCCCTCAAACTCTGAGTCGCGAGTCCATGCCTCTTCGTCTGCGACCAATAGTTCGATCGTCGCGCACGATTATACTCATTGTTGGCTCCACAGCGTAGTGCCACAGGTCAGTGACTCTAGCGTGAGTTAGTTCACAGTGGTAGCGGACTTGCGCTGCAACTACCACCTGGGTCCGACGACAAGACAGAGTCAGGATGACCAGAGTCGGGCTCGGGTGCAAAGCGCTAAACAGCCACTCTACGCGTGCCACACACGATCTGGTCCGTGCACAGTGTGCCTGGCTCTCAAAGAAACAATGGACAGCCCGGATCCAATCTGAATGGGAGTGCCACAAAGGCCACACTAAGGAGGAGGCACTGAACCCTTCTCTCAGCCCGCCAGCCGGTCACCCCACATACCCCACCAACAGTTCGACCGTCGTAACCGACGATGTTCATCATGTGATCCGCGCCAAGGAAGGTGACATGTGTGTGAATTAGTTTGTAATGATAGTAGACTTGCGCTACATCTACCGCAGCTTCTCTCTCTCCCCTCACTTATCTGAGTCTGTTAAGAAGAGCGGAGGCGAGACCGGTCGCAGGTGACCCACACCCGGGTACATCCACACGCATTGGTTCTCTCCTGCGACTTCCGTTAATTTTCCAAGAACGAAATGACAAACCTTTCAGAGCGTAGCTGTATTTCAAACACGCGGTCTCACCCATTCATTGCGAAAAATCCCATTTCTAATGTAGATGTTTAAAATGCAAAGAACTGAGAAAAAGATAAGCAAACTGCGGGACCTTATATAGGCCAGTTTTCCGGTACTAAGTACTACGAGAATGGAGTTCGGTAGTGATGATGAACCGTGCTAGACATAACGCAGATTACTGATTAACGGGAACAAGCTGAATTACACCATTATTAAAGGTAGACGAGGGAGCGAGCTGGAAGTGTTTAAGAATCCTCGCGTATCATAACGCTCCAGGAGGGACAATGCCCTCAGTTGGGGTTGAAAAAGGTCAAACTTATTGTTTCTCTATCGCTGTCGACAGGACGGGCCCAAAATCTGACTCAAATTCTATACCGCTTAGTGATCGAGCTCAAATTCCATATCGTGTCGGTTTAGGGCCTCAGACATGTCTGGCTGACAATGGAAAATTTCCGAAAATTAACCGTCCGAGTGCTTGATGTCTATGTGAGTTCCTCCGATGCTTATTGAGCAGGACATATGAGTGATACACTGACAGGGAGTAATTCGATGTATATAAACCCTCTATCTAATTCCCTAGGTGAGAGAGAATCAAGGAGCCTGGACAGGGAAATGGTCACTTAGTCAGTTAGAACGGAGGTTTAATCCGTTGCGTCACCTTTGCTGTCTTTCGCGGAGACGTTTATCCAGACAGATAGGCTACGGTGAGGGCGTTTCCCTGAAAGCCACCAAGATAACTTGGGCAACGGTATAGAGAAGGACCCCACTCAACTGTCAGTAGAATGTGGGGTTTTATCTTGGCATGTATTTGCAGGCTGTTGCAGAAATTACACTGCCAACAGCGATTACTTCCCACGACCTCACACCTTAACTCGAAATCCTTTATTTTGTGAAATTTACTTTTTGCTTATTGTTTGAGTAATACTCTCACTTCCGTTGTCCTACAATAGCGTAGGATAGGACTTTTGGCATAAGTTCAGGCAATTTTTGTACTTTCTTTCATTTTGTTAGCTTACTGTCTAGCGTGCCGCCCCACCCACAAAACTTCCTTTACCATAAATCGCGTATGGCACGATCCACAGTCTACTGACGGTTAAGTGGGATCCTTCTCTATACCGTTGCCACTACTATTTGTGCCGGTGTAATTGTCAGACATGTGGGTATAGTTAATTTTCGAAGAACACAAATCTCAAACCAAGAGGTCAAATAATGAATGAACCCGCTGAATATGGTCAACCACCGCTGCACTGGTTAGGCATGCCGTAAAGCTTTCCCATAATCCTGGTAGTAAGTGTTAGATTCTAATGAGAAGCGCAAAGGCCAAAACAACCAGCATCCACAGCAGTATTAATGTCCTCTTCTACTTAAACACCATTAGGTAGGCACAGGACGAGAACAAGAACGAAGAGGGGTCGGTTTCTCCTGGCAAAAGTAGATGCTTGCAAGATAGATCGCGAACAGACCAAACTGCGACGGCTTTAGGTTTGCTCCTGCGCGGGAGACCGCCCTTCCGTGGAAAACAGCTCGGCAGACACGTGTTATCGATAAAGTCACATCAGATGCATACGGTTAAACGGCAGGCATGAATGAAATCACAAAAGCTGTCTAGTTCCTTTGATATCGGCAGTCCGAAGAGTCTCCGCTGAAGGTGGGGGAGGGGGAAGAGGGGTTTTTGTTTGTGAGGAGGTGTCATGGTGAATGGCTAATTGAGAGCAACCATTCTGCAGGTCTTCAACTAATTAGTTTTGGACCACGATAACTGCAGGCTCTGGGGAGAATTCTTGCTTCTGTTGGGGGACCAGACGACGCAGTCGTATTGTCCTCTCTCCTCCCACCTGTCATTACTGAACCATTTTCTTTTTTTCGACTTTTCAATCACCTAATGGAAGTTTACGCAAAAGTAGAATAGTCCTTCTTTTAAAAGAAATGGCCAGGTGCCGAAATGCCCACTACGCCACAACTGCACTTACACCTGTAGAAGAACAGCAAACACTGATCTATCAAGGATAAAATCATCTCCTTTACCACTAGGTCTAGTGGGTCACTACCGTTTGTGAATGAAGGTTGAACATATGCCTTTCAACAGCCCAGCCCCACAAGATAATGGTTGTGACACTAGGTCAGACAGAGCGGTACCGAGGAGTAACACGGTCCTACCTGAGCCGACACGATAGAGTTTTGGGTAACATGTGGTTACGTAGCCCCATCCGATTGACACTATACTGTTGGAGTTGGGGTTAGGGAAACTATTTCCCAACCACTCAAAGTACAACCAAATAGCTTTTCTTTTGCATGCAATTACTTGACCTCATCGTTCGTGCGTTTCCCAGCCCCACCTGTAAAAACCCCTATTACCTCCCGTCCTCGTATTACAGGTGCCTGAGGTTTGTTTACTGAAGGTGGGCCTGCATAACCACATACGACCGAGTTTTATTCTGGTCGCAGGCGCCATTTGAGTATGCTTTTTGAATCAGGATCCAGCATGAATCAAACTATCTCCTGCTTTCTCAGTCGTCCAGGTGCAGAGGGGTGGAAAACTGGACAGCAAACAATGTGTATTTGGCGGCGCAGAGCCTTCAGACAGCAGTGGATCCGGTTTGCAAAACAGTCGGGATCAAAACTATACTGCGTTGGCCAACCTCGTAAAATGTTAACCGGGCTTATGAAATGCTATCTCAATTAGGAAGGATCAACTAGGCAGGGTTGTAATATAGATGATTATACAGTATAATCTCACCATATTTCCATTCAAGTCGGGACGGCAGCGTTTAAATGCATTTCTTTCCGGCCTACTGCAAAAAATCCCTCTAGGCAGAAAATGACTATTGAAGAAGTGTGAATTTTTCCTCTGACTTTCGCCGTCTTTATAAATTCAAATACATTTTAAGGTAAGGGGATACCATGCTAACAGGACAGGTACTAGCCAAAAACCCATACACGTGTGTTTCGCTGATATTCTGTCGTTGCATGGCACAACTGCGAGGGGTTCGGCTCATCACTGCGACCCCAGCATTCCGCATCTGCTTTCTGTTAGATGCTTCAATTTTGAAATTGTTACTTTTTAATTTCCTCAGAAATTTACTGCAGTTGTGTCGCGCAGCGGCAGAATATCGAAGAAACACGCGTGTATGGGCTTTTAGCTGGTACTTGTCCTGTTAATATGGTATTCCCTTACCCTAAAATGAACTGTTAGCTGCCCGTCAGCAGTTAATGATTATTACGCGGTCGCCGGCTGTGGCTGATGGACTTCGGCCTGAATATGCATACATGAAATTTCCGTTTGTGCCTATAAATCCGGAATATACTGATATACTCCAAGTTCGCATAAAATTTCTGAGGAAATCAAAAAGCGACAATTCAAATACACTTTACGGGAAATGTGATGAAAAGCACCCTTTTCTCTATTCATCTGGGAGCAAGTCACGTTTTCTCTGAAGTTTACACTTAAAGAAAGGGTATCTTTTGTTTTTAAAACGTTTGTGATTGTGGGATTTTTAATACCATGAAATGCCCACTGAACTAAAATCGTATCCGTCCGTTTACCGATCGTCCCTAAGAAATTTCCGACACAATCCACATGAATTGCAACGTTTTGTGAGCTCTATGTGGTAGCTTCTTAGTGGTATGAGGAGTGTATGGTTTCCTCTGAATGGAAACTGCAGGCTGTAAGCCCTTAACGTAAATGCAGTGGCGGATAGAGCTTTAAACCTTTCGGGAATCGGAAATTTAAAAAAATGAAAAATACTCTTTATTCACGTATAAAATCCGAAGCAGCCATGATTTGCTACTGAATGGGCGCAATAAACGGTATTTTGATCATGTTTTCCACAAAATATATTTGAATTGATGAGGGTATCGGAAATTAATAAACCAAATTCACACCAATTTTGAAGTTATTCTTTACCGAGTGCAGTTTTGGCAGGCGGTCTGTGAAAAAGCATCCAAAAGTAGGCATTGTAGCGCGACTAGCATATCTTCGGATAATGCCGTACGATAATAAATATTACAATCTTGCTTAGGTAATACTGCATAGCCGAAAACACACTTTATGTTTTCAGTTAACGTTTCATGGGAACGGTCACTGACGGCAGGTTCAAGCAGAGACAGTTTCGACTATGGGGGGCGAGAGCATTAGTGCGCACAAGATCCTCTTCGTCGATAAATCACTCAAGATGATTTAATTTTTAGGGGAGTTACCGATGAGAGCCCACATTTATCTTGCCAAATCTAGCAACCCTGTTTTCGGTGTTTTAGGGGACCTTGAGGGGGAATGTGGTATCTAGGTAATCGTCCATATACCGTAGCCCAAACGCGACTGCAAGCAGTTCTACTTGACTTTTGTGCCGTTTTCAACAGCTTTCAGCAATGCCTGTAAACGATATGAACGGGGCGTTCGAGTGCATTTCTAAAAGGACATGCTATTAACTGCAATAACTGTCATTAACATTTGAATATGATATCAAGGTTAGGAAAATAATTTGGCAAAGTGGACATATTAACGTGTAAAGGTAATTTTGTCACACTGGTGGACTAAACGGCTGTTTATCTGTCAAGTAATAAATAAATACGAGGGTGGAGCACTCTGGCTCCTAACGCACTTTCGAGAGAATAAAGTTCTTCTGAAGGTTCCAGCGGAGATTTCAAATGAACAGCCGAAAAATAAGATGTTTCTATTCAAAATTAACTTGGCACTTCTTCCTGTCCTTGCGGAAGTTAAAAGAGGGCGCTTTAATTAAGACGTAATCCCAGCCGACTGAATTAGCATAAATAGCAAAGTACCAAGACCTACTGGTTTCAGGCCGCGTTTCATGATAGCCAGGACTATCGAGTCCAAAAAAAATATTGACCGTCGTAAAGGAATATCGACTGTGCAGAGGAAACTGTGACTTCCGGATCTGGCTTGTAGACCGTCGTAAACGATACATATCACATTACAGGTTTGAATAATCGGAGATCCGAACTCTTTGGTTGTTCTGTCAGGCTCAATAGCTCCCGCGGCTTTAATGGCCCTCTTGCGCATGCAAGGTTCGGGCTGCCCTCATTAAGACCTGAAACATGTTGTGGAGACCAGGTCGCATGTGGTACGCGTAGACGGGTTGTTCGACTTTGCCATCCACTGGGTCTAATTCCAGTTGACTGGTGCATGGGAGAGGGAAATGAGAATGAGGTCGACTCTGGCGAACCCACCCACCCGGTACATCAGCGCACTTCCCACTATGATAGATCTGAGCCGCTAAAAGTCGTGTCTTAGAGGGTCGCCAACTGACGGAATAGCTCGGTCCTTGTGGTTAGTACTGCGCGTGTGTAGGTGGAGGAGGATGACTGACGGCAAACTGAGATTCAAGCTCAATGGGTCCTGCTTAGTGTGGTCTCTGTGGCACTCTCACGGAAGTTAGATCCGGGACGGTCTCCCCTGTGAAAGCCGGGTACATACTGTGGGAACCAGGTCACGTGCGGTGCGAGTAGATGGACGTTCAAGACCAGTTCTTGCCGTCTTAACATTGTTATGGTGGTAGCACGCCTAGGAGCGGCTCGGCCCCGCCAGCCACCGGAGTCCTCTCCTGTCTCCGGTAGATGCGCTGGACCAAAACGGGGGCCATATTGGATTCTGGCAGGCGTTATCGGATTTGAGCACCTTAAAAAATGCCAACATTCGGGGTGTGGTGGCAGATCGGGTTGCTGGCAGATGTCGCGCACACTGGCACCCCTGCCGCCCCTCCCCATTTTTGTTGTTGGTCAAAAACCTGGTCATTTGCTGTGTGGACCAGGGGGTGTGGAGTGGTGTGCAAGGCGTGGACTCGACCATGCCATCCACCTGCGCCCTGTCCTGTCTCCGGTCTTCTTGACTTTGTCTTAACATCGGTTCCAGGTGGGGGGGGGGAGGGGGAGAGAGTGCGGTGGATGCTGCGCAAGTCTACCCTCAATAAAAACTAATTCATACGTAAGTTACCTTCTCTGCTTTCACCATGCCGTGGAGCACACGGTAGATATCGTCGAAATTGACGGCCGAAGTGTCATGTCACCGGAGTCAAGTGGTTGAGGGAGGAGATCATGCAGTAAATGCCACGCAAGACTTATTCACGCGCAACTCACCGGTGCTGCGCCCACTCCGAGGGGCAGACGGTGGACGTGGTCGTCATTCGAAACGGTCAAATTATCAGACCAGAGGTTCGTGGTTCTGCCAGTTTTGATTGGCTATACTGATTAACCTGAAAAGGGTGTTCGGTCGAAACATACTGGCTGCAGTAAGCCTTGCGCCTCCAATCTAGGGCACTCGTCGGTAGTCGTATGGCGATAAGGAGTAATGGACAAGCATCACTTTTTCATTACAAATGCAAGTTGTTAAAACAAGTAGGCTGCGCTTCCATGAAATTCTGATGCGCCTACTCCCGCATTTTGCGTGGCTAGCCCACATTACCAAAGCGCTCTTCTCAAAACCGCCAGGAAGAAGCCTCCATAAAGATCTGTCGTCTCGAACGTTCCTGACTTAACAGTCCGGAAACTGAGATGGAAAGTTAGCACTAAAACGCCTACCAGGAGCTTTTCAGCCACTGGTGATATGGCTTGCAAAACACAGAGATAGTAGCGTCGCTCGGCTTCCAGTAAACAAAGAATTGCTTCAGCAGCCGAAACAGCATGATAAGTGTGACAGGAAAATAATGAACAGAGTTATCGGCAGAGCTCTCATTACTTCTTGGCACGGTGACATCGACCTTCGTGAACTGTTAGGCCAAATCACATAACAAGAGAGTAAGTACAAATGATACTGCCCAGTAAACAATCTTTGCATGCTGTTTGC
>CACRXP010000038.1:1563209-1584361 GCA_902702965.1 Spirometra erinaceieuropaei | reverse complement strand
AGGAGGAGGCAAGACAGAGAGGTCGCATCCTGCAGCAAGACACTGCTCCACTCTGGACAGCTGAGTTTGTGGCAGACTGCGCGCCCCCCATCCCCGATCGTCATCGCGGCCGCTCACCCACATCGCCTTCACTTCGCTAAACACCCCCTTTCAGTAGATTGTTTTTGCCGCGGGTGACATGACACCTGCGAGGTGACAGCTTGCCGCTAATCGACGCTGCACCCTCGCTGATTGGCTGCATGTGGACAAAGCCCAGGTGCACGCACTTAATTTGCGCAGGGAGCACTCGGTTGGTGACAGGACTTGCCACCGCTGCTTACTGAATCTTGCACGCTTCCCCCCCCTCCGCCGCAGCGAAGACTGTCCAACTCACTCCGTCTCCACCGCCTACTGATTTGGGTGACCTCGAGTTGTCCACCCATCACACTTCGCCCAGTTCCCAATTAACCAGACAGCCAACAGTGAACTCGCTGCAGATTTCGTATGTTGTAACTTTTTGAAGTTCACATCTAAAAGTACACAACGATTCGCTTCAGAACATACGGTTAAACAGATCCACCCACGCCGCCAGCAGTGTTTGAGTAGCTCCAAAGGTCTAAAGGCATGTCATCAGGGCGTAGAGGTTGCTGTGTAGAGGAATAGGAATGAAGGAAGAGATGTTGCTGAGGGCTGGTAAGGGATTGTTAGTACGCCCTCACCCCTCGGCGTGTTCAACCGAGTTCGGTGGCACTATCCCAATGGTTTTTATGGGTTTCGGCTCACGACTGCGATAGCCACCGTGTTGTTACGTAATGACAGGGCATCTTTCACGATTAATAGCAGTGGGAGGACGAGTTCCGAGCATCGATCACAGCGCTGAGGGTTATGAGGTGAGGTGCTGTCCACCCGGGATGACTGAGGAACAATATTGGCGAAAACTTTCACACGATTTTGCATGAGGCCTCCTCAACCGGCCACAGTCGACTAGTTTCACAAAGCACTAACTTGCGTTTCGAAATATTACCACAGTAAGAATGGGTAATAGCCACAAATGACTCCACAAGTCCCGTGGCATGCAGTTTTTCCGTGAGCAACGTCCCCAGTCACTGATAATCATACCATTCAGGAAGCAGATCATTACTCAAGCAGAGTACTTTTTGTAACTCAACCACCCAGACCGCCGAGGACGAACGAGGCCAAAAGGACACTGACGGAGGCGGCAGCACTTAGAGCAGCCTATGCAAGGGCGGTGATAACTGCGTCGCCTTGATGGACAGTTGCGGACAGACCGTCATGGCTTACCTACCACAGCCCACACCACCAGGTGAAGAGAGAGGGCACACGCCCCGCTACGGCACTCATTCCCGACGGATGACCTCGGGGTCAGCCCTGCGTCTGCCACGCCGAAAACAGTCTTCAGCAAGATCAGGCCCGATTAGTGAAGATCCTGTGGCTGCCAGCGTGGAGGGTTCGTCAGACGCGCAAATGCGCATGGTCCTCCCTCATCTCATGCACTTCCGAAACGCGTACTTTTGCCCCAAAGTAGCAATATTTGTCACTTTTTCCAACCATTACATAAAGTCAGTAAACCGTCTCATGTATAGTTGAAAACGCAAGTAATTTCTTGTGAAAGCTGGATATTCCTCTTTGAAAAGCATTCATAATTTAGAGTCTCCTGCGATGCTCGCCTAAATGAATATACGGACTAATATGCAGTCAGGTTTTTCTTAGTTGCTTAACATTGTTCCACAGTAACACAGTAACAGCATTATAAACATGCTTTTTCGGAAAATACCAGCTGCCAAATTTGGAATCCTTGCCGGTGAATAAAAAAAGACTGGTTCAAGAGGACACAACTACCAGGAGGTTCTTGAGACCGAAGGAGACGGTGTTTCCAAACAGAAGGTAAGAGAATGAAGCAGTATCATACAAAACAACTATAGGTGAGGCATTTTTTCGGTCTGAATTGCTTTTATGATGCCCCAAACAGGACATGGGGATAGGAACGCCCGCCCGCAAGGCAGGCGATCTTGCCGTGAATTCCTGTGTTCTGACCCTGACTCCAGTCCTGGTCCAAACCTTAACCGTGACCGTAGTCTTAACCCAAACCCTAAACTTAACCCTCGCCCCAACCTTATTTCGAACCCTAAACTTTGACAACAACCTTGCCTAACCATAACCCTAAGTCTAACCTTAATCCTAACCCTAATTTCCCAGGAATTTAGCGCAAAGCCACCTGTATTACGGGCTGTTTCTAGCTCGATATCCTGTCGGCGATGGGGGGGGGGGGAGGCATGCAGGATATCCCTGTCTTTTTCCATTATATCCGACTTCATTGGCGTTTATAAAACACTTTAAAAACATTACTACTGTCCAAAAATTCCTTTTGAGCGGAATTCCAGCGATTGCCCAGAAAAGTTTGAAGAAAAAAACAACATCGATAGTGGTTATAATAATGGTGTCGAAGGTGTTCGGCAGATTTGCTCAATTCATCCAATCCAATTGTTAAATAAAAAACGGTGGCCTCGATGGACTCGAATCCACGACAGCGAGTGTAAGGCTTGTATAGAGAAAATCTCCAGGGGATCAGAGGAATCATTCAAATCAGCCGAAAACACTTAACAGTTAAGCGAGCCTGGTAGTCATCCAGTGCATTCTGGGTGGATTGCTTAAAAAATCCTGCTCGGGCAGTCCGCTTGCTGTATCAGAATTGGTGGGTCCCATACTCTTCAGTAGGTTAGTCCGGTAACTTAAACCAAATGTGATTAAACTCAGGAGCATTGATTGTCGTGGGTTCGAACCCCACCGCAACCGTTGCGATTTTCACAATTGGATCCTCACTACTAAAACACTCCCGGGTCCTACTTGTTATCGTAAGACACATCCGTAGCAACAGTAAGAAGAGCGTCAAAACACCGAAGATTGCCGGAAACAGGGGGAAAACAGCCCATAAATCTGACCGCACGTGAATTGACCTCACTTACGCTTTCGGAGGTCGACAGTATGGAATCAAAGTGGACGTTGAGAAAGCCTGTCAACAGTGGACAAGCCTTTCCGACACGCCTCCGTTGCCATGTACACCTTGAGTCTGACTCGAGACTGCTGCGACCGTCGCGAGCGCACAAATCGCACCAACACTGACCACATTCTACCCACCCTGTCCCTGTTGCTAACGCACACTTGCGTTCCAAAGGTTAAGTGGGTGGCCCACCGACTCGCGCCTTGATTTCTTGACCAATCCACCTTTGTGCTGTCTGACCTGGCCGGTTGAGTTCACAAAAATGTTAATTTCTACAGGAGGACCCCATCTGTTGGCGTGCAGTCCTGCCACCGAGTTGGCGATGGCACAGAGGTCGACGGCTACGATGGTAACGGGGGATGCAAACGTGTCGTTGGAATGGCAGTTCTGAACATTCTGTGCCGAAAGTTGGAGCAGGAAGAAGGAGGAGGAGGGTTTGCATTCAACTTTTGGGGAAAAAAGTCCTTGGTCATCTTCCCCCGATCACTTGTTGTTCGTTAAGAAGACCTTAGCTGGATCGCCGGGCAAAGCTACATCCGCATAAATCGAAGCCGGTCTCTGATCGGGTGGCGTCTCGTCGCTCAGATGTCGTCAGAGTGCGCTTCCTGGTCGTATCTTAGTGGTTTACTTGAGCACAAAACACAAAACAAGTCCTACTATTAGTGCTCCCTCGGGAGCTCATGCGGTGTTTCCGTCGCATAGCGGAGTTTTGGCTTCCAAAAACGTGGGGAGGGGGAGGGGTGGGTGGTGGGAGAGAAGCTGAAATGTAGTCAGATACCGGCTCCGGAGTGAGCATTTATGTCAAGCGGGTAGGAATGACTTTCGTTCACTTATGGGTGACAAGTGGGGTGGGGGCAATTAGGGCGTAAACAGGTAATCTGGGGTGACCAGAAGAATAAACGACTTGACAAAGAGGGAGGTTTGTGTTTGATGATTTATATGCATATAGTGCATGCCAAAAAACGCACAAATCGTTGATAGAAACCATTCCCATGCCGATTTTTACATGAGATTACGTGAACTTCAATTCTTGCACGAGGAGGAAGTGTTCGGTTAGGTAGTAAAACGTCTATTAAATCTCTGTACGGCTGAGCCACGCCTATTTGCAGTTCGGCATTCGCGGTTTTATTATTTTTCAGAGGGCATATCTAAAACAGTCGCTTATTGTGTTTATTTATTTTCATGAATAATTACATTTTTGTGGTGAAGAAAATTATCTGCTAATTTCCAAATACTAATATTAATGTGAACACTGTAGATAATAGTAAAGTGTCTTAGAACGACAGGGGTCAACTGTATTTTAAAAAACAAACTACGATGTCTGTGTTCTTGGGGTCAGCCACTGATTTGGGCAGTGTTTGGCTCGGGTAGCCAATAGATTGTTAGGTGCTCGTGTCCAAATGAGAAAAACCCCAGGTGGTGAAATACTGTGAACCGCGTCCCGATGAAGTGGTCACCGCACACAAATCTGTAGACCATCGGCGACGTATGTGCGCGTATGTTATTGGTTATCGGTCGCAGATGGTAACCAGAATTTTGATTGACTGATTGAGAGCTGAGTAAGTTGTAATCTACCTGGAATAATTAGAGTAAACGTTGTTGCCTTCTGAAGCCCTAATGTCTCCTCCCGAATAATAGCAATTTTGTACCGAAGGCCACCCACCATATAAAGGTACCGTCGTACGCGCCAGCTGGCCCATCATGCGTTCAAACGAAAACGTTAAAGTAAGCGGCCACGACGGTCTGGAGATCGGGATTTGGTAACAGTGATGAGCTGGTCGCCGAGCACTCCCGAAACATACAACGTTTGTATGTCGCGCGACTACGTAAAAGATAAGACTACAGTGCACACTTTGAGCCTAGTACTGGGAGAGGGGTTGTGAAGATCGAAGGATCTGAGCCCGAAGAGTTCGGACGCGAGACATGGGATGGGAACTCTGTCGCCTCGATTTGGTTTTACCTAGACCAGTCCCTCCGCACATTTGGGAGAATTTCTTCTTGGCTTACCGTTTTAGAGAAAAGGGCAGACCTGGTGAAATGTAGTCCTGTCATGAGACCCTCATCCTTGACTTCGTTGTTAATTTCAAGCAAAAATCCTTAAAATTACACTTTCTATGGTTCCAACGGCCAGATTTAAATGCCCTTGAAAGTTACTGTTGATTCGCTCTCGAGTGAGCTAAGTGAAAAGAAGTGTACAGTCAGAGTTACTTGCTGGAAGGCTTCGTTACCCTTACCGACAGTCACCGCATGCACGTCTACCTTCGGCGCGTGGACGGAAACAGCAAAATACCCAAAGGCGTCGATTGTGTGCCACACAACAGGACGGTGACTTGTGCACAAATTAGTTTATAATGATGGCAGACTTGCGTAGCATCTGTCGCACTCTCTCCTCCGCCAGTTACGGGGGCCCGGTGACAAAAGAGAGTCGGGACGACCCGACGCGAGCTCAGGCGCAATGTTGCGCTGATCCAACTACGCGTGCCACACACACGACCTGGTCACCCGCAAACATGAACTGGGTTCTCACAAAAGGATTGGTGGCTTAGATGCCATCTGAGTGGGGTGCCATAGAGGCGACATCCAGAATGAACCGTTGAACCCGACCCCCATCCTGAGAGGACTGGGTAGCCCCGCCAGGTGGCAGCCTCCCAAGTCACGACACTCCGTGGAGGCAGGATGGTAAGGACGTTGTCATTCCATCTTTACGTCAGCCTCTCTAAAGGTTTTGTGCGATGGGGATATTTTACAGTGTCACGCGAATACGCAGACTGACGGCTGAGTGGCTGGTTGTGCTCGGAGGCAAACTGCCAACCTCATTTCTATGCTGTTTCTCGCTTCTTGTAAGCACATTTTAATCCGGACCTGCACCCGCAGGGATACAGAGGGGGGGGGGCGAGGAGTGGCGTTTATTAGGGATGAATGAGCTATATAATTCTTGTGCAAGATGATAAGCGCCTGGCGAAATTCCCTTCGCTGGGTATTTTTAATATTTTTTATGAAATTCAGTCTTCAGGCCAGCTTTCACAGACAGTCCCCTGTAAACATTCAAATCCCAGTGATCCCAGCTGCCTGCATACATTAGCCAAGGACGCGGTACAGATAGCGCCTGAGATCTCATGAAAATGAGTATAGGTACTATCGATCCGCACGCACCAGTAAAAATGGGTCTGCCGTCTAGGGATGTTTGCCCACGGATCACCCGCAAAAGTCAACGCCACACTGCGAAAAGAAAAGCGATCCTCAGCGGACTTGCCGTGAGCCTTAAACATTAGGCAGTTTTCACAGGTTTAAGAAAGGCTTGCCCAGGCTCGGCAGATTAATACCAACTAATTCGGACTAACTAAATAACGACATTAGTTGCATCCGCTGGAAAATAGCCGAAGTAGGGCTTTGATTACACTCGTAAACAGGAAAGGCGACGGAATCAGACTGCCTCCGCTACTTGCTGGATAATCCACCCTGGGGTTCCGCGTGGATGGTCGTGGGCGCAGGTTCGTGCTCAAGACAACAACGGACTGTCCAAGTGGAAACCGTAGCAATTTAGCCGGAAGGAGCGGACTGCCGGCTTGTGGACCCCTACAGGCCCCAGACCTAGCCTCTTTGAAAATTCCTACTGAAACCATACCCACCCCACCCTCTCCCCCTGAGTAGTCTTTCTTGCGGCTGGCACGCTAAGCGACTACGGAAAAGCCCTAGTAGAGTCCTATATAAAAAGGATATAGGTGGCTGCAAACACCTGTGCAGTGTAGCGCAAAATCTGCAGGGGGGGGGAATCCGCCATAAGCAGGGGTTTTCAAGTCAGGTCGGCCGCCACTGTACCAGCAGGACCGGACAGTCAACTGGTGTATGTGGAGGGAGGCCTATACGGAGATGCCTGTCTGCATGGCAATTTAGCATTTGCTATTTTAGAGGGTGTCATGGTTGTCAAATGACCTTACAGCACTATACTCATTTGCAACGACGACCAGAGCGGGGTTTCCTCCCTTCTTAATGGAGCCCCTGGGGGATCACTCAGACATGTGTCGGGGCGATTGATCCATGCATCTGTATTCACAAGTAACTGCTTTACCTCTATTGTGTCTTATGCTGATCTTGATGAATCTTTGCGGTTTTGTCGTTCGTCCAGCTTCTTTTTCGCTCTTTTCCAAACCCTTTGATCAACCTGAGCAGTCCTGCTGCCATCAGCCGTTCACATAGCCGCGCCCCCATCCTTCTGAGTATCACATCATCCACTGTGGGTTTACATGCTCATTCAAAGGCTGGAACAGAAGCGCAAAATATGCAACAGTCTCTTGGGTCTCCGGATGGTTCCTACGTTATTCCCGGCCACAAACTCTGCTGAGCGCCCTTTAGTGACCCACAGAGAAACATTTGCAAAATTGGCCTGCTGGCTGGCTACACACGACCTCCTCCTCCTTCTCCTCCGCTATTCTTTTGTTCGTAAAAAAATACCTGACACTTTTAGAGTCCACCATTTTGCTGTACAGGACGGAGTGGCTTGTTAAACTGAGCACAGGTAAGGCTAAGGGTTTAAGTCGAAAAAAACGACTGATGAACCGTATCTACTAGGACTGCAACAGAAATGGGCGGTGGGGTCGGTTCCAAGTTGAATGGTAATGGTTATGGTCACAGCAACGGATCATATTTCACGCAGAAGGAACTTATAGCGCTTGATATCAACATGTTCACGCAGGCCCGAAGGTCCCAAGAATGGCATTTTCGACCCCAAGAGCTCCATATTTTTCAAAAAGGTCCAGTGACAATTCGAAAATTCAAAATAATGGCTAAACAGTCTCCAAGCAGCGTCATGTTATAATTCGAGACTTAAATGCTGGGAAGGCCCTCTCATATATGCATATATATGCTCTTTATAAAAATCTCCCATCCGCTTCTATTTTAAGGGAACAAACTCGAACGCAATTTAAGATTTCTAAGGTATAATTTTACAATGCTTACTCCATTTAAATGCATTTTTATATGAAAATATGAATAACGCAGTCTTACAAACTTGAGTGTCTTTTGTCAAAAAACGTTAACAGTGAACTAATCCAGTGGAAATTCTGAACTAAGCAGTTCAAAAGACTGCTAACTCACTGCGGAATAAGTGTGTAAGTACTTGTTTGGAAAGAGAAAAGGCAGAAGACACGACAGGCTGACGTATGTAACAATGCTCCAGATTATATCTTTCTAGAAAGTGATTGCTTGATTCACAGAACAGTCATTACCAATTCTGTTTTTATAACCACACCAATCCAGTATACATCAAAAGACCGAGAGGGTATCCCCACCTTCCACTGTTAAAGTAGAGGACCTATATCCACCGGAACGCGAAAGATTTCCGGTGCGGCTTTATGGCTTCAAAGTACCATAAAAAGTGGGCGTCTGGAGTACAAATAAGAGAGCTAAGACCAAGGTCACTCTAGCGGGCGTTTCAGAAGGACACGAAGAAATAATCTTTCAAAAGACTAAGAGTTTATTACAACAGTCAGCGCAACAGGTCTATGTACCAGAACGTTATACTCTCAATATTTAATGAAGCTGAATATTTTCATGAGTGCTCGCTTACTTTACCAAACAGTATAAAGAATAAATCTTTGAAGTAGTGTAACCTACGTTCCACAAGAAAATGTATAATGCAGAAAGCTGCGATAAAAACAGTAAACAAAAACTGGCAGCATGTTGAAAATCATGTGCACAATAACAGAAATGTGGGCAGTGAACAAATCAGTTGTCATTTCTACATAGAAGGTTATATGACTGAAGGAAGTTTTAGAATAATGCCAAAAAGCAATGAATGAAAAGGTCAATTTTTGAAATTCAAAAAATAAACAGTCACTTATCATTTTTTCGATCGTCTAAAAACGGAAACTTACTGTTAACTTCAAGGAAAGTTCCCTTGTGCTTTACTTCTAAGCGAATTCGACCTCGACGTTCCGTGTGGTCCAACCCGCATAGGCCGGGAACCATTTGCTTGCATTTGTTATGCACGTTCATGTCACATTCTACAGTTCAAAAGTACAGGTTATGTGCAGCAGTAAGTCAGAAATTCAGTTTCTCCTCTGAAATTAAAAGTACATGATAACAGAGTTGCGAAAATGCCCATTTAAAAATTCAGAGGGCAATTTGCAAGCCTTCGTCTGTTTTCGATAAATTCTTTCAGGCCTGTATATTTATAAGACTATCGAGACAATAAATCAAAAGATAGGAAAAAGTATATCATTATGCTATAGCTCGGGTTTGCGGAGGGGAGGGGAAAGTGAAACAGCACGGTAATAGATAAAAGTTTCCCACTTATGTAATATTCCTGTTCATGCGCAAATTTCTTTTGAAGAAAAACAACATAATTCACAGAAATAATTGACATTAAATCTTGAAAATAGACTTTCTGTACTTGCACACCTTTACTCCACTTAGTCATTTGGTGTGTCTGAAGCAAAGCCTTAGAAAAACAAGGAATAAACTACTACCATAGAGATCTCTATGTGGATGGAGGTTCTGTAAAGTCGACGATTATCAAGTAGCATCCCTCCTAATTCGCTTAGGAATGACAAAGTTTGGGCAGCTGGCGGAAAACACAGATTAGAGTAAAATGGCCGATTTAAAACCTAATGCATTTCCGGATAAAACGTCGCGGACACTTGTCTAATGTCACGCAATTTTATCTAAAATACCGGGTGTTGTAAAAGATTATTTAAATTGAGGTAAATATTCGGAAGTTTTTTTTAAGAAATACTCAATGTAGTACACTTTCAGATCAGCAAACCCGTAGGCGCAAATCTTCTCCGTTTTAAAATACGTCTGCTTATTGGTACTAAAGTCGTGTTTCATATAAATATATTGCAAAATTTCAAAAACTAGCACATTTTCAGCAAGCAGCGAGAAGAATATTTTGATTTCGGTGCATAAATAAACCAATACATTTTTATGATTGCAAACTGAGTGCCGCGCAGTTAAAAACTATGTAAAACATATTTTCCATCCTCCCTGAAAAACATTGACTTATTATTTCGAGACTGAAATAGTCCATTTTCAACCAATTTGAGATCAGTTGGGTAGCGACAGGCGTCGTACCAAGATTCTGAGGCCTAAGTGTAAGATGCTTGTTTGCTGACCCTAATGGTAGAAAACCCTCCACGAGGTGAAGAACCCATGATCTTTTTCACAAGACAGCATTTAAATTGCCAATGGCATTCTAATTTACAAGTGGTCTGAACGTCTGGACATTAACACAAGAAGGAACATCGCTGTTCATGCTGCTTATGCAACTACCAACTTGGAATAATATTTAGCGAGTTACATCAAAAGTGTCCCAAGGAGTCCTTCTTATATGAATGAGAGGACAAAAAAGTAAGAGGGAATTCTCGCAAACCTTCCCACTGCCTGCAGGAAGTAAAAAACACATCAACCTTCAGACATGCACACAAAGCTAAGTGTGACTATCTTAATTTATTCAAAATTCTTTGGGTGTTGTTTATTCCTTTCGAATATTTTTCCAGCAAATTCCATTCTTAGAATAATTTTGCCCATTCTTCGGCTGTTTTATCATCTGTTGACAACTTTGCCTGCGTCTTTGCAACCGTTTCTTGGATCAGTTGTGTCATTCGCCAGTTTGCTTTTCACCACTTGCAGCAACTTTTGATTTGTTGTCGACCTACTTATGACCGGCCGTCTTGTAGATTTCCCGAAAACTCCTCAGAGTCTACGTTAGCTTATTTACCCTTGCGTACCTTGGTTAAAGTAATTCTATCCCGAAATCTGTTGATTTGATTCCGACTCACAGATCATTTGAACTATTACAAAAAACTATATTCACTTGTTTCACAACGAGCAACCAGCTAACAATATGAACCATCAAGTAGTTGAGTAAGACGAGATTTTATGCTTTTTGGGTTCCATGCAAATTTAAGTCCCGCATGCAGAAGCAACCCCAAAATGACGTACTATTGAAGTTAAAGGCTTCCGAAAAGCTAATAAAATTAGCGTTCGTAAAAACAACTTTAAAAAACATTTTCTTGACTTAAAAGAATCTCACATTTAAAATTGTTTTTGCTATTTTCTTGTAAAAAATTATTCAGATACTTCGTCAATAGTAAATAAAGAACGAAGATCATAACAAAATAAATAGAAATAAAATCCAGGCTAAAGCAAAATTTACTTTCACACTTCATCCCCTGGTGGACTAGACCATGGAGGAGAGATCCGCAATGATCACAAACAGTTGGGCTGCTGTAGGTATGGAGGACGAACTGATGATAATTTTGGAACTACGAATAGTCGTAATAAAATATAAAACTACTCACGTCAGAATCCGGACCTTTGTCGAAGCCGGGGCAACTGAACGTAACAAACTCAATACACCGTTTGTGTACTGTAAACAGACACACTTTACATTGGTATCCCTGCTTTCCAAGAACACCCCTTAGAATATAGGAGTTAAGATTGAATTCTTACCAAATAAATTCTTTACAGTGTCCACACCAGGTCGGTTGCTTGAAATACCTGGGATTAAAGGCATGACCTTTAACGTCTACGATATTTTTCTGCCGAATGGCACCTCGCCGAGCAAAAACTTTCTCCGGCATCCTTTAGCATTCGAGTATTGGCGTGGCTACTGATAACATCACTTGATATATTAAAACACCTGTCAAGGTTAACAGTGCAATTGCTTTACACGGATTAATGAGTGTTCTGCATTCTCGCAAGACCGTAATTTCGAAAATGTCTAAAATGTGCTTCTCAGATGCTGATTTGAACTATACATAAGAACACGAGTGCGATTATGTGGGAGTGCTTTAAAATTCTAGATACTTGAAAGGCCAAATTTGTATTCAGTTGTTTCAGGGATTTAAAATCTACGCGTATTCCATTTTCACTTGCTAACTTGATGGTCAGTACTTAAGAGCCCGGAAGGATCTTAGATAACAGAAACGGCAAGTAGGAGATCGCTTGGATAGGACATCAGGGATTCTGAAATAAGGGAGCAATCAGAACGAACAAATTTACGACGAAAAATTTATTTAGTTTTTTAATAATAGGGAAACGAGCAAGAATGATTACGAAAACAAACGAATAACAGCGGTGTTCCTTGTGGTGTGTCCGAAGTGTACCATGCAAGTAGTCACAGGAGGTAATCAAATGGTTCGAAATTTATGTAACTGACTGTTAGTAGGCTGTGTGCGTACGTCTTTCGCGGAAGAAAACACTTGATCTCACACCTAAATTACTAATAGTAAATTTTTCGGTCGATGCTTATGTAGGCAAAATGTCCATTTTCAGTATTTCCTTAAACATAAGGTTGTAAAATTCCGGTGAATGCTCATCGCAATTAGTGTACACAATTGTGTCAGCGAAAGATCCATGATTGAAAATCATAGGCATTATGCGTTATTATGTCCCAACACATTGTTATCTTCTGCACCTAAACGAAATTCTCCTTTGAACAGCGGTCACGATCGGCAAAATTATTACCTAGCGGGTATTTGCAGATGAGATTCTGTGGTGTTCTTCCCACCTAAAAATTGTGGGCAAACATTGGCACATGTAAATTGAAAAAATCAGCAGCATAAGTAGCACGCGCCGACAACGAACTTATGACAAGTCGGTCACGGTGTTTCTTTTATCTCTAGTCGATATAAATTAAACTTCCTGACAATGAGCTGAGTGAAAGAACACTGAACAAACGATCGAAAAATAAATCGTAAACATGCAGTTTACCAAGTTTCCGCCTGGGTTTTAGTTTCGCACAAGATAAACGAATACGCTCGCTCAAACGTAATGCGTCCATACTATTTACCCTTTTCTCCTTGATAAAAGTCGAATGCATTTTGTCGAGAAAGAAGATAACTAGAGATTTCTGCCATGAGCAGCGCTGCTCAGTTTCGCCGCATCTCACGCCGATGCGGAGAAGACTGGACAAAGTGAACATGTCGAAAACTAACACCGACATAACGACACCTGATGTCATTTCGAGTAAGCCTTATTTAAAATCATCTGCGTCCTCAACATGTCATGGTGTAGTTAATTCCGTAGGGAACTCGACTACTCTTCATGATGAGATCTTTAAACGCAATAATAAGCCTGGTATACAAACACTCATACCGACTTCCCCAGCAACCCCTAGCAAGACTAAGCATATGCCTAATTCGAAGGCAAATCTGACAGCCGTTCCAGCCACTCGAACACCGGGTAAATCCACCTCCTTTAAGAAATATTTTCCCTCACATTCACCTGCCATTGCCTCAAACGCCATGGCAAAAAACGTAGCGGGTTTCATATACACCCCAGAACTCATATAGAAGCGGTTAAAGTGAATACGCCGATAGTCCCGCCTTTGAGCAGAATTCCCCTCCTAATAGAAGCAGTGCGTCGCCCACCCCCAAAATGTTTCAATCACGGCCGTTTTACCAATGCATTCCTCGTGCTAATGTCCATACTGGGTCAGTTAACTTATCCGCTCCCCAGTTCCGTTCCGGCGCGAATACGCTGCAGTAACCGGCCCGTGGATAACTAACTGAAAATGAACCACCTAACAATAGTCATAAGTTTCCCTGCTCGTCAGTTCTCCCCCTAAACCTTTCTCCTGTTTATTGAAGTCAGAATATTTAGAGGTCACAACATGTTTTGCAGAACCGGATGGGTACATCCGGACCGTGTGTTCCGTGGGCAGCCAAGCAATGGATGACGTAGCCCACCTCCCTCAGAAACAAACAGTCTTTCCCCGAAAAATTTGGGTTTCAAATGCCAGCTCCTTGCTAAATAAGATGCCTTTGCTTCAGACTCTGGTGCTCGTCCACTGGCCAGGTGTTGTTTTAGTAACTTAGGCGTGGGCATCAGCTTCCGTAACCGATTCCAAACTCTCTTTTCTAGGCTATACGTGCCAGCGAAATGATCATTAAGACAGCCGTGATGGGGGCAGTTGCGTATACGTTAAGCAAACACTAACATTTCTGCCGTTGGACCTCCCGCACTATTCCGCGGTAGAAGGGAGCTGTCGGCTACAAGTTGCTCTAAAATTAGATCCTGCTTACTCGTTGGTTGCATGTATCGCACTCCCAACGCCAATGAGTATACTCATCGTCGTCTCGCTCAGGAATTTCATGCAGCGGCCGACTTGAGCATTGAGTATCAGTTGGTAGCGAGTGACTTCAACCATCCTGAAGTCCGCCTGTCTCCTTCACCGACCCCAGAAGCTTCAAAGACATTCTTGAGACTTCGGTATTGAGAAGTGGAGTCAGATCGTAGATTTAGCCATCCGAGGAGCAAGCATACTTGATCTCATTCGCTGTAGAGGTTTCATGCCTCTGTCAATGTCATCTCCAGGCTCACTCGGGGGCTCAGACCACGAAATAGTTGTTTAACATAAGAACCTGTGGCCGACAATGTTTGGTCCCCAACTATATATTCTTCTTCGATTTCCGATCAGCTCGCTCGGCCGAATTATTAACAATTTCCTGTATTCATGTGGTTTCAACTACAAAATAACCGATGCCAAACGCTTGCCCACGCATAGCAAATATCCACCCATCTTAGTCAAATTATTTTCATCAATCGAGGTTGACACAATCTTTACCCATCGAGAGCGTGTCACTGCGTACCTAGAAAATGCAAAATTTTTCCTTTGTCATGATCTTACTCCTATGGAGCGTAGAATGGGGTCTTTATTCTCAAGTAAACCCACTGCTTCTCAGTCTAATGCTCCCCAACTCGGTCATAATACAAGTGGCCGTAAGGATTCAGCTTCTCCTACTCCTGCGACATCTGACTCCCTCCTACCTCTTTCTCCTACATCTCCATCTCACTCAAGCCCCTTGACGCATTTTCCTGCCCCTAAACTTGCAGCAGCAGCAGCAGCAGCAGCAGCAGCCCCATTTGTCGTTTCGTATCCTTCGGATAGTCCCGCTGAGACACATGGAAATCCGTCTACATCAGCTCGACCGATAACTTCTGTTGTCCAACTGGGTGCTGTAAGGTCTACAGTTAAGTCACCAGTGGCTTGGCGTCAGAACGGTGAGACTCGAAAATTGAATCTGACTCCGACCCTAAAGATAGGTAGTACAGTTCCATTTAGGGGTACGACGCCTTCTTTTAGATCTAACAAGTCTGTTCACCCCAGCACGTCTACAAACCCAGCAACTCCAATTATATCCCCGAATAATTCACTGTCCTGCGTACCGGTTACTTATCAAAGCCCTACTATATATCCAGCAAATAATTCATACATGAATTACCCTAAGTAATTTATTCCCCAACCTAGTTCAGGCTTCCCATCACTTAAGGCCAATTGCTCTCAGGTACGTCAACCTACCTCCTTTGACTTCCTACCTAGACCTGGTTTCCCACACTTTCATTCTTATAGCTGCCTACCCTCAACCTTTAGTCCCTACTTTCCTTCTAGGCTCCCTTCTCCCTTTCCTCCATAATTTAACTACCAACAAGTCTATCCATGTTCGAACTCCCCTAGCATTCCAATGTTCGAAAACTATATCCCCACATCCTTTAGGTCTCATACTCAGCCTTCTCTTGTTGATTCCCCGTACGTCAATAACTCTAGACTAACTGGTACTTACTCTCCAAGTGTCATTAATTCGCAGTTTACATATCCGCCTCCAAATTTTTTTAAATACCGTCGAAAATAGCATTGCCGTTCGAAACACATTAGATATTATATTATAGAATGCCAGGTCAGTTATAAACAAGATGGCCCAAATCAGAGCCATTGTTCTCGAAATGACGCCTGATATTATATGTGTAACAGAATCTTGGACCCATGCTCTAATTCCTGACTCTGCCCTTCTCATAGATGACTTCGATTTTTACCGCCAAGACCGCACGACTAGGCGTGTGGGTGGTTGTCTTCTTGATCTTAAATTCTTCCTAAAGCACTCTCCCTATTACTCGGATGTTTCCTCATTCACGGGAAACTTCTGCTTTCCATCTGTTATTCTCTCGCTGCAAAGAAATGCAATTATTGGCTGTATCTACAATCCCCCAAATTCTTTAGCCAGTGATGATTCACATCTCCAGGAAATCTTTAAATTAATTTCGGAAGCTGCTTTCGATGTTAAAATAATCACTGGGGATTTTAACCTTCCTGAAATAGACTGGATTCCCGATGCCTGCCCACCCAGATTCCAGTCCTTTCAAGATATTGTCAACTTTTCTAATTGCTCCCAACTGGTGCGCTCTCCAACAAGAGATAACCACATTTTAGATCTAATTTTTACCAATGACATCGCTCCTCTTTCTGTTGCTTTAAAAAGGGCTTCTTTGACAGTGACCACGTATTAATTCATTGTTGCTTACCGCTTGCCTTTTCAAAAAAGACAGCGTCCTTCGGACTTCCATGAACTACGACTGCGTAGATAACGACTTAATAAATAACTATATTAGATCATTGGAATGGTGTGGCTTCCTCTCCTGTGGCGATGCAACCATTCTTCGTGATGTCATGCCCAATGTTTCCAAGGGCATTCTAGAGTCTGTGCCGCGTAGATATCTCAAGCCTAATTCTTCAGATTCCCTTGTTCCTTATTTTCTTCAGAACAGACTAAAAAGTTGAGGCGACAACTGCGTGACCCATCCACTAGTTCCTTATCAGTACATCTTAGAATCACAGAGATTTTTGAGATGGCCTCAAGGATGCGCCAAGCGCGCGACAGGCAAAGAGAATCAATTGCTCTCAGTGGTTCGAACCCTGGCAAATCCGTCGCTAACACCTTCCGTCATCGGTCCTCCTCTAAGCGTGGTCACGAACTTCCACCCCCGCTAAATGATAGCAAAGTCTTCCTCACCGATGACACTGACAAGGAGGAGTTGCTTAGTGCTTTCTTTGCAAAACACCTTAATACTGAGTCCGAATCGATCTCTTTCTTTCGATCGCTTTCAGATAGGACACTGAGTACAATCGATGTCTCCTCAGATCTCATTAAGAAGCACATTAGTCGTTTGAAATACTCACACTGCTTAGGAACGGACGGGATTCCGAATTCGATTATTAAACAAGCGTCAAACCTTCCCATATTGCCTAGTCATTTATTCTCGGTTTATGTTTCAAAATGCTTCTTTCCTGAAACATGGAAAACGTCAATTATCATTCCCGTTTTCAAGTCAGAATCTCGGTCCGATGTTAATAACTATCGGGGCGTGCACAAAACGCCGTCTCTAGCAAAACTTCTTGAAAGGATTATTTTCAATGAAATTCTTGACTTCTGTCTAGCTAATCGGCTTCTGAGCTCTAGTCAGCATGGATTTTTACCTGAACGATCCTGCGAAACATGCCACTTGGTGTTTCTTAATCTAATCACTTCTCTTCGTAATGAGCGACAGTCAGTGGTTGTTATTTACTTTGATCTTAGCAAAGCCTTTGACAAGGTGCCCCATAGACGTCTTTTAGTAAAATTGGAAGCCCTCGGCATCCGGCCGCCTCTACTCGACTTCATTAGGTCCTATCTGTCCAACCGATATCAGAAAGTCATGGTCGGTAATAGCTACTCGATACCCCACTCGATCACGAGTGGCGAACTTCAAGGCACGGTTCTGGGTCCGCTACTCTTCCTTCTGTACATCAATGATATTTCGACTGAACTCGGAAATTCGCAAACCTTTATTTATTTCGATGACCTCAAGTGTGTTTGCGTATGCTCTGAGGACACCGCGGATGTTCATGTTGAAAAAATTAGCGCCGATTTACTACGCTTAAGCAGATGGGGTTCGACATGGCAGATGGTGTTTTCATCATCCAAGTGTAGTTTCACGTCTTTTGGTTCTGCCAAACTTCCTGGTCCCACAATTTTTCAGAAAAACCCACTTTCAGAATGCCTCACCATAAAGGACCTAGGTCTAAGTTATGCAAATAAGCTTGCTCTATCACCTCATGCAGATAGAATCTCTTCCAAAGCCGCGCAGATATGTGGATTCAAATCGCATAATTTTTTCCTTCCGGAAATGAAGCGAAGACTTTATCAAATGTTTGTTCTTCCAGTCCTCGAATACTGCTGTCCTTTCTTCGGTTTAATGAACGCCTGCGACCGTAATAAAATCGCAAATGTTCAGAGGGTTTTCACCCGGAAACTGTTCTCTCAAGCTTCGTCCAGTATTTCTTATACTCAGAGATGTCAGCTGGCGAACATGAAGTTTTTGTGGGTTAGAAGACTCGAAGCTGGCCTTTGCTTCCTTTCTCGCATCAACTCTAGCTCCAGTCTTCCGCACATTGACACTCTCACTCCGAGAGATCGGTCTCATGCCACGCGCAACTCCTGCATGGTGATTCCGCCGCCTCTTTGTACTATATCTAAGCGCTCCCTCTTCTTTGCTTCCAAATATGCCTTCCTTTGGAATAATCTTCAGCCTGAAATTAGATTATCGCCTAAGTTACTGGTATTCAAGTCGAAATTACACAAACATCTTACACCGGAAAGCATAAAGCACTGTTACCGGTCTCATTCCCGAACACTCAGATTCTTGACTTCGAGAAGGGTCCTCCTGGGATTTAGTGGTAGATCAAGTGGTCACTCTTAATTATATCATTAGAAACCCCTGTTTTGTATTGGTTCCCAAATCCACTTCTATCACTCCTCCCCCATAGCGACAATTTTCGCGGTTTTTGATGTCATCTACCGCATTCCGACCTCATGCGGTCTGTCGACGCTCACGGCGGAACCCTCAGTATTCACCGTCTACTAGTAGTTTGGTCGTATCTCCCTTCCCCACTCCTCGGCTGAGCTCGAAGCGTGCTGTGGCCGATCGCATCTGGGTTCCTCTCGTCTGACCTCTTTAACGCGAATAGTCTCATGCGGCGTTTCAATCCGGCCCAGACGATGTCAGTTGTGAATCCCGTATACAATATCACATGCAGGCCAGTACTGTCTGACCCGCATACCTACCCCTCAGGACTGACATTTATTGCTACCCTGACGATGTCCGACTACAATCCGTTATATACCGCCACCTACAGGCCAGTCCTGCTCGCTTTTTTTCTGTCATTATTTTTATTGAGGGTTTTTTTCTCCTATAAAAGTAATCCAGTCATTTTTAACTTTTAGTATGGAGTCTTTTTTCACCCCTCACTAATCATGTTTTTCAATGGACTACTAATTCAGAAACCATGAATTGCATTTTGTAAAGATTCTGCCTACCTGGTCTAAAATTCACATGCAACTTTATTTTAACTTGCTTTGATGGGACTCCGACGGGTCTTTAATAAAAAATTATCTTTATCTTTATCTCCTTCGATCGGAATGATTTCGACCTAAGTTCGGATGCAAATGCTTGCATTGAAAAACTGTACGATATGTTTAATCTTCTTATTTCTCATTTTTTCCCCATAAGAAAATAATTAATGTCGGGGATGAGGTTTTCCCACCCTAACCTTTTCGCTGTAGATTGCGCAGACTTTCTCGTCTATTCCATCTATAGGACGATGTTTCCGTTTTGCCCTTAATTTTGATATTTTTGAGTGGACAATGAGATTGCCCGAAGAACAACAGCTAGCCGAAGTGGTCCAGTTCACTGAAAACCGTTCGTAAATGTCTCGAAACTTTTCTCCCGAAAGGTACGAACTCATAAAATGACGCAGCATCCCGCACTTCGAGACGTTTTCAGGAATCCTACAGCTGATGCCCAGTTAACCGCTGATAGCTTCAATGCTTTCCTGTCCAAAACGTTTATTGAAGACTCGACCACTCCGCTTTCGACCATCCCGGCATTGACCGGCGCAGTTCTCGAAAATATACCTTTCAGCCTGTGGGACGTGACTGTAGCGTTTCCGTCAATCTCGTAGTCAGATAACTGATGGTGTTCCGGATAGCATCCTAGAAGCGGACACAAATGAAATTTTCCTGCTCCTCCAGTGTACGATTTGTAATCTCGCTCTTGAAACTGAAACCTATACTACTTTTTCGAAGTAATCACACAATTTGCCCATTTCCAAGCACGACCAATCTACGTTGTTTGATGACATTCGGCCAATAAACATCTTCCCCGCAGTTTCGAATATCTTAGAGACATTGATCAAAGATAAGATGTCACTTAACAGAGAAAAGCCTGCTTAACGCTGCACAGTATGAATTCCTCAAATTTCGGTCTTGTGACACCTGCCAGCTCTCTTTCTTCGACCATGTTCCCCAATCTAGGGACAATGGTTTTGCACTTTACACAGCATATTTCGACTTCACTAAGGCGTGTTGATCGTGCCCTTCTTATCTTGAGACTTTGCTCTTTCTGAATATGTGACAAACTTGTGAATTTTATATACTCCTACCTGGGTGGCCTCACACAATGAGGTAAGATTCCAATGCTATCTCCAACCGCACATGTCTAAGGAGTGAAATCATACAGGATAGTGTACTTAACACGCTATTATTCTGCCCTTTTGTTAACGATGTATCAGATGTATTTCAGAATGGTAAACCCTTAATGCATGTCGATGATCTGAAAGTTGCATATCGATATAAGCCGGCAGATCGTGACATCGTGCTTGAGCTCCTAAAGAGCGATATACAGGCCCTTGCTCATTGGTCTCGCACATGGCGCCTTTCTCTTTCTTGGCATAAGTGCTCAGCCATGGTGGTTGGCGACGGCCACCAACCTCAACTAAGCATCAACGATCACGCCTTAAGTGTGCCTGGGGTTATTAAGGATGTGGGTTTATCATACACCAAGAACCTCAATCTTTCTGAGCACTGTGCCTTGATAGTCTCCAAAGCACGTAGAACGACCGGGTTCATCCTCCGAAACTTTAAGGTCAATGACATTAAAATGCGCCTTTATAACATGTACGTTCGACCTGGCCTTGAATACTGTTCGTTTTTATTTTGCTTCATGCGTGATGCTGAGCGGAAGAAAATAGAATCCGTTCAACACTTTTTTTACGAAGAGTGTTTTAGCCCCGGAACACCGACATTTGTCTTACCAAGAACGTTGCCGGTTTACAGGCCTTGGTCCTTTATGGTTTCCCAGATTACACAAGGGACTACTTTTGCTATTTACGCTTTTATATCATCGTACCCTTTACCCACTCACTACTTTAAGACATCTTGTCCACCACCGACGTGGCAGTCACCGTGAGGTCTTTTTGTCTCCTCCTCTGAAACATACTGTTAAATATCGTCGGTCCTCTTCTGTAAATGCAATTGCTACTTGGAATAAACTGCCCAGG
>CACRXP010000038.1:1468032-1541458 GCA_902702965.1 Spirometra erinaceieuropaei | reverse complement strand
ACCTGGAACTCCAATTTTCGGCAAGCATCAGCAGTAGTTAAAACTGCCAGCGGTGGTCAAAAGGAGCTAAAACAACCGGATTGCATTCAGGACTACCCCAAACGAATGCGTGCCACGACGAAGTCGAATTTATAAAAAAAACTACGAATCCAGACACTCGACATCACTGAGCTACAGAAATCTCCTGAAGAAGTGGTACAAATGCGCAGTGGTTAGAGGCGTGGACTTCTAGCAAGAAGGTCGCGAGTTCGAGCATCGGGTGTTCCACACCTCGGGGTTGGGTATGACTGGCTGACGACGGCTAATAAGCCAGAAATGGCCATTCCAGTCTCCCTTGTCTTTGTCGGTAATACCATTCTGCCTATATATCATGTTCCGCTGTGCGGCTGCTGGTTAGGCTCGAGGGAGAGAGTCCATAAGAACGTTCCGTAAGAACGATCGGGAGCGCCCCCTACCATTGCAGCGAAAACCCTCTGATTATATACAAACTGAACAGGCCCTTGGCAGAAAAAACAGGGAGAAATTAGAGATGAAAAGTAACTACATGCCCTTTAAACACGCACCAGCTGGCGGAAATACCGTAAAATTCTGTAGCCCACAGGGTCTGGGTGCAAACAAAAGAAGGATAGACTGATAACCCACAGACAGATAGAAGAAAACCGACTACCTTTAACTGCACTACGAAAAGACGCAGCCTTATAAAAAGAAAAGCTGAGAAATAAAAGACAGCAGACTTGGTAGCTCTATATATACTTATATATATGGTAAAAGTGGCAATATTTACAAAGTAAAAAATAAGGAAATGTACAAAGGTGGACATGATTGCGTCCGTAGAGATGAACAACACAGATCTCGTGTTCTGCTTTACCGACGATAGCGATCGTTAGTGGTGTTGGTGTGCCAGACATCATCCGTACGGAGCTGCCAACCAGGGGGCCTCCTGGCGTCAGCGTACATCTGTCGCAGACGACCCTGCTGCTGCTGGTCGTTGCTGGTTGGTCTGACACGCGGCCTCCCAAAAGCACTGCCGGTGGGTTGAAACGAGCGCGAGGACGGAGCAGTGACCGCCGAATGCCGCCTTGTAGAAGAGAAGGGCCTGCGGTTTTCAACTCGCCGGTCCAGGACACCAGCAGTCAGGGATGAGCGTCGAAGCAGGGAAAAATTGCTCCCTCGCACGGCCGTCATCGTCGGCTGCTGCTTGAAAGTGCCAATGGGCATGAGACGTGGGTCAACGGCGGAGGCGGAGAAGGAGGAACGATCAAGAGCAACCGTGGCGGGGCGAGAGGGAGAAGAGCAGGAGGAAGAGGAGGTAGATGAGGACACAGACGTGGCGCCGACTAGCGCCGCGCCGCGGGAGGGTGAAGTGACCGAGGAGGAAAGAGAGGAGCAGGAGGAGGCACTGGAAAAACAGCAACTGCTGTCCCCGCCGCCGTCAGCAAAGAAGTCGTCCTGCGCCGCCGCCGTTGCAGGCTGAAAGACTCTTTCCCCCGCGTGGCGGCGTTTAGCTTCTACCTTCTCCTGTTCCTCCAAACGACGGAGTTCAGACTCCAGCAGGTTCAGATGTTGTTCAATTGCGTCCAGCATCTGTTCCAACGGTCCAACGACGTTCACCTCCAGGTTCTCTAGGTCTGTAAGTGGTGGGGCTGTGGACTTCATGGGTGAGGGTTTATGAGAAGCAGGAAAGTCAGCGCTCCGGCCGGTCGGGTGTTGCTGACCCTGATGGCATTCAGACACCCATGAGAAGGGAGGGAGTTTTTCTGGGGTGCAACCCAAAGACTCGAATTTTATCGGCGTGAGGGACGATGAGGACGGCGATGCCTCCAATTTGTTTGCAGCTAAGGTGACAAAGAAAAGATCATTCTGGAGAGGACGAAGATGAGGAACAAACGACTTAAACTATCAGTGGGACTGTTCATACTCAAAAAGACGAGAGAATAGACTCGAACTTATTAATTCTTCATTCTAATTATAGGGCATTCGACACCATGCTACCACCATACGCAGTAGCTGGTCTGTCCAACAAGATGTTAGCCAAAGTTAGCAAACTGTTTTCGATTAGGAAGATGTGCCTAATGCTAATACTAATTATCATGCGCGCGCTACTGAATTCGACTTGACGTCAGATTAACATGAGTGGCATTCTGCATTAAAAACGTTTACGACGTCAGCGAATAACTGATTTCATTCACGGTTCGGAGCTAGTCTGATCAAATATAACAAGCTAAGTGACTTCTGACGCATACTGCTGTCGGTGTCGATTCGTCAACAAGGTCTCAGCATTGATGAATGCTGCGGTGATGGGGGGGGGGGGTTGGTGACAGCTAAGTGCGGTTAGTAGTGTGAAGATAGTCATTTGGTGACTGATAAAACAGGACTACAGAGCAGAAGCTGCTATCAGGACTAAAAACATGCAACCTGAGCGGCCTGAGAAGGATTTCCGAAAAAGGGGGATGTGCATGTGAAGAAGATGGTCGGTCGAGCACCGGAACAGTTTACTGTCCTGAGTTTTCGAACTCGTGCAGCGGTCCATCGTCAGAGATGGTAGCAACAAAAGAACACGCAATAATTATGGAGTGTGCTGGCCAAATATCGATCGATGGCGCGAGACTAGAGGTGACTGTCCAGGGCTCTGTACGCCGGCGCCGGGTCAATAAATCGATTGGCTGCGTTCTCATCCGAGGCCCAGGCTTCAATCAATTATCGAAATGTTTTGTTTCCGGCGTGGGCGACTATTTTGGTGGCTGCGAAGTTAAACTCGTGACCTATTTCGCAGGTGTGGGCAGCCATTTGTAATTATTCGTCGCCTCGTCGCACAGCCAGCTTATGTTTGTGTACGCGCGATCCGAGCATGCGTTCAGTCTGGCCTGCGTAGTTAAGGGGACAGTTTTGGCACGGGATACGATACATCACCCCAGACTTCCCCTCTGGATTTAACACGTTTGTTATCGTAACTGTGATTTTTACTGTCTATTTGTACTACGCATATGTGAAGGGGTTGAATCTATGAGAGCTGGAAATCACCATAAAAGTCATATTAGGGAGAGACCACCATCAAATAATTCCTTGCTTCCCCCTCCGTTTAGGTATGATGTCACAAACTATCGTTTTCAGTCCTAATGCTGGACAGCAAAATTCTCGTCAGTAGGACAAGGCTAAGGTAAAATGCAGTTGCTTGAAGGCAAGCGAATGAGAAAAAAGCAAAAGTGGGAAAGCGAAGTGAACCTGGTTTAATAGACGAATTCTCGCTTTCCAACGCAGAACAGGAGATGGGTAGGGTAGAGGCGTAGTACGGGAGCCCGGACGATTCAGGTGGGACAACCTCAGCCAAATCTGTGACAGGCTCCGCCAGCTGAGGAAATTGCGGCTTCCGTTGGGACAATGGAGGCGAGAAGTCCTTATCCAACTTCGTCGAATATGGCAGTGGTGATGACAATGCTGCCGACGAAGAGGATGTAACGGCAGTGAGGCTGTCAGGTTCACCTTGAGACGGCTCGCCCTTTGGCGGCAGGAGGCTTAATATAGAGGAAATAAGGAAGCGTCGGTCAGTCAGTAGGATGCTGTATCACTACCAGTCCGTACGTAAAACGACCGAAGAAGTATTACCCATTGTCAGGAAGCATGCGCTACGAACTACATCTTAACCTTACCCCCACTCTCAACTTTACGGGAGGAAATAGCCGCGCATGACTACAAAAATCCACTGCGCGCTGCTTATCAAACGAAGATAGCAGGCATTCGCTGAGGGAGCACATATAACGATAGGCTCACACCAGACGGATAAGTTGGGGACGACTAGCACCATGTGTTTTCATGCAGGTAACCTCTGCACAGTTGATCACCAATCGGTTCGGTCAGCCGACCACGTAAAATAAAACTGGCAAGATTCAATCAGAAGGTGTGTAGGGAGGAAAGTGGTCTTAGGTACAAGGTAAAATGGCATACTAGACCGCTGAAAAAAGTCATGGAGGTGAGGAATGGACGGAAGTGATGGGATAGACGGATAAACACAGAGCGACCGAAAGACAACCGAGGCCATTGATCGAAAAGACAAAAAACAAGGACAGTTACCGCATCTAGAAAAAAAGAGTGAGTTAAGCGCACAACCGGAAGTAAAAAAAAAAACTCGAATCCATGAGAAACAGGCCTCCGATGCACTCGTGCAAACAGTTGACGTTTGAGGGCTGCACAACTATAAACCAAAATGAGTTAATACCAACCACTAACGACGAAGATAGTTAAATCAAGTAGAACCTCTAAGCGTCAATCAGCTCTGTTTAGGTATTATGGTAGGGAACTCGTGAAGCATGCACAAACCCATGAAACGCTTCCAACAACACGGAAACCTGCCCAAATGCATCGATCGAAACATTCAATCCCTAATGAACGAAGTTCAGTTAAACGAAAAGACAAAAAAGTTCCTGAAAGTAGTAGTAGTAGTAGTAGTAGTAGTAGTAGTACGCTGTTTACAGGTAACTATTTGCTTAAGAAAAATGAAATGGCAGAAAATGTCGTATCAGATAAGTAAGCTTAATTTATAGAACCACATGACGCATGTACGCGTATATAAAACTGACCACATAAAAAACATAATCAGAAAAGCGTTAAAAAACCTTTAGATGATCCTCCGGCAGAATAACATCCAAAAAGTAGTGTAATGTGCAGTATGATAACCAGTCAGAAAAATGGAGTGCTAAGGAGGGTTTGCAAAATGATATGCAGAAAATTGGTTTGCAGAATCTCTTCTCTTTATATTTCGGGATGCGATTGGCCCGCATGAGGACGATTTTTTAGTTTCATTGGCAGAGACATCACAGAAATAAGTTTTCACGGAGTCAGAGACAGAGGAAATATGGTTGGCAGACGCAATTAAAAACACACAATTTCCTGTGTATCGAGAGAAGTTTTTTCTCCAGTAAAGTACTACGTACTAATGGCGCCGGCGGGATCCCTAAGCATTAGGGTTTCATCGAAATTTCAGTGAAGACTTTGCGGTTTCCGGTGCTCCTAATCAATCGGCAACAAAGGTGCGCTGTGTAGTTTGCGATTATCAAAATCTTCAACATACAACGATTCATGGATGTACACTCAGTGCTCAGACGTTCTTTTTATACAGGAGCCGGCTTGGATCATATTCGTACTCCCACCTAGGCATAAAGCGTAGTCGCTGAAGAAGATGGAAGTCCACAAGAAAGGCCTGTAGTGAATACGCCCCTGATCAAGTGAAAGACATATCTTCAGGAAGTTCCCTGCTGAGTCAATTCGTTGATGAAAACCCACATCTTTCGTTTTCCTCCAAAGAAAAGTCATGAGGGAGGGTGGAATATTCTGCGCGTCCCTGATTGATGCTGACAACTTCACTACTTTCACGGAAATGGAACGACTAAATCTGCAGTAAAACAGCGGACATTTGGGGTATATGCACGTGACGCGCCAGTTGAGATCCGCACAACTTTTCTTTTTGCTATTGTGTAGAACTCTAGTCAATATATGGACCAGGAAGTGTGGTAGTACATTTAGATGCGGATTTCCGCCGTGCCCGTCACCACCCGCCTTCTTGACTCTGTTTTGGCAATGGGCCCAGGTGGGGAAGAAGAAAGTGCCGTAGATGCTCCGCAAACCCACTATCAATACAAACTAATTCACCTAGGTCCCCGTCCCTGCTCTCATCCTGTGGAACGAATGTTGGGCGTCGTCGGTTACGATGGTCGAACTGTCAGTACGTATTTTTTCATTGACTTTGGGCGGCCTTGTAAATCTCAAAAAGTATGCACAAAATACCATCCCTTGCCTTGATTATGTAATAAATTAAACCCTCCTATAATAGGCTACTAGAAGAAAGGGTATATAGTAGTCCCTCCTCGACGGCGGGGGATGCGACCCAGAACCCCGCACAAAATTAAGATTCGCGAAGCAAAACCATATGTTTTACAGTTATTTTTTACACATTATAAGCCCTTATAAACCCTTTCACGTTCATGTAAACATTTCGCAAACAGTAGTACAACAGAAGCCCTTTATATTATCTTAGATGTCAGGTAAGACTCGTCATAGTCATGTATGCAAACATACTATTGATATACTACACACAAATGTACGTATCGTATATCATTGAGGAGTTTTATTTAGTACGCAGTACAGTTTTGCACACATCGTAATATATTTAGCAAAAACATAGCCAATAGCATCCATCCTATGTATAAAATCAACTGGGCCAACCAGCTGAGGAAGCATGTACCAGAAACCACAAGGCCTATTTTCCGCGGAAATCCGCAAACCAGCGAAAACATCGGCAATACACATTTAGATATGTTTGCAGATAGAGTGAGGCGATAAAGTCGAAGTGCGATATGGCGAAAGACTACTGTATTGTATTTTTTAGAAAAAAAACTTCCAATTGCCGAATAATTTCGAACCCGATTTGCCGTTCTAGTAGTTTTTAGGCTGTATACTTTTCATGTAGGGAAAAGCATGCATTTTCCATGTTATTGACTTGCCATACATTGCTAACAAAAATGTGCAATACAGATGGACCACATTGCATACTTCATTAGAAGCATCAATAAACGGACAAACATGATGATACTTGAAAAGACATTTTAAGGTCTTCAAAAATCCCACAATTACAAACTTTTTAAACTGAAAGATGTTTTACGAGTATGAAATTTGGTGATGACGTGATTAGATGCCAAATGAGTACAAGGGAGGATATTTTCCATAAAATTAACCCGAGTTTATAAGGTCATTAAAAATCAATAAGAAATGCATACTAAATAAGCAGCCATTTTTGGCGAATGCAGTTTTTTGGTAGGCGGCCGAAAAGACGCGCATTAAAAAGTCGGCCGCCTGGTGTGACAGAAATACCTTGGGAGTATGCTGGTTGACAATTAATATTATAAGCCTACTCACGTAATCACTTCTAACCGAAACCACACCTCAGAAGTTCAGTTGACTCAACACCTACTGCAACTGCGGAACACTTTATGTCGGCAAAAGGGCATTGGCTTAAGATGTTCAACTGATAAGTAAAAAAGCTAGTACCCGTGCTGTCTGTTGGCGGTTTATGGGTATTACGCGGTGCTTCCGATGTGGCTGATGGAATTCGACCCAAATACTCATACATCAGAATTCAGTCTGAGTCTACAAGTATCAGATACACTGATTGTCTCCAAATTAGCGACAAATTTCTGAGGAAATTAAAAGGCTGCAACGCCCGAGGCATCCCGGAACAAGCACTAGTATCTCGACAATTATACTTCACGAGTTAGGTCACTTAATGCACGTCTAGATGGTCACGGAGTTTCCATTGCAGGCCGCGGGTTAGGGCAACGGAATAGAGACACCCCTCGCGTACTCCCAGAAGGAATGAGGGAAAATAAGTATTTCACCAGAAGCTAACGGTATTCAAAAAATACGTGCCGGTGCACATTGACGCGACTGACGGCCAAAACTTAACACCTTCGACTTAGCACTTACACATCACCGTTCGATCAGACAGAAAATGGGGAATTTAGTCAACCGCTTTCTTCTACGAAGAAGGGGCTGTGACTCGCAGTGCCTAGAACCGAAAAAATGGATTTTTCTACCTAGACTACACAGGCACCCACACGAAACGGAAAATCTTCAATGACCCATAGAAGCAAACTGCACCTGTACGAACCTCGACACTGCAGACTGGGTTTGTGCCTCAAGCCAGCTTGGGTCGGCAGGGACGGATATATCCAATGGCAACGCTGGGTCGCCAGGATTCACCACTCCCGTTGTCGCTCTGGGCGCTGACACGGCACTCAGCAAATCTAATTGTGCCTCAGCGTCTCCGCCGGCGTGCATGTCTCCACGCGGTTTCTCCGAAAACGGAGACTCCACCTGCGCCTTCTCCTCCTCCACACTCTTGTCCATTGTCCGCATCTCTTGAGTCACCGTCGTAACAACGGGAGCAAACAGTGACATCTCGTCGGTAGCAGCAGCAGCGGCGGCGGAGTCAGCGTAGATGGCTTTGGTCGGTGTATCAAATGGGGAGACGCAGTTTCCTGCGGCGGTGCCAGCAAGGAGGGCGGGTGTGTCCGCAGGGGTGCCTGCCGCAGATGTGCCGGCTGAACTGGTGCAGCAGAGGAAGGAGGAGGAGGGAAGGGGCCGTTTCCAGAGATCGTCCATCTCCTCCTGGCAGCCGACCAAGTCTCCCGGGTAGGGCAGTCCACTTAGCAGGTAATCGGGCCCGAGGTTGTCAATCAGACGAGAAATGTCTGAGGACACAGAGAGAGCCAAGGGGTCCTCTACAGACGAGCGACGAGGCAGGGTGAGGTAGGCGGAGGCCGGGGAAGGTCGTTCCTCTTCGCAGAAGTCGAGTGATTTTTTTGCTAATAGTGCGGCATCAGTTTCGCCATCCTCCTGAATCAGAGCATCCAGATTCATGTCCGGCAGATTCATTAGCAGAGCTGAAAGTAAAAAAGGCATCTGTAGAAAAAGGGGCGGATCACAGAAAGAAGAATGTTATTTGGTTGACTTCTCGAACTCACACTCGCCGAGACATCAGAGAGGGGTGTGCGGAGCGACCAAGCTGGCATTCGGCACCCTAACTGCGGCACCATTCGTTGGATGAGGCGAAATTCATCACTGCACTAAATCGGACTATTGCAGGGGGGGAGGAGGGGGTTGCAAACCTCGGGGTTCGGTATGGGTGGCTGACGACGTGGCTGGTGTCTGTCTCTCACGCGTCACACATGGATGTGGTTCCCGTTTATTCTGGAGCAACCTTGAAATTCCCGATCACATCCAACAGGACAACGGGCCCGTGGCTCAATGGTAGTGTCAAACTCCATGACCAAAGATCCCCGATCCGAATCCCAAGCGGTCCACACTTGGGTTTGGGTACGACTGGCTGATGGCGGGTAATAAGCCAGAAATGACCATTCCGGTCTCCCTTATCTTTGTTGATACCATGTCTACTACTACTACTACTACTGCTACTACTACTAACTACTACTATTACTACTACTAACTACTACTTCTACTACTGCTACTACTGCTGCTGCTACTGCTACTACTGCTACTGCTACTACTACTACTGCTACTGCTACTACTACTACTAAATACTACTACTACTGCTACTACTACTGCTACTACTGCTACTACTGCTACTGCTACTGCTACTACTACTGCTACTGCTACTGCTACTGCTACTGCTTCTACTACTACTACTACTACTACTACTACTACTACTACTACTACTACTACTACCGAGGTAGGATTGTCACACTGCCGGTTGAGGATGCAGACAGAGAGATAAGCAGACGACCTTGCGATGCATCGTGTTGTGATGGGTGCCAAAGGAGAGGATAGGTTTTCTTAGTCCCGCCTGTGGCTCGAAAATTTACGAGTAAGTCCCTTTTTTGGACGGATTTTCTCCCATCACCATATCATCTCGGAATGCATACTACTTCAGCTATTCAACACATACATATATACATGAAGGAAGGGGAGGACTCACCGCTGATACCGTCATCACTAGCAGCGCCACCGATAAACGGCAAGTCGGTCTCACTTAAGTCCATCCCAATGGCGAAATTGAGTCCCGCCTCTGCGCTGGGATCCTCGTGTCGGGAACTCCCGTTGAGCCGTTGCTCTTGGTGTGTATTCTGCGAGATGGGAAGGTGCGACCTAGCTCGGCTGCCGTTGTTTTCAGCAGCGTCTGCCTTCGTCTCATTGGCGCTTCCGGTTGCTGCTGTCTGGTTCGCGGAGGTGGAGACGGAGGATCGCAGACGCCGCACCGCCTGCCGTCCGCGCACCAACATAGGCTGCAGTTGGTGGAGCCAATTTACCAAACTCAGTGCCTCGCTGAAGAGGTTCTGTCTGTGCAGCCGCTTGGCATTCGAGCCCTCAACGGCAGAGCCATCGCGTGGCAGACAGCCGGAGCGCCAGCCTCGGGAGAGTTCCCGCAGGCGGAAGGAAGAAGGCATATGTGGGGGTACGGTAGCGCAGCTCTCGCAGATCCAGTTGTCAAACTAGAAATAAGCAAGGAACGAAAACAACATTCATTCTCATCGACGGCCCTCCGGCATAATATAACATCTCCAGGACAGTTTATGAGCTCGGTGTAATCAGATGACCGACACGTAGACGGTAGCCAGCACCGCGGACAACGACGCGTTAAGGCAGTTACAGATTAGTCTTTAGCGACCGCCGCGGATGATTAGTTTTATAGACCTCATACTCGGCTAAACCACTGTAAAGAAAAAGCCCAGCCATGACAAGTCTCGTCCTGTCAACCGAGAAACAGACACTCCAGACAAAATGGAAATTAACTGAGACACACAAGTCAGGGACCCACTCAGCTAATCGTCGAATGCGGCATGTCCACATACGGATTGGCAAAGGCACGGTCAGCCGGAGGGTTCTCGGAAAAATTCACGCACGTCACACCTGGACCAAGTGACAGAGGGACGTCATTCGGTGTCATAATTGCACCTCTATACCCAAAATGCGCGTATTCGTAACGACCAGTGACCTGATGCGTGAGAAATGTAACGTGATGGATGACCAACTTACAATTCCAGGGCTCATATGACTCGTGAAGTGCTGCCTTGCGGTCTTCCTTATACCTGATGGGGTCGTTTATGGACAGGGCATGGGCACACACACTGATTCGCAGGTATTCAAGCGGACCTTTGCTCCAACATCTGTAACACGGAGTGTTCAGCACATGCAAGGTTAAGCTTTGGACGCGCAATATCGATGACACTATCATCAACCAAGGTAGGATTGACAGCTGCAGGCAGCTATTGGACAAAATCACCTCAGATGCAAGATGCACGATATGCCGGTGAGGAAAAACCGACTTCCCTTTGAGAAGGCTCTAATGTGCCACCGACTCGACAATCAACCGGCGACCCAGAAAACCTACCAAAACTCTACAGGGTTACAACAGCAGTCACGTACATGGCAAGAGTATCCGAAAACGTGGCCAGGTCTCTCACACAACTCTGAATAGAAGTCATCAGACACCTGACTGAACATCGACATCAGATACGCCCAAAAAAACTATTACCAAAGGGAAGCCGGCCATTTTCACCAGCTTAAGTGCAGTGGCAGAAAATGCAACTGTGTCGAAGAAACCGGTCGACGACTGCTGACATGGATGCACGAACATCAACTGGCGGTGCTACGGGTAGACTCCAACTCGCCGCTGCAAACAGGTGACGGCCACATTGCCAGGAAGCTTCAAGAGGCGTGACTGTCAACGACAGTTCGGCCAACTGCCACTGATGACTGAATCACAAACTGTCTAAGGTAGAAAGCAGAGACGACAATTGCAGGGGCGCGAGGGCACAGATGGTCCGTTGGGTTTCTCTGAGTCTCAACAGTCAGCACTTCAGACAGCGTCACGAGCAGCAACATCAGTTCAAAGAGCGCCAATCGGGGGACAACCACTAACACTGGCCAGGACTCACGGAAAGGCAGGAGTCCCCCAGTTATCGTTACCTGAGATCCAGGGGACGTAAACTACCGTTCCAGAAGAGGCACAACGCGCCCCACCAACCGGCACGATCAAAGATGCCGACTGGACGCGCGATGTCCCGTAATCGACGGTATCCACTATCCACGTGGCACGGATCACCGCTCCAGGGTGCGGCGTAAGATAACCACCCCAGTAACCAGCCCAAGGCAAGATACTGCGGGGACGCACGTCCCCACCCCGCAGCCAGCTGTACGACATTAAGCACCCGAGCACCCTATAATGCTATGGACAAACCAGTCTACGTAGATGGGTGGCCGATGCTAACATTCAAAGAGCCGGAAAATGCCTGCATTGAGAAACTGCGTCCGTCAAACTGCTTCGAACCAGTCTAACGGTTTACTAGAAGACATGGATAGAGTATATCAAGGGGGCTGTGGACGGACAAAGTAGGCAGGAGATGGACGCAGGCAACAGCTCCGCATGTGAAAATGCAGGCAATAATTGTATCGCGAAGAGCTGTGGACACTCCCCCCTTCCTCTTCGACACCAGACCAAGATGGTCAGGGCAGGGGTCACCATGACAACCAGAACCTCCTCCGCAACGGTCAGTGAGATGTCCACGGTGGTCTCGCGAGCGCCCGAAGCTGAGGTGCGTCGTCATCAGTGCTTCCGAGGGGGTGAAGTTGACAGGTTCGTAAAACGCCAGAGGAATCTTGGTCCTAATCATGTGCCATCTTCCTTGTCGGCAGGAAGTAATGCAGTAGTAATAGTAAAAAGAGGGAAGAGACATGATCGCCGGAGAAAGGGCTCTATTCGCCAGATGTTTCGGAATCATACTCGACGCCACCATCAAAGACAGCCTCATAAGGGGTGACGGAGGCACAAGAGCAGTATTTATAGGATGCAGTTGCTATATCACTGAATACCTATCGAAATTGGCGACTCCCGTATTCGCTGCAGACTTGGGCGTGGTGCCTTAAGGTTCGGATGCGCGCAGCCGAGACGCCAATTATCGCACGCTGCATGGCTAAGTTCTTCGTTCAGGCAAAGTCTCAGTGTAGAATATGGTGCGGGGAAGTCATTGTACCAACTAACCAAGTGAGGACCGGAAAATTATGATTCAATCAGCTCGCGGCTCATGCGGTTATCGTCTCTCGGAAAAATTTCGGACATCCTAAACTTTAATGCGAGACCGCGTACGATCAAATGGGCCGCGACTTGGGAGCTGGCGTTGTTCCTCGATACTGCCGTGTGTCCGTCCATCCGCGTCCGATATAGTTGCTTTGTCCATAACTGCACCATATCCAATAAACATTTTCCTTATTTACGCCTGCCTCTGATGATGGATTCGAGTAGAGGATCAAAAATATCAGACGAGTAAATAACCGATCGTGCCTCTTTCCCGACTGCTCTCTGAAAGTCGCCTCTTTGCTTTTATTGGTAAAAACACGGTCAGTACTATACAAAATTCACAAACGTGATGGGGAAATGGGGAACAGAGTTGGTTCCAGAAATCGATTTACACGTGCGCGCGCACGCAGACGCACAAAGACCCATGACCTTGGGAACTGGATGAACGCGGTCAAGGTCAAGCAAACAGAAGAGAGGCAACCGTTACTTTGCGGTCAAGGGCGAATGCGAATATGTAACCCGAACGAACTGAAGGACTGGTGTGGGCTTGGGCATTTACTGGCCTTTTCGAAACTATCTAGAATTATCAAGAGATGAGAATTCTGTGAAATTGAAATAAACTGTCAGGCGTATTCAAGGCAAAAAGTAGGGGAAACTGAAGCCGACTAAAGCATACGCCAAGATTGTTTTGATCGCACGATAAAAGGTACAGTAAGTGCGCTAACTCATGAAATCTCAACAGAAATTCTGAAATGTGTTTTCGTTTCGAAAAGATTAATTAGGGTTGTAAAACCAATCATCGTGTGGCATAATTCTATAATAATTCGGTTACCCCAAGACGCCGGCTTTCGCAAAAACTTCTTTCCGGCTGCATCCAAAGACCATACTCCGTAATAAGTGGCTACTTAAGCAGCATGAATGTTTCTCATTAATTTTTGATGCTCTTAAAGATTCAATTATATTTCATGGAAGACACGCATAAAAACATTCATTCTTTTGCTCATTCAGTAGAAAATTACGCCTTCTTTCAATTTTACACACGACGGAAGGGTATAATTTGGTTTTATAAAACTTCCAATTACCGAATAATTTTGAACCCGACCTGCCGTTACACTTGCATTCGGGGTTCCCAAACTACAAGCCGTATAATTTCCGCGTATGGAAAACCATACATTTCTCTACGGTATTAAGAGGAGACCATATGGGGTTCATAAAACTAAGCAGTGGATTTGAGCCACATTGGTAAATGCAAAGACATGACGTCTTATGAAGGACCATTTCACGGTATTAAAAAATCTAACAATTTGAAACTTTTTAAAAACCGGATTATACCTTTCCTACGAGTGCAAAATTGAAAGAAGACGCAATTTTGTACTGAATGAGCAGAAATGGATATTTTTATGCATGTTTTCCATGAGATATAATTGAATCTTCAAGGGCATCGAAATTCAATAACAAAGCGCATGCTACTTGAGTAGTCATTTTTACAGAGTCTAGTTTTTGTATTCAGCCCGAAGGAAGTTCATTTGAAAGCGGGCATCTCGGGGTGACTGAATTATTATAGAATTATGCTGTATGGTGATTAATTTTGCAACTCTACTTAATTAATCTTTTCGAAACGGAAACGCATTTCGGAATTTCTGTTGACATTTTATGAGTTAGCCCACCTACTATAGGTTGGAATTTTTCTGAACTACTCAACAAGGAGACCCATCTGATAATGCTCTACAGATCCGACTAGTCAACAACAACAACAGCAACAGCAGCAGCTGACTAACCTCCGGATTGCGGCAATTGTCCAGTTGTTGGCGTTGACCCGGTGAGAAGAGACACCTGCGATGACACCAGACCCGGCAGATGAGGCAGCGTAGAAGGTTCTCTCGATCCTCCTTTGATGGCCCGCTGAATTTGCAGGCGGGACAGAAGACGAGAAGAGGGGTCTTTTCCTCCGTTGTGGCCACCTTATCACCCTCCTGCGTCGGCATCTCCTGCTTCTTGGCACCATTTGGATTTGTCCCCACTGTCTCGCTGGTAATGGCGAAGATAGAGAGAGAGTAGTTAGAACGAGCGAAGAGTCGGATGTGGATAAAGATAAAGACTAGTCGAACACAGAACCACTCCTTCATTTCCTTGAGCTTCCTAACTCGTGTTTTGTCAGAAATGGCAGCAGCGACAGGACAAGCCTAAATTGTTCCTCCAACTACACATGCAATTACGTATGTTCGGATCGTGAGAACAGGAGCATAAGCTGGTCGTACGACGGAGAGATGAATTATCACAAGCAGTTGCTCACACCTTCGAAGCGGGTCGTGAGTTCAAAGTCCCAGTCGCTAAGATAATCTCCCCCATGCCGAAAGCAAGACAAGCCGAGAAATAAATGAAGCCCCGGGCCTTGGATGAGAACTCGGTCAATCGATGCATCCATTTGACAACAGGATCCCGCACAGTCAGCTCCAGACCAGCCGTTATGGTCGTTGATTGGTTAATGCCCTTTAACAGTCGCTTGATTTTTGCTGTGATTATCGCCGACAGTGGGCTGCCTTGGTAAAATCAGCAACCTGGAAAGTCCTTAAACTTCTAGACGACGCAACAACCAATCGACTAGATGGAGGCGGCTGTAGTTCTCCGCAAACTAGCTCAGTACCAAGCAGACATTGTCGCTTCTAGTTAAGGCAGGCTGCCCTAAGAAAGAAAGCTGAATGAGATAGGTACTTTGTGCACTTTCTTTCATTGTGGTAGTTCAGATGTGACGCTCGAGTAGTCTTCGCCATCAGAAAAACCATCACCATAAAACTTACCTGCTCCCCCCACACACAGCATAATCAACGACAGTCTGAAATCAAGGCGGCTTCCCTTTCGTGATATAAATTTGTCCCAATCATCAGCACTTACGAACCCCACGCCCTTGCAGCAAGCCATGGCAGCGTACAGGACAGATTTTACGTATGCGCGCCCCTTCGTTCCCGAGTCGAAGGCGGAAAAATTCCTTGTTCATGGTAGCTACAATGAACCAGCAGACACAAGTCACAACACCTGCAGAGGCATGCGATAGAAACGACCTTGTGCTGCTAAAAATTCGATCAGAACACAACCTCTGCATTACAACACCATGACCAGGTCTCTCAATCGCACTGGCGTGTGGTGAACTTTGTACTCACCAGGATGTATAATTAGGGATGTACTGGCGACGAAGGCAATGTGCGCTGCCGACATCTAGACCGACATGGGCCTGGTGGGGCAAAAGCGGCCACAGACACGGACCACGAACTACGCTAGATAGTCAATCAAGTCAAGCCGGTCTAAGCTGTTATGGGTCTTCCGATTTCACTGGTTTCGCCGCCTACCCTATAAGGTCATGAAGGCAGTTTTAACTACGTAAATAAAAAAAACATTACTATCTGTTCCCTTGGCTTGGTTACAGAGCCATCTGAAGGCAGACGGTATGCCACCTAAACTCGTGAACCGAATCAAAGGATATTGAAAACTCGCGAGAACCATAGTTCAAGGGCAGGGTGGAGGCCGAATACATCGCGGTCCTACATGACTGTGTTTCCCCGCCAGTTCTTCTTATTTAGGCGGTAGATGTGGGTTCCAATTTACAGAATTCACGAGTACAAAGGTGCAGAACAAAGTCGGATCAGAAAGTCTTCCTATGGAGAGCGATGCGCTCCAAACCACATAGTTGCCTAGTTTGGCAGATTCCGCTTAAAACTATGGGGCAGAAAAAGCAGTTCCACCCACCTCCTCCTTCGTTTTTTCCACCGCGGTTTACCTGATTGTGTGGGTTATTATAAGAAGGAGAGGTACGCGCAGCATGATCCGCCGGACTTCGAACTGTCTGCGGCTTTTTCGCCAGGTTAAGCAGAAAACAAAGGCTAGAATAAGGATATAATCAGGGCTGCTTTGCCCCACAGCTGAGAAACTTGGCCCCTACGCGCTGCGGCCTCGTTGGATCGCCATGTTTGGCAACTGGCACTTGCTAATACTGTGGTTTTCTGATGTATCCTGATAAACAAAGTGATGTGGCTGTGTGTAGCATACGCAGACGAGCTGTTTGGCCGCCAGACACGGCGCCCGTATCCACCTACGATCGTCTTCACAGGGTCTTGTCATCGGGGTCTGATGGGTGAGAGGCAGTAGACATCACCGCCTGAAACGGCCGAACTGTCAAGCGGATCGGTGCCTGGTACAGAGCGATGGCATTAGAAGGAGGGCAGCGCTGCCAGACAGGAAGAACTTACGCCGCGCCAACAGAAGCAGCAGTATTCGGCAGTCGTGACTGGGCCTGCGATGAACGCGCAGCCTCCCGTTTACCGGCGCTACGAGGTGTCGGGGCTGCTTGTTGGGCACCCTCCGTGACAGCAGTGACGCTAGCAGACACAGGGGATGTTGGGGGAGCACTGCCATTGTTGCTGCTGACGCCGCCACCAGCGCCATTGGAGGTGACATCATCGCGATGATAGTTGCAGATGTGAGCGGTGAGGAGACTGTAGCGTCGAAGTCTACGAGGGCAGTGCGGGCACTGGAAGGCGACAGGCGAGGCCTCATCTGCACCTTCTTTAGTTGCGGTCGCAGGAGGAGAAGCGACTGGGCTGGGAGAGATCTTGCGGGAGGTGTAGGTGGGTTTCACGTCGTCGCCAGCAGTGGTCGTCGAAGGACTGCTCTTTACGGTTGGCGACGGCGAGAGGTCAGGCGCAACGGCAGCGGTGGTGGCAGCTACCTGCACATCCCCATTCTGTCCTGGGGACTGAAAAGCCAGGTCGAAAAATGCCGTCACCTTACTAAAAGTAACCATAGCGAAAAGGCGACGATGGAGCTGGTAATCTCCTAATAAAAAACAGGGTATTTGGATCAAGGCAGACAGTTGGAGAGTACGGCGCGCCGCAGGTGACTTAATAGACTATGGGCATGCCCTCAGCCTTCTAAATAGAATTTGCCCGATCATTACTGGTTTTATTTCCGGCAGTGCATGTCACTGCACTCTACATGTCAGGAGTGATTGGTTGCTGCACTGCAAGTCATGTGACTACGGAGGCGAAAAACTGCGACAGTAGGGAGCGGTACCGTAGACTATAGTCGCATCGTCTTAATTACCACGCGGCCATATAAAAACGTGAAAGCGACAGCCCTCTTCGAACAGATTATCCCGACGGGACGGTGTGCAGAGATTGCCTGTCTCAAAGCAACTTTGCTTAAACGTGGCTATGCAGCACGTTTCAGCCGAAAGCAAAGCAACCACTTAAAGCCAAAAATTACGAAACAGTCGGTTCCGAAAATGCCCGTTGTTATATCCTTACCCTATAAGGATGACATCTTAAATAGCATCAGGCGAAGGCTGAGATGCACCAGTGAAAGGACATACAATGCACCTGAACTCATACTACACAAGCTTACTTAAGCTATTTCGATTCCATGGACGAATGACACCTTGCCATTGCACCTCACCCCTAATTGTGCTTATGAAGCCGCGTGTACTTGTTGATGCAAGCACATTGGGAGAACGCAAAGGGGCAGTTGGCAGCCACGTCAGTTGAGCACCTACCTAATTAGCTTCTAAAGCAGTAAAACAAAATCCCTCGTTCTTTTACCACAAAACACCTCCCAGTCAGTCCATTGACCCCAAGACATCCTTCCGAGTACTTGTTCGGGCAGGAACGACTCGGACATTGCGCTACATACGACAGAAGAAACCCCGTCTACGCAAACAGTCATACCACGTGGTCAGCTTCAACTTGCTCTGGTATTTCCCAGTACTTAGATTTGCCCACCCCTTTTGTGCGTTAACTCCCCCCCCCTCATCTTTTTCTCTTTAGTAAACTGCGTTTTTAAGTTACAATTGCCATTGATTAGTCTGTGTGTGCACTAAAAAATTACCTTGCTGATCGGTTCAGGATCGTCGAACTGTGGGGAAAAGTAGTGAGCGGCTGATATGCCCAAAGAATTGCACAAATCTGGATGGCAGAGCGCTAGAGTCTAACTTACAGAGGATGGGGACACTTGGGGTGATTGGTGTAGTCTCGACATATTCGTTGGCTGTATCCAGGAGACATCTTTAGACACTACCTTTTAGCACCCTGACAGACATGAAAACGTGACAACAGGGCGAAAATGAAGAGTAGGATTTGAGTGATGGGGTCAGATGTGGAGGCAATGATCCTGACCCTGACTATCCCGTAACAGGCCACGAACTTTCCTAAACGGACAATCTAACTTCACATAGACTATCTGTGCTACTAGTGGCATACGATAAATTAGCATGAGAGCCAAATCTGCCGCAGCTCACAATCCACAGCTAAAATAGGCCGGCGAGGAACAGATGAAATCAGATAATTAGAGCAGAACTGCTATTGGAACAGATACGAGACTCCAGGACCAACAACAACGACGCCAGTTGTTGAATTCCTTCGATCCAGACAACTGGGAAGGGTTTTTATCCGTTTCCAAAATGCTAGGCATCTATCCATATTTTTTCGCCCTCATATAAAAGACTGTTAGTCCGAAGAATGAGTAGCGAAAAACGCCATCAGTTAGTTGGTCACGTCAGTAAACTTGTGATGCGATGAGTAGTCTGCTACTATCATCGACGATGGCACGACAAGAGACTCGCCATCGGAAAGTAATACTCCAACATAAGGAGTGTATTGTACAGGAAACTTGATGGCAACAGAACTCCCAACAGATTAATAAATAGAACGTCCTCACTGGGGACCCCTGGCCGCAGAGAGGCTCTACGATACTCCTTCCAGTGTGTTCTGGTCTATGACTGTTGAAGGCAGACGCCTGTGAGAAACCGTTGAACAAAGAGTTAAGGTAGATTACGGTGAATAAGGCCTATGAAGGTTATGATTACTAACCAATAAGAGCATCGGGGGCCAAAGTTCAGTAGTGGCGTTGAGATCTGACCAGCATAGAAGCCGATCGCGTCTGGTGGGCTTGCTGCTTTTAACACAACGCAAGCTTTTGGATGCCCGTGAGTATTCTATGTGATACCATTGCTTTTACATCTACCCGAGGAATAGGCAGCTTATCTCCTCAACTAAAACGCACAAAAAGCTCAGCCATGGAAAAAATGAGCACACCTCACTTACAAAACACTCCGATTTAATATCCTGTACGAGGAAATTTGACTTCTTCGCTGGTGGAGGCCTCGTGTTATCTGCAGATGAAGTCTGTCCTTCCTGCTCAGAGGTAGTGTTGGTGGTAGGTGCGTCAGAATCAATAGCTCGACGCTTCAGTTCCCTTCGTTTCCGACAGGCCTCATGGAATTGTGCAATGCTCTTGTCGTACAGCATGTCGCCGTGGGCGACCGTACTCTCCATGGAAATCGCGTCCCGCGCAACTACCAGTTTAACACCTGCACCAGCGCCACCACCGCTGGTCGTCAAGGGTGCTACTTTTGAGTCCGGAGGGCGTGCTGATGGAGGCGCCGACTTGCGCTTGGTCTCCGACTTGTTCGCCTGTTTGGCTCCAAGCGACTGGGTTGTCGAAGCCTGCGGAGGGGGCTTGACCGCAGAAGACGCCTCGTCGGAAGTGTTTTTCGGACGAACTTGACGAGCCTGTGATGCCTCCTCTTCCTGTACAGGCTCTTTGCAGTCCTGCTTTGCCACGGGCACAGGACTTCGATGACTACTGTGCGGATCGCCGTACCGACGGACAAATTTGAGCACGTAGGAGATTTCTGCTTGAGTAGCCTTGCGAATGCGAGAGGCCGGTGTCCACTCAATTACCCGGTCCCAAACAAACTTGAGGCGGTACTCTGGATGTTCACGAGATCGGTTGCGGAAGGCCAACACCTCCGCAAGATACTCGAACTTGTTTCGCCAAAGCGCCATGACATAACTCCCAATGCCGAAGACGGCTTTGGAAACGCAGGGGGACTTTTCAGGACATGAGGGGACTGACGCATGCGTAATCTGCTTACTTTTGTTTGGGCTCGGCATCTCCTTTCACAAAGGCCCCAGGTGCCAGCTTTACCTTCCTAGAATACACAAAAGTACAGAAAAAAAACTTGAAATCCTGGCGAAGACTCTAGGTTCAAGCATGCACTTATCAAGGCGTACGTGAAAATGACAAGAATAAATTGATCATCCTCAGTTTGTGAGACGATTGTCATATTTCCTAAGGTAGAAAATGGGGAAATTTGTTAAAAACAACGGAAAACAAGGAACCCCGAGATTCCAATGAACACTTGAGTCGAAGAGACAGAGGGCCATACCATGCTGTAACACTATCCGTCATATAAAATCATACTACTAGTGGAACTAATTGTATGGTGGACATCACATGGTTATTCCAAAGTAGTTGTCTTCGACTCAAATGTTCCTTGTAATCTAGGGTCTGACCCTAAAACGTCACGTCCCGGACACTTAACTCCATGTTCTGCACTTAATTTCTGAAATTATTAGCTTGATTATTCTCTGGAGTTCATATACCAGAAACCGCATAGAGAACGCTGGGGGACTAATTGAGGAGCCGAACCCCTCGCAGCTGCCACGCAGCGGCAGAACATCGGCGAAACACGTGTCTGGGCCTCTAGCTAGTACCTATGTCGGGAGTATGATATGACCATCTGTCATAAAATAAATATATGTACAGTGAGTAATGGAGGTAATGTGCATTCCGAGAAGATACAATGAAAGGAGAACGTCCGTCGGAAAATCTAGTTATACCTGTAAATTTTTAGACTGGTTGCAGTGGAAGGGACAAGCTTGGATAAATTCTTGCGTCTAGTGGCGTTAGCAGGGCGATCACTTCGGCTCTGTCTCAATTGAAGCGATGGTCGTCCTCAAGGCGTGCACAGATACGATAAACATGGGTTTCAGTCGGCGGATGGCCGGCTTATGTTTGTTAATGTGGATCCCAAGTCGTCGGCCAGTATGGTCAACATAAACGCAAGAGCAGTTCGCACATGGGATGCTGTTCATTGGGTATGAAGTCTTATTCGGGATAATGCTATGCGCAGGGAGGGCGCCGGCTTGTAGGCGATGAAGATACCATACCGCTTTAATTGCCGAGCCTTCGCTTAGGAAATTCTTAGCATGTAGGGCAGGGACATCACATACAACCGTCGACCGCAGACACTTATGCGGAATTCATGCTGGACCATGAGAGTAACAACCCAATCTTTCAGTCGGAGTACCGTCAACAGTCTGTTTCATCGAGCAAAACAGTATTCTGACGAAGAAAGTCACCGACAGAAACGCCTGTCTGAATTATTTTCCAAAAAATGTTTATGCTAGAGATATCGTACGTCGATGACTGAAACAAGAGATAAAAGAAGAGGAAAAAGATCTAATCAGGTGGAAAAACAAATAATTGGCGAATTCTTCCATATATCTATAATGCATCTGAACGCATTTAAAGAAGCAAACAGAAGAGGGCACAAACCAACGACTGCTTTACGCATCCATTTTGTACACTCTAAGGATGCGGTTGGTTATCTTGATACGATGGGAACCGCCTACATGATCCTATACGGTGCCGCATATTACGGCCAAACGAGAAAATCCGCCTCTACACGCATTCAGGAGCACCAATTACCAGCTCAGAGGCGAGGCTATCAGTCTCAAGTGGTCACGCATACCCTAAAAAACAGGTGACACCTTCGTCCGGGACAAAACTCGCATCGTCGGCGTCTGACCTACCAAAAACGGCTGAGTTTCACGAACCTATGCACTCGAAGAACGTACTTGCCTTCAAATTATATTTGATGGATGTCTGCCTTTTGATATATGTATATATCCGAGGGGTCTTTTCCTGATCAGGGATGCAGCTAGGAAACACTGGTCTTTCCGACGTTTATGAATAAACCAACGGATTTTGAGACTTCCCTCATTTGAGACACCACAGATTGATGACCAAAGCTCGAGGCTAACAAGGCAATGTCATCAACGCAGTTGAGATCAGTCAGTCGACGTCCGGGTGCAATCGCAACACCGCCAAAACTGTGTAGGGCCTTTCCGAGAATCCAGCTGGTGGCGTAGTTGAACAGAATGGGTGACAGGATGCAACCTTGTCGAACGCCAGATCAGATATCGAATGATTGGAGCAGACTGTTATGAGCCAGAACCCGTGTAGTGGCGGAACGATAATAGACCTTGATCATGATTATTTTGGCAGGCACCTCAAGTCCTGTTACCGTCTACGGGAACTCACAATGGATGGGATCGAACGCAGCGGCGAAGTCAACAAACCGGACGACTATTAGTCGCTGGTAGCCATGGCAAAAATGAAGACTTCCTTTTCTTAAGTGTCGAGTTGCCCCGCTCAGCCAGATAATGGGTAATAGGAAACGCGCTACCTTCTAACATTCATAGAAATTTAACGTGCATCTATGGTCACCAGGGTATACATCATCTTTAGTAGTTGCGTACAAACTAAAATACTGTTATGTTCCTACCAAAACCTTATAAACTGTCATTTTACCAAGGCTGGAGAACAATGGCAATAATTTGTATAATTAATTTAAAGCGTAAAGACACCCTGATATCACTCACTCAGGACTAGCCCCTACGGCTAGTTTTGTCATTGGTTGACTTGTTAGTAGTCTGTGGACACGATCCGCCCAACAGTTCCTTTGCGTGACTGGCGTGATTGCAGCGATCTGGTGTCGGCGAAACGTGTCTGGGCTTTTGGCTAGTATCTGTGCAGTCAGTCTAGAAAATCATGCAACAAGGGCATACTACTGACTGCTTGTCGGCAGTTAATGAATAGTACGCGGTTATCCCACCGTGGTTGAGAGACTTCGACCCAAGTATTCATACCAACATTCGCACTTAGCCAATAAACTTCCCTTCCTAATGTCTTTCTCGAAGCCACCACAGTAATTTCTGAGAAGATTAAGAGGCTGAAATTTCAAAAACCGCAGCATTCACCATAAAGTGCACGGGGAACGCTGGAGGACACAACGAGGAGTCGGACCCTTCGCAGTTGTGTCATGCGGTGGCAGAATATCTACGAGGCCGCTGTCTGGGTTTTTAACTAGTACCTGCGCTGTCTGTGTGGTAAATCATGCATCATATGTATTACGCAACACTCAGGACAATAACATAGGGGTGGGAGAAGCATCCCATAACGAAGAACTACGTGTAATAATCAATATATGATCACTGAAGTACTTACTTCTGCAGGCACTGACTGCTAACATAAACAGCGTGGTCAACAAAGGTGCAACCTGCAAGTCCCGGGAGACCAAGCGAACCGCTAATACTGCCCGTCATAATTTAAAGCTGCTGGTTAATTAAAACGAAATCATCTAATTTGCGCAGCCACTTATCCGCTGGTAAAAACTTTAGCGATTCGGAGGTGCGTGTATTTTTACCTCTTTTAGAAAAAAATCACAGTTTTGATTTCTGTGCGATCACTGGAGGGTGAGTATAAAGTATTAAGGGAATTATGTTTTATCCAGGATTAATTTGCGGCCGCTGTGGATATAGTTAAGAACGGACCAATACTTTTTTGAATGGCGGGTTTTAGGGACAGGTCCTGGGGCCTCTTTTTGCCCATTCACAGTCCTGAATGTACTTGGTCGCGCGTCGCCAATATCATTACCTTTTCAACAACAACGACGAAATAATATGCAACCTGTTCTTCGAGGAGAATCGGCTATAGAAAGTCAATATAAACCGTGAGACCGAAATAAGCAAAGCAGCTTTATTTCGCTTTCAAGTTCCGACAAAAATGACGCTAACGGCGACGAAGGCTGCCAAGGCTCTCATTCAAAACACCTGTGAACACACTCCCAGACTCTCAGGGCGCAGTGATCCGAGAGAGTAAGACCCTTGAAGTATGATGCACCCAGATCCCTAATAACTTCATATTCACTTACGTCGTGACCGCCAGTCCTTATTTGGGATTGGTCGTCATCGCCAACCACCATGACTGAACATTTATGCCAAGAAAGAAACGGGTGCCATGCGCATGCAACTTTCAAATCATCCGCATACATGCAGGTCTTGTCATTCTCGAATAAATCTGGTGCATAGTTGGCAAAAATACAAAATAATAGCGGGCCGAGTACACTACTCTGAATGACCCCACTCCTCATGCATGTGGGGTTGGAGACGACAATGGAGATCTTAACCCGTTGTGTGCGAGCCCCCAGGTAAGAGGATATCAAACTCAAGAGATTACACCTATTCCAAAAGAAGAAGGTATTGTGAGGATAAGAGCATGGTCAACACGATCAAAAGGCTTAGTGAAATCGAAAAAAAACTGTGTAAAGGACAAAACCACCATCCCTAGATTGGGGAACATGTGCAAAACAGTCGAATTTTTTTAAATTGTCGAAAAACCGACACTGTCTTTAATCACTGTCAATGACTCATGATTCAGATACAAGTAGCACACCAACCCGTAACTACCTCTGCACACAGCGTATACAGCCTAACGACAGGGTTGTTTACCTCGAGAGAACGGTGTTGTCTACAAGATCCCATTTATCGGTTATGATGTCGTCTGTTGTCGTCAACTGGGGAATCTGTCTAATCCTGTGTATACGTAAACCAGTTCGCGGTGAAAAAGATCATCTCTCCCAGAAAATTATAAACACACTGGACACCAGGCACGAATTCACGCAGAAGAACGCTCACATTATGGACAACTCCCCCAAACGGAAATGCCGTGAACTCCTGGAGTCTATGCTTTCGATGAGGCATGCCTCATTCGTCGTACCAATTTAGAAACCACGTGCAACATTCCTAAGGACAAATGGAAACCTGTACAACCAATGGTGAGGTGATAGTGAAATACAATTTACAAGCAAAATCGCAGGCTCCGTTCTGTTACGGTTAAATATCTTTGTATAGGTTCCATAAGTCTGACAAGGGGATGGAAATCCAATCTCAAAAATGTACGCAATCAAGGTTATATCGTTCTCGCAGAGCGTCATTTATTTCTGAATATGTTTATATCTGGGAACGCTCGGTGACTGCGGTACGGAAAATGGCCGTTCCATTATGCCTGGGGCTTAATCTAGGGTCCTGCAGGCAGCCACGTATCGGCTTGTAACTGAACAGGATGGCTTCTGCGACAAAGATAAGGGGGCCAAAATGACTATTTCTGGCTTGCTAACCGTATCAGTTGGCAACATTCAGCCATAGGCTTGCAGTGGCCTCTCTTTGTAGACAGTGCCGATCTGCCTGTGCCTGTCGACAAAGTTTAGAATTTGGAAGGCTGGCTGATGGTGATCAATAAACCAGAAATCCCCCTCACGGCCTCCCCTTCCTTTATATACTTTGCCTCTCTATATATTAATCGTCCCTTTGCAACATCCTGCAGTTGCTCTAGTTGTAGTTCCCAGGAAAAACGGCACAGACATATCAACAATCCAATTGGCGAATACACTTTCGTAATATATATGGAAAACAAAAGTCACTCTCGTGACACCAATTACAGACCCTTCAGTCTGTCTCCCATCTGCAGCAACGTCTTATAAAATGCTAACAAATACGCTATGACTGTCTGGAAAACGATGGTCTCCCATTCAACGTTCGACACAACTGTCGGTATGGAAGATGGTGTGTGACAAACCAGGACATCTGGTAAAAGACTCATCATGCATGCTGCTTACACTGACTTCAGGTAGGTCTTTGACAGCGCGCCATGCGGGCAAATACCCTTAAAACTGAAGGCGTCAGGTACAAGATGTAATATTTTAAAATAAATCGAAAACAGCCCCCTAAATCGCTCTGAAATTGTCTATGCAAAACTAAAACGATCATATCTTACAGACCTAGAACGCGAAATTCAAAATGAACGGGTGCTTGAATTGGCCTTCTTCTATTTATTCATGAATGTGGATGCGTCATGTCATCAGATAAAACAACATCTGGAAAGTTATCCACAGTATTGTTGTTAGAGACACATCCCAAGAAGAAGTTATTAGCCTGTCGAATGGTGCTGTCTATAGCTCCTGACTTTTAACATCTGCAAATGTAGGATGACATTTAAGCTCAATGATTCTTTCAACCAGATGACTTTTACAATTCAGTGTGTCCAAATGCGTGATCCTACACTTGAACTCCGTCCAAAACAGCTCTTTAATATACTAGTGAAATGTTAGCGGGACCGAAAGAGAAGGTGTTGAAAAGCACAGAGGTGTGGGTATGTGGACGACTATAAATTTAGTGCCATTAGAACACTGTAAGAAGGTGATGCAGCAGGCAACTAGTACGTAGCATTGGACTAGACGTGCGTCTAAATTATTTCCTTCTGAACTCCGGAAGAATTTTTGGCGTCTTTTGGGACCCCGTCCAGAATATGGGATGCCAGGAGCTAAGCCATGGATGATAAAAAAAACATTTACTTCCTCAAACGGATGCATTGAAGAGCAACGACGATAGTCAATGATTTCAAGTATATGTCGTATCAGGATAGCCTGAATGTGCTTGAATTGTTCCCTCTACTTCATAGACACTTAAGCTGTAGTCTGCTCAGAATATGCGGACTATCCGTGGACAGTGTTGCTCACTGAGACCAGAGGGCCCCTTGGATTTGCCTGTACAAATCAATTACGCGGCTACCCCTGCAAAGTCGAAAGTGAACGTACGCGATTAGACTGCAAAAGATTTCACTCAGCCAACGCGTAGTCCGGCCGTGGAGCTTCCTACCAAGTGATATGTTGATCACTGACACCATTTTATGTCTAAAAGATAACTCGAACACGCAATTTTCAACAATTTCGTCTTTCACGACATGACTTCTCACAGTCTGTCTTGTAAAGATCTTTGTGATCCACAATATTTCTGTACTGACTCAGAATAAACATGGACAATTTTGTTTAAAATTATTTTGCATTGTGAGGCGACCACAGATTAGGTGTTTGAAGTCTTATTCAAAAGCATAAATATACGAAATTATTTTACGTAAATAGGGTCGTCGGGAGCTCTGTCTGCAACGCTGCCAATACACACATGCATACGACCAGCGAACTGAACGTGGTTCAGCATCCGTTTACTGCTCCCTGAAACAAGAATGACCACGGTATTGCCCAGACTTGAGTTTGTATGCTGGCAATATCTCTTTTCCAGGTATTTTTTCCAACTGTCTAGGTAAGTGGGGTTATGAGAACAGGAAGCACTCGAAGAGCATTACAGTGGGCTCATTTGCACTCATTGGCGGGAGACATTGTAGACCTAGCACACTCTGCATCTCGGGTGAACACCAGGTCAAGGCAGTCTGAACTTTACACTCCCTTGAAATGTGTCTCGAAAGTTACATTCTAGAATAGTAGTTTTACGCTGCCATTCCACCGAATTTATTCGCTGGACCCGAAACATTCCATGCTTTGCAGTCGGGATTGGGAGCGTTAAAGTCCCTAACAATAAGGACATTCATGTTCAAACAGGTTTTGTTCAGTTCCGTTAAGAGAGGGCCTTTGCGTTCGGAAATTCGGTTTGGGGGATGGTATGTAAATGCAAGTTCCAGTATCGCTGTACTTAGTGAAGATATATAAAAATAGAAATTCCATTTCCGCTGCTCTAGAATGCTGCCCAGAGACTGCGATTAAACTGCAGCTAACATAGATAGCAATCTTGTCTCCCCAGCTCTTCCTGTCTCTTCTTAGCAGCTGACAACCCCCGGAGGGATATATCATGTTTTTCAATACTTTCAGAAAGCCGCGTTTCTGTTAAGACGATGACATCTGCTGTGTACTCTCCGACCAATGTCCTGATTTCATTTATTCTGTTAAACGGGTTTTTTACAATCCAGTACATCACCCTCGGGGTCTGTCTTCTCGGCGGGGACCAGTTTTGATTAGAAGAGGCGTCGTCCATAAGCCATTCCCCCTCTTCTGCCCTCATTCTCAGTTCTTTCCAGAGCTTCCTCATTTTATGTCTTTCTGTCGGTTTGTAATTGAGTTTCTTATTCGATTGTAGTCATGTACACTAAGGTTTTGCAACCCGGGTGATGGGTTTATACAACAATGACTCGATAAGGCAACTGGACCTCTCTAGCACCCTCAATTGCTGGCATGCTTACGAAACATATACTAATTACCATAAATTTGATTTCCGGGTTTCCATTGGAAAGTTTTGTAGTATTCGGCTAGCGTCACAAAGACTATTCGAGTAGGGACCAATGCGACCAGGGGTCTATTGTGTGGATGAAAACTCTTGACCTTGTTGAACGTTTTTGACTCTGCAATGTGACCAACAATTAACTTGTGACTGCTTTGAGCATTATGATTTTGTACTTGAGTCCTCGCCGCAGGCGATACGACGACAAACCTTTGACAATACTGCAGCTGATACCAAACCCAGAAGGCTCGAACTCGTGACCTGTTAGTTAGAAGTCCACACCTCTAATCACTGGGCCACGAGCCCGTTGCCCTGTCGGTTTCGATCGGTAATATACAATGATAGGGGGCGTTCACCGATCGTTCTTACGGAACTCACTCGTTCCGTTGTGCCTTACGGGCTCTCTCTCGAGCCCAACCAACAGCCACACAGTGGCGCATTATGTAGGCAGTATGTCGGTTATAACATGACGTGTCGTGTCATGAATGTGTTCTGTCATTATAATTGTTAAATTGTGGCACAGACTGGATCCTTCCGCACACCTTGTAACACATACAGTAATAAAGCGGCCAAGCGTTACCTCATAACCGTAGGGCTGTCGTCCCTGTACTGGTATGTTCTGTCCCAGACTAGCACGTACGTCTACGTATACTCTTTAAGGTAGAAATGTTTGTTCGGAACTTTACAATCCAAAAAATCGACGTGACCTCATCAGAGGGTGACGGTCTTGTGCTAATGAACAGTATCCACTCCCTTCTGTTAAACTCTTGGTCACACCGGAATGGCAAAACTGAAATTAGACGCCAAGTCAATCAGATGCAAGTCACTTAATTAATGCACAAAAAGACAGTACGCAAGATGTCCATCGAAAACTGCTGTATGATTGCCTGGCTTGATAGCGTGCTCAGCAAGCATTCGTCTGCTGGACCCATTCCTTCTACACTCAGCGGGGTGTGACGAGTCGACAGGGATTTCCAGACCGCAAGTCAAGACAGAGGAGGTCGTTGGACAAACTTCACTGAAGCGAAGGAATATGCACCCGCCCATCAGGCAGTTGCGTCAAGCATTATCTTCAGCTGGATGTGACAGACGTTGAGATTCTCGGCCTTCGGCGCTAAGCCCGTACGTGCGCGCGCCTGGACTTCGTTCGCAAATTAGCGTGGGATGCGAAGTCCATTGGTCTCGAACTCTCGCCACGTTGTTACTACTTCACGCGTGACTCAAGCAGGGGATTGACAGGAAGCGTTAGGTCGATTGGCGCGTTGGCGATTGCGGGGACAGACCACCACTAACTGCCTTCGCTTCATTCCAGCATCCAACCATTTGACTGCATCTTAGCCGATCAGAAACAGAACACGCCAACTGAGCCCTCTCATTACACCACCTATAATGCTGCTACCACGTGCTGCTTCAGCCTGCATGTGAAATCGCAGAAACGTTACGACGATCAACAAGTCAGTCGGAGAAATAGGGCGGCGGACTAAAGCCATGACTGAATGAGGTGTCAACTGGCCTTACGCCCACCTCTGGTCCCGTGGACTGCGGTCCCTATGTCTGGCTTTCAAATGACTCCATCACTCCCAGAATTCTGCCTCCGACCGATTTCAGTTACATCCAATAACCTCTGATATGCTAAATCTGCAACCTGTCACAGGCTGAATAAATCGGGGTGAGTGTCATAAGCGGTACAACTAACAAAATCTGGGTTTTATTATTTTTTGAGAGACACACGGTTTGTGCCGCAATAAATTTTTAGCTAAAGTTTCCAAACATAATATCGCATGCTTTCGTATAAATTGAAACTGGCTCAGATGAAACCCAACTATAACGTGACAGAAAATAAATACCTTTTTAGAAAATGCCTCGCATGTAAGCCAGTCGCCAGTTTTGTAATTTGAAGTCCCGGTGGACAAGACAACAGGCAAGAAAAAGAAACAGGAAACGACGATGCGGTGAGGAGCAAATAAAAGAAAAAGCTAACTGACATAGGGATGCCTTATTATGAAACGGTTTAGTCTCACCAAATAAAACGAAATTTAGCATACAGCAACGGCTGAGCGGAATTTTTCCTTACACTTATAGTTTAGCTGCCGTTTTGACAAAAGTAATCAGCTACTAATGCGCTGATGTAGGACGTTTATGGATCTCTATCAGCAGGACTTTAAGTACGCTAATTTCTTTACTTTCTTTAATCGGATATACAGGACAGTCATCATACTAAATCGAATGAACCAATTTCCCTGGTGGGGGAACAATGAAAGGAAAAACCAAGTTCATTGGAGGAAATGTCAAGCGTCTTTCGAGTTTCAGCGGTGAAATAGCTCTTGAAGAAGCGGAAAATCAGGGAAACGGATAAACTGTCGGCTGATTATGTGCTTAAATCCGTTGTTGATCGCGACGGAGGGGGGGGGGGGTTGATTCCAGCTTATTAGATGGCCATTTCTTCTCGCCTCGTCACTTAGTTGACAGGTGGACTGACACTAGGATTTGACAGATCCACTCGAGAAGACAGCGCAGATAGGTGACTAGCTTGAGGGCCGATTCGACAGTTGGCTGTCAGCCACAGCGACATCACTTACTGGTCAGGAGAGAGGAGAGAAAAGGGACCAAAACTTATAGCAATTCGATAGAATGAACGTTACCTTCTTCATATTCGAAATAAGAGCTGGTAAATATCCAAATTTGTCGAATAATTTCCCCTCTGACCAGTACAATAGTCAATAATTAGACAATGGGAAGTCCTGTTATCGGCTAATGTGGTGGAACAGGGGGCAGAATGCCCGCTTAAGTCCACTTATGCACGGCCGCCCTGCTTACATGCCTTTCTGGTACGACCGATTTTAGCTCTGCGGAACCCACACAACCCTGACGTAAGGAAATAGTTGACAGAGAAATTGAGGACAAACCTAAATGACCTAGAGTCGCCTAGTTTCCAACCCCTGGTTTTTCAACAACACAAAGGATGCAAATCTCAGAGGAGTGGCAGGGCTCTCCTCCCTGGATTACACACCTCCTCTCGCTAAGAAGTAACGACCAGCGCTTACGACCTCATGAAAAACAATGACCATGGAATAAGTTTTCATGCCAGTTTGTTGAGGGGAAGATTACGAAAATGTATCCTTGCAAGAAATTCCTCTAGCATGACCAAGAGCTCGTGTCTGGGCTCTTAGTTAAAACCTGTGCTGTCAGTGTGGTGAAACATCCAGTACTCGTATACCCGTAAATATCACGCGGTATTTCTGTCAAAATTGATAGATTTCGGTTTAATTGTTCAAATTAACTTCCGTACCGTACCTAAAAAGCATTATTTCGGAGGATTTGCTTCAAGTTCTCGCCTTAATTTTTGAGAAAATTTGAAAGGGGGGATGGCCGTTATTACTGTGAATAGGAAATATTTACGAAACGGAAACGCCGCTAATTTTTTAAATGAGTGGCTGACGAACTATTGTTCTGTTATCATGATTTCCGATAACTACATACCAAGTAGCAGGAGAGACTAAATGTGAGGCAGTTCGGGAGAAATGATGCAAACTTGCCTTTGATTTACCCGTCAGGTGGAGTATTGAACCGAATTGGGGCTGAAAGTAGAGTAGAAGTTATAGTATGTCGTTAATGACAGCCTAGTAGTGCACATGTCAATCTGGCGATCCTGAATCACTTTTCATTTTTTAAAGGAAAGATCGAGACTTTGCAATCGCAAACGGCGTCCCTAAAGAGACAGTCAACTTTCGAACACGAACTTACCGATTGGGCTATTGGTTCGGTTTGGAAATTCGGATCTTCTCCAATCAACTTGAAAGCTGCTTCGCTAACGATGACATGCATTGGGGGCGAAAAATGAAGCAGATCACGTACCCTGTCTGCCAAACCTCCCAATAGGCAGAACCTGAAGATGAGCAAAATTTAACCATCTTTCAGTATCATATTTCCAGGAAGGAGCCCGTATCATACGGTCGAAAATGGCGTTCTTAGGTCATACAGGGTTTTAACAAAGTAATTCAAAGCAATACAGACAAAAATGGTGGCAAATGTTGCCTTACTTGAATTATGGGAACATAAAAAGTGATTGGTATGAAAACCAGAGTGTCAAGCAACTTAACTGAAAGTAGTTCGCAGTATTTGAGGAGAGAGTTCAAAATGGGTACGAATTCCCGCTGTCGACTACCCAATGTGCTCCGCACGCAACAGTTCGTTGAACTAAGCGGAGGAGAACATGTTCACATCCCAATACACACAAATTAGAAGGGCACTCCCAGCTTATAAATGGTTTTAACAAAATCGTCCGCAACAATATCAAAAACCATCTTGCCACAGGTTGCCTTCCTTGAAATTGTAGTGACATTTAAGTCCGTTTTGTTTTAATCAGTTACAACACTCTTTGACACAACTTTAAATAAGAACAAAGTCGTCAGCAGGTAAAAAAGCACGTGTGTGTTCTTTGCCTTCTTAAAAGTTGTGTCAAAGCGCATTGTAACTGATTAAAACAAAACGGACTTAAATGTCACTACAAATTATTGGACCTAGAGTTGGGGTTTGTACAGGACTTGACTATACGCAACTCATATGACTTTAAAAAAGTTTCGATTGGCAAGGCGAATCTGACTTACTGACTGTAAGCCTCGGCTGTATGGTCGTTCAGAGACCAGTTAGGCGTTTTTTAAGGAAAAATGTCTATTAACACATGAATGTTTGACGGCGATGAGAATCAATGGTTACAGTTTTCAGGATTTCTTTTCCTACATAGCTCGTCTGTTACCGCGTGCTTGCTGATCAAACTTCTCCCATACCTTCCCTCAAAATCTTCGGCAGCGTTTTCTGTTAGTCCGATTACGTCTGAATTTATATAATTGGGTTTCTACGCATCACCTAGGCTTGGTGGAGGAGAGCAGAAAAACGATGGCTTGGCCCTGTCACATGTGTGCAAAAAAAAGCCGTCGCCAGGACAACCAAACTTCTCTCCAGAACTACACAGAAAACGACCAGCAATGTAGGGATGTGATTCCAACCCTTTACCCACAGGCAATTACCTACTCCACAAGAAGTAGTCTTTTAATGGTGGGAGGCGCTCACCGATCGTTCTTACGGAACTCACTCGTTCCGTTGTGCCTTACGGGCTCCCTCTAGAGCCCAACCAACAGTCGCACAGCGGCGCATGACATAGGTAGAATGGCATTACCGGCAAAGACAAGGGAGATTGGACTGGCCATTTCTGGCTTATTAGCCGTCGTCAGCCAGTCATACCCAACCCCGAAGTGTGGAACACCCGAAGCTCGAGCTCGCGACCTGTTAGTCAGAAGTCCACGCCTCTAACCACTGGGCCACGAGCCCGTTGCCTAGTCGGTTTTCGATCTGGAATTTACAATGGTAGGGGTAGGGTAGTATTCCTTTACCGTGGAGCGTCGCCAGGCAGGAGTCCAGTGACAGACGATCCGGTGTGGATAGCCAACGCAAACTCCGTTTCCTGACTTGTTCGAGGCACCTTTCCGTAACAGCGCAGACACTGTCGAATGTCCAACGAACAGTCCGCCACAGCTTGTGCCTGCCTGGCAGCATCCCCGCTCTCGGGATTACCCGCAATGATCACAATCGTTCCTTCAAAAAAGGGAGCATAAACAAGGTGGTAGGATACAGCAGTGGATACAGGGGATAAGAGTCAAGGGACTTTTTGCCCTAACTGTACTGAGCCCTGTTAACGGGGTCGGGGGTGCACCAAGATGGGGGGTGTGTTCCCCTGCATTTAGTTCAGCAAACTATGGCATGCGAAAAGGCTACAGTCACTGAGTGGTTCCATGAAATGTTAGTTGAAATTTTAAAATGTCTTTTCAGTTGGGAGGGATTACTCAAGTGGGACTAAAATATTGATTATTTCTCGGCATAATCCCGTCGTGATGTTAACTTTTGAATGCACTTCTTTGCTGCCGCCTGTAAAAACCGCACGTAGTAAAAAATTATCACATAAGTGTATACATCTTCGATCTCCAAAATATATTGCAGAAAAAATGCATGAAAATTCCTTTCTCACGCTCATTTACTGGCAAATAATCTCTTCTTCAAATTGTTTACTCGAAGAAATGGTATCTTTCGGTTTAAAAAAAAAGTTTTCTATTTGTGAAATCATTTAAGACCTCACAATGTCCATTCGAATAGCATCGTATCTGTCGGTTTCACAATGCTCCACATTAAGTATGCAACATGCTCCGCACCAATTACAACGTTTTATCAGCCCCACACGATGTTCTATTAATGACAGAAAGGAATGTATGTTTTCTCTTACATAGAAAATATACCGCTTATAGACCAAAAAACCTAGACGATAATGCAACGACAGATCGACTTCAAAATTATTCGGGAATCGAAAAACCTCTTTTAAACTGGAAGACACCTTTCTTCAAGCATATACTTCGAAGGAGACATGATTTGCTACCAATTAAGTGTAGGAAATAATATTTCTATGGAGGTTTCCTACAAAATATATTCGAATTTTCGAGGACATTGAGAATCAACAAAGGAAGTGCATGCTACATAAGTGGTCATTCTTTTACCGGGTGCAGTTTCACAGGCGGCCGAGAAAAAGTGCGTTCAAAAGCCAACACCCCAACGTGTCTGAAATATCGCGGGATTATGTCGCAATATAATCAATATTACAGCCCTACTTAAGTAATCGTTACTAATCGCAAACGAATTTCATGAGATCGGTCGGAGACTGTAGGTGTTTGGCAAGTTGATACACTGGCAGTAGTCTGACGCTAATGACCTATTTATGCCACTGCATGTGAAGACTCTATATCGGAGTTGAATTGAAAAATAGAATGTTCATATTCTGAATGAGAGAAGGAGCTCACGAGAACAGAATTGTTGTGTGGCTGACATTTCAGACAGCACTATCGGTCCCCCATTTTTAAAGCGGTTAATAAACAAAATCACGCAGGGGATCTTCAACTTGGCAGCTAGACCCAGACTCGCAGCTTGAAACCCACACTGGGAAAGTTAAACATACTGTCGGCCTCCAAGGAAAGATCATCTGCGGCTGGGGCGGGTCAAGGACAGACCGACTAACGTTTGACGTGCGATATACAGATTTCGACTCCATCAACTGGCATAAAGACTTTCCGGAATCACTCCATTCATGAAGACTAGAACAAGATGTTCACATCGAAGTTGGGAAAGCCGAGCAGAGACGGACCGACTAGTTCTGCCAGTCATTTAAAATTCATGTTGATTTTCTGCCTTATACGGCTTGATACTGGTGAGCCGACCAAGCAGTACGAAACATCAACAACAGGCAAAATCTATTTTGTTCAGCTCTTTCTCTTTGTGGAATTATCGTCCCAGAAATCTCACTTCTGCGATTCGGAGGTCATATCCTGTCCTGAAATCGGGCCAGACTGGTCAATACGACTGACACGTTACTCGGAATAGTTCAAATCACATCCGGCAGAGCTCGCGCGCTTTAATCAAAGAACTTGGCTGCAGACTTAGTGTCAAATTGAACCCAGGACCAAACCTCGGTTCCGCTCGACCCGTCGCTGGAACATGGCGAAATAAGGGCGAAAAACATGCCTCCGGGTCCCCAACACTCCCAGGTTGAGAAACACTTACGAAGATAACGATGACGACAAATCTGATAAATTTATAACGCGTGGTCCCCTGTAGCTCTGACCTTATGCCGCTTGTAAAAAGTAGATTCTACTCTATACTGAAAATGCAATCATTCCGCATACAAAATCTGGTAAGGATCTAGTGAAGGCCCCCAAGTATCACCAGCTAGACATAACCGCCTGTATTACGAGAAGGGTGGTAATAGGGGTTTTAGGGGTGGGGTATCGGGATGGTATATTAAATGACAAAAATAAGGAAAGTGAGTTAAGTATTGCAAAGTGTGACTCAAAACTTACAATGCCCTAAAATATAGCAACGAAGACAATTGACACGATGCTTCCCTAGATGCCGCAACACAGCCTATGGCAGGTAATGCAAAGGCGAAGGACACGATCCGCGGTAAAGGAGTAAAGCACAGCGGCCGTCGTTTCCCAACTCTCTGAGCTAAGTTCATGGACGGTTATGCAACTGGAGGTCAGATGATAGCCTCCCCATCAAATGTGCATGAGTCTGTAACAGACAGACATCATGACCGGTCTGTCGTCATTGTTCCAGACCTCGCTGCCTCAAGGTCATTCACCCCTTGCAGCGAGCCGTCCCAGACGAGCTGACTTGAAGTCACACGACCAACAGCTCGGGCATACCTGCGTCCGCGCAGTCGCAGCTGCTCATGCGGCCACTTGAACGCGCCACCCCCTGCAACCAGCAAAACAAGCCACTGGGATACCACCCCTCGGCAAATGCAACACACGCTGACTGGACACCAATTGAGCTTGGCCCACGAGCCTACAAAAGCGGCTGCCACCACTATCTCAGGGACTCTCAGGCGTGACTGGACGCAGTCAACACCAGCGCTGGCTTCGCCAGTGGCCACTACCGCCTGAGAGGACAACTCCGGGTTCTGTACACAATAAATCCCTCATTCTGGTGCCTTTTGTCTCTCCCTTTCAACACTGGGATTCGACCAGGTGGTTGTAGTGCTCAGAATGCACACACTTTCGCCGCTTAACAACTACAATTGATGACTCCGACGTGATCGACGCGCAATCATCAGACGTGGCTGAACTCAACCGCCACGAAAATTCCCACTCGACTTCGCCAAGCTGTTTTTCCTGTATCACACATCGTGCCCATGGATAGGAAAACGCACTTGCGCTACCCTCTCGCGATTCGAGATGGAAGTTGTTTACAAACCTCGGCCATACAAGTCCACGTCAAACCTCAATCAAACACTGCATATCTGACCTCCAAATTTGTTGCCATCTGAACGCCTCACTTTTTTCCGAGACATTCTTCCGCCCATTACCGACGAAACCATCATTCGTGAGTTGCTTGCATACACTCAATATGCCACCGTATATACAGCGATGAACTTTCACACTTTCGACACTGCATTCTATCCCACTTTTTGTGTATGGATGACAGTGAACCTATTTCACTGACGCATTCGTCCGACTCAGCACTCACTGGGACTCCTAGTGTTCGAAACGTTCTTCTGTCTCGTACCAACGGGCCGACTCACCGGCACACGTTGACGAGACCACGCTAGCACACCCAGGGTTGATGCCTCAACTGCACCTCAGCATAGGTCGCATCATCACCATCTTACGCGATCCGAGCTACTCCTGTCATCATCGAAACACGCTCTCAAACCCGCATGTGCACCGGATAATTTCACACATTTCATCGCCTGCCTCACGATCGACACCATCACTTCGTTCTGTGTCTGGCGGGGAGCTGTGGCAGCCAGACATCATGACCGGTCTGGCGTCATTGTTCCAGACCTCGCTGCCTCAAGGTCATTCATCCCTTGCAGCGAGCCGTCCCAGACGAGGTGACCTGAAGTCACACAGCCAACATCTCGGGCATACCTGCGTCCGCGCAGTAGCAGCTGCCCATGCGGCCACTTGAACGCGCCACCCCCTGCAAACAGCGGAACAAGCCACTGGGACACCACCCCTCGGCAAATGCAACACAGGCTGATTGGACACCACTTGAGCTTGGCCCACGAGCCTACAAAAGCGGCTGCCACCACTGCCTCAAGGACTCTCAGGCATGACTGGACGCAGTCAACATCAGCCCTGGCTTCGCCAGTGGTCACTGTCGCCTGAGAGGACAAGTCCGGGTTCTGTGCACAAAAAACCCTTCATGTTGGTGCCTTTTGTCTCTCCCTTTCAACACTGGGATTCGACCAGGTGGTTGTAGTGCTCAGAATGCACACACGCTCACCGCTTAACCACTACAAGTCTACGATGAACGACCATGTTTAGGAGAGTATCGAATAAAGCCCGACCCACCTAAACACGCATAGTACGCATTCTTTGTAGGCCGCAGATGCTTGGGGGCCTTCACTAGATCCTTACCAAAAATCTAAGCAAAAAGACCCATTCGAAAGGACAGAACAGAACTTGATATTCACTATAAGGCATTTTTAAGCTCACCCCTGACTGGTTCAGAAATTGAACAGTTCGACCTTCACTGGCGACGACAACCACTGTGTGCCTCTCGAGTGGACTCGGCACCAGTGGCGTGCGCGCGAATTAGTTTACAATGAAACAGACTTGCGCAGCATCTAACGCGCTCTCAACGTCTCCCCCACCCACCAGACTGCAGAGGCAAAGAAATGTCAAGACGACCGAAAGTAGATTCAGGCGTGGCGACTGACAAAGCTTGACAGCCCTTCAACGCAAGCAGCGCAGTGTACCAGGTTTTCCCAGAAATGGGGCTCCTATCTCGCGTTCGTGAGAGTGTCATAGGGGCCCATATTAGGAATGAGTCATCAAACCTGTCTCGAAAATTCAATCGACAATCTAGCAACGGTGGGGAACACGAAGTTAGGTTTTATGTTGTGGCGTGGCTTCAGGGACGTTGACTGGCCTCATTTGGAAGAATTGCCGCATGTTATCCTAAAAGATATATAATATGCTTATTGGCATGCCCTATTCAACCGCTTAAAAAGAGTGAAATCCAGCTAGTCAAGAATGTCTATATCAGTGTCTCTATCTGCTCTGGTAGAATTTCTATATTTAGGGCTAACGAAAGTGTATGAACAACCAGTCACTTGAAAGGCTTATATCAATCTGGTGTTAACTAGCTTAATTAAGAAATGGCTTCTCTTACTGAGACTGATCGAGAGATGGAGTTCCTTGTGCGACGGGTTCTCGCACGTGGTTGAATTTGTACCTCCTTGAACCAACTTTGCCTGAACGTACATATGCTTACCGGACGACATGTGCCGTGTGATCGAATTCTCATTGAAACAAGTCATGATTGAACCCGAGCGGCTATGACAATTTCACAGCATTCGCTATGAATTACTTTCATCGGCAGTTCCTATGGCAAAGAAACTGACTAAACTTAACAAAGTTGTTAGGGCCACCCTGTTAAACTCCATGAAAAGCCTAAGCCCTGACTTTAGGACCACGAAAACTAGTGGACTAACCCTAAAGAGTATTCTCAAAAATTTTACAAACACTTATTTCAACGAATATTCCCATGTTACAATTGAAACGTCAATTTGGCGAACACGTGTTTTCGGTAGCTCGTCATCAGGCCAAGACAGTTACATAGAAGTTGAAATTATGTGAAGTTACAGTGCTTATAAGTGATTCAGGGGCTAGTAGCACCCATCGTTCCCACGCCACTCGCAGGACGAGGCGAACTATGGTGTGGTCAGCGTGTCGTGGTCATTGGGTCAAGGCGACGAGGAAGAGAGGGGACATAGGCTGTGAGTAATGTTTGTACGTCGGGTACGTTGGGCACACACCACTGCCATCAGGAGGTTGGAGCGACGTTGGGGTCGGCGTTGGCCACGGAAGACAGAGCGCCTTTGTCAGAGTCTTCTGAGAGCATAGCACTGGATTGGCTAGCCGTATAGCCACTGCCTCGGCCGTAGCTAGCACCCATTGACCCAATGACCACGACACGCCGACCACGCCATAGAACGCTCCGCCATGCGAGTGACGTGGGAACGATGAGTGCTAATAGCCCCTGAATCACTTATAGGCACTGTAACTTCTCATAATTTCAACTTCTATGTAACTGTTTTGGCCTGATGACGAGTTACCGAAAACACGTGTTTGTCAAGCTGACTTTTCAAAAACTTATTTATCTGCACCTGAAAGGACCAGGTAAAATGCCAAACCGCTGAAGAACCTTAAGTTTTTCCCTGAAGACACTGCAGTAATCTCGGTTCTCCGTCTGTATACGGCGTGAAGTAAATTAAGTCAAACTGTGATCGTGTTTACTAAAAAAACCCTGTCAGACACACTCTAACAGCTCAGTTAGAAAAACCGCAATTTAAATCTTAATGCTACGAAAATGGGTTGACAGCGTTTGAATAATCTAACAAACAATCTTGTTGAATAACCAATATTTTTTGGAGTCATCAAATATCCGAATCGGAGCCACATGGGAGATGTACCGGACCAACAGGTGGGACAGAATAGGGCAAGGGTCGATTATGCAGTCCTGGTTCCAAGGGTAAGCGAAATGTGGGCATTGGAAATAAATTAAGCTGAAGGAGGATGCTGAAATCGTGAGTGGGAAAGTAGCCGAGGCTGAAACGAAAAAGGCAGCCTGATGAAGGACAAATCTACCATGAGACTGAAGGAAGCCTAAGTACCCCGAAAAAGATCTGGCTGACAGGTCGCGAGGAGCAGCAATACCCCCAAACTTAACGATAAACCTAACCGTAACCTCAAAAGTAAACCTAGTCCTTAACGTAATTATAAACCCAACGCTAACCCTAAACTTAATACGAAACCTAAACCTACCACAACCCCTAACCTTAAGTTTAAACCTAACCTTAACCTCAACCGTAGCCCTACACCAACCTTAACGCTAAGCGTAAACATAAACCGCAACCCAAACCCTAACTCTAATCGGAACTCTTAAACTTAACACAAATCCCAACCCTAAACTCACTGGTCAGCCTGACACTTACCCAAACCCTAAAGCCAACCTTTCCTCTAAACCGAAACATCAGGTTGTCGTTTTCCGTTTTAGCTCTGGCTTCTTTCCCACTAAAGATTTCCGCATCCACCTTCGGGTCACTTTACTTCCAGTGGCCACACTGCTCTTACACTTGGGACACCAGGACAGTGTAGCCGACTCCTAACTAGATTAGGACCCAACGCGCATTATTCGGACCGCTCACCCATAAAATACCACAAATGGAAGATATGGCGACACATCAAGGTGCAGGTCCATGCCGCCCTGTTGTGGAACACACGGTGGATATCGTCGTTCACTACGGGCGTTGTTGTGTGGACGGTCTGGAGTAAATGCGACACGATAGATGATAAATCAGGCCAGACGATGACAAGCTATCGACCATACTGGGAGTAATGTTTGGCAAACAGAACGCGAGACCAAGTAAATCGGGGAGTTCAGTCGTCAATTTTACTGAGACAAAATGTGCGTAAACATTTGAGCAACCTACTGGGGAGGGCGTCATACGAAACAGGTCAGAACAAAGAGCGTTTGCGGCTAGATAAGAGGATACGAAACCTGATGACCGCATTGACAACTGTTTCTCCTGTAGGTTCCGCATTATTCACTTTATTCTTGATAGTTTTGCTTTGCCAGCACAGGTTTTTTATCCGTGAAAAGATGTTGCTTCCTCCTCCTCCTACTTACCTAACGAAGAAATCCTCAGAACATTGTGCTCCTCAATTATGTTGCACATGAGCCTGTTCAGACGGTTAAGCGAAGCGGCAATCTGAAATTATTTAAAGGGCAAATTTTGTGAAGTAGGCTTCCAGCATAATTCAATTCAAATATTTATCAATTTTTATAGGCGTGTTAGCAGATTTGCATAGTCCATTCAACCGAACAGTGCAGGCGGTTGGTGTGTTGTCTTTGCGCCTGCTACCGCAGGTTCGAACTCCACCGAGGTCGCGGACATTTTTTAAGGTGGGTCGGATGCTTTATCAATGTATCGAATATTTATTGTCCCTCACCTTCAACATACAAAAGGCTTGTGTACTACCGTAAATATTTGCCGCCACAACAGGATGTACTAGACCGGAACGGTGGTCAGATTGGCCCGCGACACGCATTTATTGGGCCGCGCGGAGTCCTTACACGTCCATAAATACTGTCGTGCATGTACGTGGCGACAAGCCTTAGAAGTAGGCCCTCGAGGCGCGTCAGCCACCGCGTTTAATCCACCAGTAGCTGGATGACAGCCATGAAGAGGCGGCGGGTGCATTAGAGAGCAGAGAGCGATTGTCTCTGATGATGGGTTCGAGTGAGAATCCGAAACGTCAGGCCAATAAATTTCTTGTTCCAGTGATCGCATCTTCCAGAGGGAGAGAGAGAGAGTGAAACGGACATAAGAGACTCTATCCGCGCAAAAAATCAATGCATTCCTCATTATATTGCAGACAATGAGCCTTAATCTACCACGGCACGTTGACAGGGAGCCCATCCCTTCAGCTCTCTCTTCACCTCGTGGTTAGGAGACCGAAATCCATGTTAGTGCGCTTCTCGGCGTCCCTGTAGGGGTTGCACAAATATGTACGCGTTTTAGGAGAACGGATAGTCACTGCGGTTTCCTTCACAAGGCAAAGACAGATCATCCGGTAGTTAGAAAATTCTCACGGCCGTCAAATTCTTACTTAACCCCTTTCAGGTGCGATCTCGGCAATCCCTCCTGCGACAAAAAATATTGTATTTTTGAAAATTTGGAGTGCTAAAGACATTATTCTCGTCGATCATCTATTCTCCCCATCGGCCCCCACAGCGCAAACTTTAATTTTTTCATCAAAACGGTAATTAGACTTGCCTCGTCATTGGCTAGGGATTTTGTTATTTCGTAGAAATTGAGCAGGTTGATCGCGCCAACTGTCATTTCCTCGTGGTACGTGGTAGGTATCGGCTCCTTTCTGCCAACTCGCTCGGCGATGGGTTTGGGAAGGCATTCATTTAAAATTGCTGTCTCCACGGCATTCAATCGCTTCTCCTCGTCCTCTAACGCCGCAATCTTCTTCTCTGCTTGTTTCATCTTCCTGCATGGATGGATTCATGCTAACTATTTACCATGTCGGTTTTGTAAAAATAAGGAATATGGTGTATTTTTTGCCTGCTGAAGACTACTTTTAAAAAATTCCAAGGCATGTAAAGATTTGTTTTTTTGTTGCATTTCTCGTGCATTACTTTTGTCTGGACATGTCGGCTTCGGTGCGAGCGACGGAACTGGCATTTACTTACGACAGTTTTACTAACGAATTTCGCAGGAAATGAGAAATTTTTGCGACTGGGATATGTCCGTAAACAATAAGCTAATAATAAGGATCCAGAGTAAAGTAAACGTTTTAAAAAAGTGACATACACATTTTTCTGTGCAGTACTAAATGCTTTGTATAACCACTTTTCTGAAGGTATACCAAGTGACTTATCTCACGAAACGTTACCCGAATTTCAGAAATGTGGTTTACCTTAAAAAGGATTATTTAGGTGGGATTGTAATATTAGTGATAATATAGCCTAATCGCAAGATATTTCGGTCACGTCCGGACGTCCACTTTAAGTGCGCGTCTTTTCGACCGCCTGCGAAAAGCACACTCCAAAAATGCCTAGTACAGTAGTATGGATTTGTTTAATCGACTTTATATGTCCTTATAAATCTAAAGTTAGTTAATACTCAGTCCGCACAAAATAGGCCTTCTTGAAAACAAATGGTAGAATATAACCCCTTCTTCAAAGTTTATACTGGAAGAAATAGCGTCTTCCAGTTTTACGGAGTGTTTCGATTTTCAGATGACATTGGAACCGACCTTGTGTATCGAATTTCAATAGTACAAGTTGCTTACTTCTCACTTGAAAAAAACCAAACATTTATTCATGTTAGTGAGAAGATGTCACATGGATCCCATAAGACTTCTCAACGAGCATGGACCATGACTCATAATGCATAAGGAATATTAGTAAACGAACAGCTAAGATGCTGGTTGGACACACATTTCATTGTTCAGAAAATTTTATAATTGCAAACTTCCAGTCAGATTGCGATGAGACAATGAACAGTCAACAAGGTTAACCCTCCCTAGTGCGCCGGACAACTGCTCGTAAATGCCAGCTACTTGCAATTTTGTACATCAGTTCGATTCCCCTATTCCACGGACTGAACTCTTACAGTTCACGTGAGGAAGTGCAGACAATCTGTCAGCTTCCAACTTATTGGTAATAGTGGGAAATGCAGCTAGTCGTGTTCGCGCAAACTAGGAAAGTTTTACCCACGCCTCTACTTAATGTTACTTGCCTGTCAACCACATCCAGGTAGATTTGGAGTCCACTCAGACCGCTCATTTCCATTTGGGCCAGCTGTTTTCTCATTGTGCTGACTGTCGGTCGCAGACTTGGAAGCAGCCTGGTGCAACCAGAAAATATCATGTTGATCTGAAAGGTAAAAAGAGTCAGGTGTGCATCGGTGAGAAATAACCTTTCATGATTACCGAGTTCAAGAAAGTTGGAGGTAGACACAAAAGTATGCCGATTTAATCGATCCGAATTCTTCTTCCTTCGAAGGAGAAAAGTTGCCACACTTGAACGGTCCTCTTCCTGTTGCGCAGACAGAAAGCTACGGCTTAGGGTGTAATTACCTTTTTGCTAAAATGTGAAGTTTGAGTGGTATTTGGCCACAGGACAGACAGTGGTTGCTATGTCGGTGGTGGTGGTGGTGGTGGTGGTGGTGGTGGTGGTGGTGGTGGTGGTGGTGGTGGTGGTGGTGGTGGTGGTGGTAGTGGTGGTAGTGGTGGTGGTGGTGGTGGTGGTAGTGGTTGATGGATCATCGGGTGTGTTAATGCTCGCGTGTGTCACGCGTTTGGCGGAGGCTCTGCACCAAGTTAGACAATTTGCTTTCTCTCCTCCTCAGCCGACTTGCCTCAGTCTTGTCATCGGTATGGGGGAGAGGAAAGCGAGGTTGTTCCATCTCAAAGTTGATAATTTATTTCCTTGATAAAAACAACCAACCTCAGTTTTACACCATAGCAACGAGGTATCGGTGTTGGCTTGGGGGGTTATCAACCGACAGGATAAACCGGTCCTACGTATAACGGAGGGTCGGGGCTGCAGTGGCCTGAGACACTCTCACTTGAGGAAGATGCAAGACAATAGCAACCACCCGATCAGTCACAAACGCAGTTGCGTAAGGGCGCTATACCGGTGCGTTGAGACGCACTGCAGTGAAATGGAAGACAAGTTTGCTGAATTACAATATCTTCGACGGGTAATGAGAGCCAATGGTCAACTTTGTCAACCAGTGCATACGAAAAGGACACCAGAGACCAAATCCAGCCGGCCCCAAATTTTGGCGGGCTCTTCCGTACGTGAAGAACGTCTCGGAGGCCGTCAGTCGTCTTCTCACTCCACTTGGTGTTGGGGTTGCACACAGGCCGGAAGCAACCATTAGGCGCCAAGTCATGAGGCCAAAAGACCCGCTGCCACGGCAGGAAACGTCTGGAGTCGTTTACCAGATCTTGTATAGTTGCGGACAAAACAATTATGTCGGAGAAACTGGGAGATTACTCCGTACGCGAATTACCGAGCACGCAGCAGCAGTGAGGCGGGGAGACGCTAACTCTCAGGTGGCGGCACACTCGACGGGACCCGGCCATATTTTCAAATTTCAAGAGGCCGAAATCCTCGCAAGGGGTGACAACCGCGTGAGCCGCGAGCTGCTCGAATCATGGTTCTCAGGCTCGCAATCCATCAACAAGCCCAATGACCTCCCGGTACCCTATTCCGTACTGCGATTTTCCCTGGGCAGGAGAATAAGTCGCGTGGGGAGGGCGCGGGCGAGCAATCATCACGGTGGCAGTGAGCCAGTTTGCCGAGCAATCGTCACACCAGCATTCAGCACGGATGACGAAATCGCGGCAATTAACGACTCGGACTCGAACCGACAAGCCACCACCGCATCAATTACGGCCCCAGCGGTGATTGCGAGAACTGTTAATTGCAATGCGCATACGGTCCTACGGCAGCCACGTGCTATAAATACTGCAATCCTGGCGCCACCATTACCTTTATCTGCGAATGTCTCTGATGATGGATTTGAGTGAGAGTCCGAAACGTCAGGCAAATAAATTTCTTGTTCCAGTGATCGCATCTTCATCTTCTGAACTCCTTTATTAAAAATATCATTGAATTGGAAGCTCGGGGACCAGGTTTTGCCCGAACTTTTTAACTGTGTCCGCCACTACGTCCGGGCCGACCTCTGTTCGTCACGACTTGGTCTTGCCACCGGAATGCAGAAGGGTGTGGGAAGATAGAGTGAGATGGATTCAGAGCAAGACTGCCTCATTATAAAAAATTAATGTCCAGTCGCCCTTGTTCTTGTTGGTAATGCTATTCTGCCTATATTACACGCCGCTGTGCGGCTGCAGCCGGGGCTCGAGAGAGAGAGAGAGTCCCAAGGCACAACGGGACGAGAAAGTTGCGTAGCCCGATCAGTGACAATGACGGGGTCCTCATTGTTCACGACGAGTGATACAGTAGGTGACCTATCTGGTGAAAAGTGTGGGAATTTACGAATTATTGTTAATCACTCGCAAACCGACACAAAGGAATGGACCCAATATCTATATTAATAAGCAATGGCCCTAAGGAAATTGAACTGCTTAAAGAAATATTAAAGGCATTAATGCGTTGATAAGAAATACCAAAATTTTGAAGAAGCGGAAGGTTCCGAAAACGTTTAAAATGCTTGTGAATGAGTAAATTTCACTTTTAGATGCACAGAAAGCCTGTCCATGCAAAATCTGTGTACATATAACAGCACAAATGGAATGGCGTTTAACGGTAGTGTTTTAATGAAGTTTACATTAAAATGTCTTTTAGGAAACCAGTGTAATGTCCGGTATGGCGGTTTGCCAACAGCCCACGTCCGGAGTGTAGATTTCTAGTCGGTTTCTCGAGAATTATTTGTGTATTTTGCTTGTGCATTAATTGAGATGCTATTTACCAGGACAAACGGGATTTTGCGTGATTTCGCTGATAGGGACTTCATAGGGATAAAAGTTTTCATAAAGTCATGTTGCCTGGCCATTCAGTGACTAATAAATCGCCATAGAATTGACAGGTGTCATCGTAGGTATAACATCTTATGCATATAACGAAAGATTTTCTTCCCTAAAATAATTTGCACTTTTTGTTTGTTCATGATTGCGTTGAATATCAGATCACCCTGAAATAATGCTGGATACTTCATGATTTTCAGTGTTTTCAATGGACTGCCCATAAGGATAGATTATGTATTAAATACTTCTTGAAGACATGTACCTAAGCAGTGAACGCTCAGGCGTTCTTTTTCATATAGATGGTAATTTTGGTCACATATGAAGACTCACCCAAATATGAAACCTTATTGTCGAATAAAATGAGCGTCCGCACCAAAAGTCAACAACGTATATGTTTTCAACCAATTATAAAACTTTCTCAAATGGGCCGATTATTTAGTAATGTTTATTTTCGCTCAAGCTTGTGAACATTTCGCCTGATTAAATTGCGCAGACACATTTTCTGTACAATAAAGGACATTTACTTGAAGGAGTTGGACGAGCGAGCAAAATGCGCAGCATTTAAGGTGCTTAAAAATTCTCATATCAGTTTCTGTCAACAAGTTTCGTGATTTGGGTCACGGGCAGTATATTGCTTTGTTAATGGCAAGGATGGAGAGGGAAGAGAGAGAGAGTGAGTGAAGCGCAATGTCTCAGCGCATATTCCTCACTATAAACAATCTGTCGCTCTTTTGAACCAACATGGTGCACTAAAAAACCATGACTTAAGGGGCTACGTAACTCTGTCGTGTCTGGAGGGCGAGCTAAACGGCAATGAATCATTCTGAGTATGGCCTCTATGGTACCGCCATTCGGTTGGAATCCGGGCCGACCCTCTCTTGTCTATGCGAACCACTGATCCTCTTTCCACGCAAGCGAGGAGCGTGGGGCACGCGTACACGGGCTGGTTAGCTTTTTCAACCACTTTGCCTAATCCCTATTTTGATTTTCTTGACTCTGTCTTGACGCCAGGCTGAGATGAGTGGAGGAGAAGTGAGTGCTGCAGATGCAGTGCAAGCCTATTATCACTTTAAAATAGCTCGCGCGCAAGTTGCCCTTCCTGTTCTCACCCTGCTGTGCAGCACACAGTTGACATCGTCGGCAACCACGGTAGAACTATCGTGTGTGTGTGCGTGTGTGTGTGTGTTTGCCTCCCAAAGGGGCCACGTGTTAGATGCGCTGGACAAACACGGGGGCCACATCGTATACTGGCAGGCGTTATCTGTGCGCAATAACAAATGCCATCATCTAGGGGGTGCGCTGGCAGTCTCTGTTGTCGACAGTCGTCGCACAACTGTAATCACTGTCACACCCTCCATTGTTGTGGCAGTCAAAATCCTGGTCATTGTTGTGTGGACCAGGGGGTGTGGAGTGGAGCGCCAAGGCGAGGATCCGTCCGAGCCATCCACCTGCGGCCTCCCCCGTCTCCGGTCTTCTTGACTCTGTCTTGACACCGGGCTCAGGCGGGGGAGGAGGAGGAGAGAGTGTAGGTAGATGCTACGCAAGTCTACTGGCACTATAAACCCCTGCGTAAGTCACCGTCCCTGCTCACACAAGGCGGTCTGTGGGGCACACGTTGGACATCGTCGAAATCGATGGTTGAACTGTCGCGTGTGTGTGTGTGTAAGAGTGGACATTATCTCGACCTTGCATGCCGTCTGCACAGAATGAATAGTTGCTACTCTCTATTACTATTATGGTTATTGTAGACTTTGAAATGTTTCATCTGCGAAAAAGACTGTAGTACAATATCATATCTCACCGTTTCTGGCATAGATCCGTCAGCCTCGGGCAGTAAACTCCCGTCTGCAATTGCAGCCAAAAGGTCCATTTCGTTGTTGAATAGAGGATAACTGTCAGAAAAGGGGATATTACGGCCCCAAATTTCGTTTATCATGATTCCCAGGCTGTACGTATCGACGGATTGGTCCAGAGCATGTTGAAGTGGGATTTCCTCTGGACAAAGGGCCACCCTCTCCTCCCCCTCCTCCTCGTCCGTGTCCAGGTCACTTTCTTTTGTCTCCAGCTCGTCATCCTCACCCGGTTCCATCTCCTGCCGTGCCAGCACAGCTTGAACGTAAGGAAGCTCCTGCAGAAGACATTCGGGGGGTCGCCATCGCAAAAGCATGACTGACTGGTTGTCTACATTGTCCAGATACCTATGCATCGTGTTGTGCTCATGAATAAGTCGCAGCTGCTGCAGATAGGCACGAAGTCGACAGGGCTTGTAAAGATCATGTGCGTGGAGACAACCCTGGCGTTCTAACCTTTCCAGCGAATGCCAGTCACCAATCTTAATGGTGAAATTGTGATCAAAGTAACAACACTGGGAGTTCAGCTTCCCATGCACTATGCGCTTATTGTGCAGATACTCCAGACCTGAGACCAGAGAAGAGATCAGAGGCAACTTCAACTCCTCCGGAAGCGGCAGGCTGGAACAGTGGAGGAAGAAGAAGAGGCTGTCTCTGGAACACTGCTCCATCACAGCGTAATACATTGAGACCTCGGGACCAGCGAGGGCGAAGCTGTACCGCTCGGAGAACTGATCGCCCGCGGAGAAGCCAAAGCGTGTGTTTTGGTTTTCGTTCAGACAGTCCCGCTTCTCGGAAAGATCTGCCAGCCCGTAGAAGCGCTGGACATTGCGATGAACCAGTTTTCGCAGCTCGACTAAACTCCTACGAGTGTCGTAGTCGAAGTCAGTTGAGAGCTGGAGCTGTGTAGGCTGAAGAGCCACGCTGACAGATTTGTAGATAGCAAAGACCACCTTAGAGTCATCTGCGGCAGCTGAGTAGGAGGCCGCTGGAGACGTGGCTACGCTGACAGTCCCATCACTACCACAAGTAGTTGGGAGCCTGGGAAGTTGGGCATCCGAGCTGACGGAGGATCGTGCCTGGGTGGCATAGGCGGGGACAATGTCTAGCTCAGTGATGCGCCAGACATCCTTCCGCACCTCTGTCAGTTCATTGAACATGCGACGTACTAGCATCACACCAAGCACGAGGACTGTGATAGCGAAGCAGTTGCCCGCAACTGTCAGGGCTGTTTGAATGTCCAGATCTGAGTTCTCGCCCGCGTCGCCTTTGAAGAGGCGAACAAAATCGCTGACAGTGATGAGGTCACCGCGGTGGAGACACTTTATCTGATTCAGCCAGTCCACGTAATGAGAGGTGTTTGCCGAATTCCGCAGGCCTCCATTGGCCCTTATCGTGATGTCCGCTTCCGGCGACTCGAGGACCCATCGACTGAACTGGGCCACCTCAGAGGCTAGGGTGCAAATATTAGCGTGGGGCAGGAGCAGGTCCTCATCCGGTAGGTCACGACCACTGCCGTGATAGGCGGTAAAATTCCTTGGGATAACCATGTAGAGCAGCGTTACAAAGGGGTATGGTCTCGACTGGTTTACGTTGGCCGATGGGTCTTCAGGAGGTGGAGGGGTAGGTTGGGACTCCTGTTGTATTTGTGCTTTCACAGAATCGGTTGAGGGCGTTAGCTCGTAGCCCTGCTGATCTATCAGGTTAACGGTGGCCAAGTCATAGGAGGCGGCTTCAGCGATTGAGGTAAAGGCGATGGAATTGTACACGGCCCGCGGAATAGCTGCCAAACCGTTCACACGGATGGTGAAACAGAAGCGCTCCCTAGCGGAATGCTCGCCCCATGTACAGACCTCCACGTCCTCCCGTCCCATGTCATTCAACCGGTCTTCAAAGTTGGCTGGGCTGTTTAGGCTGCTGTAGCCGATCACGGTGATAGATGCGCGGGGTAGCGTCAAGTCTGCAGCCGCAAAAAAAAGAGAGTAGAAGAAGGCAACAGTGAGACCTTAGGTGCCAATGAGACCCACGGTCAGGAAACTGTGCTATTTCTGGTGTCGCTTTGTTTTAGGGAATTGGGGCGCTCCAATTGTCCTTTCGTTTAACAAAACGGTAGCAATGACAGGCAAAGACGTGGAAGAGCACGGGCGTGTGCCGCCTGAACTATCCCCTTAAAAAGTGCCTCGTTATGTTTAAGAACATGTTTATAGCGAAAATGCAACTTTCCCTTTTTATACGTTCAGGAGCACTACTTTTCCTCTCATCGAGGCCTCCTACCACCGCCACCAGCTTTCCCATATTGTAGTTGACTTTGCGGCATTTAATCAAGAAAGTAGTGGTGTTATGGTTTCTTTATTTTCTATATTTAAGAACACCACGTTGCATCTCACGAAAGGATCATTCCTGCATTGCAGGCTGACTTTGCGTTGTGTTTCGGGGGAGGGGGTACACATATCCGTGTGTCCAACCCACGCACACTAACAAGGCCCTAATCCAAAATGGATGCTCTAAATATTTTAATTTTTCTCGGCGTAAACATCGATGGGTAGGGCTGACATGGGAAGAGAAACCGCCTGCAATACGGGTGGTATTCAGTCAACTTAGGTTAAGGTTGCGGTTAGGTTAAGGATTAGGTCTAAGGCTAGATTTAAAGTTAGCGGCAAAGTAAGTCCAGATCGAGTTTAGAATTAGGGTATGGGCTAGTGTTAACTGCAGAGTCAAGGTTTGGTGTAGGGTTAGGGTCAAGATTAAGGCAACAGTTTAGTTTTATATTAGGGTAATGGTTGGGGTTATAGCATGGAAGTATTTTGCTCTTCCCAGAATTACGCGCAGGTTCACCTTTATTACTTGAGCGGAGTGTACCTATTTCAATATCGTGTTTAGGGGGCCACATAAATCATCCTACCCAGCGATAGATTGGAATGGACTGTGTTGAGGTATCGGACTAATTTACATTTGACAATTTAGTCCCGTTTTCTTTGCCCGGATTGCTTGTTTAAATGTGACGAAAAACAACACACCTGCACAACCCGATTCGCTTGTCTGTTTAGCTGTCGCGCTCTGTTGTCAGGCTACTTAATGTTCAGAATTTCTATATTATTCCCTGGTCGATTTTACTTGCTGCCTTTAATGCTAAGGGCCCGTGAGATATAACTCGTTAGTTCGTGAGAACATTACTTTTGAGATATCTACCTCACCTGTTCTTCTTACATGGGTCACGTTTCAACGGTGGGCAAAGTCAAGACGCCCGGCGATGGACGTTGGCTCCGTACTTTACCAAGCATTCTCCGTCGAGTAGGCTTAAAGCACATGTACTGGTTCCTCACACCACCAGGAACAGACTTTATTAGGGTGAATAACACAAAATTTGGAAGTTGCAACAACGTCAAAGTAGGAAGGGACCATTGACACCCAACCCTCCGTTTGAAGTCAGAAGGTAGAGCATGTCATTTGGGACCAGTTGCAGGGTAAATGGTATGGAAAAAGACCCCATTTTACTGCCGGTAGATCGTGGATCTTGTCATAAGTGATTGGTGATAAGGAGAGTTCTACGGGTGGGGTAGCGCACTAGACAGTAAGCTGACGAAATGCAGGAAAACACAATAACTGTTTGGATTTTTCCTGAAAGACTCATCGTACGCTTTCGTATGACAACGGAAATGAGCGCAGCAATTGAAAATAAACAAAAAATAAATTCCGAAAAATGAAGAAGTTTGAGTGATAGTTTGAAGTCATGGGGAAGTGACTGTTATTGGCTTTGTAATTTTATGCAAAAGCCTGCGAATGGATGCCAAGGTAACAGCACCTATGACGTGATTCACAGACTGCCGACAGTAAAGTGGCGTCCTTCTCCATACCGTTGTCCATTAACGGATGGCTGACTTCAAAATACTCACACCTTCAGGTCTAATAAACAAGAAATCGTGGGCAGTATGATGATGCTACCGCCGGACCTGGTTGAGCAGTGAGCTAGCAAATTGATTATTTGTGAATATAAAGGCGAAAGAAGACCTGACTAAACGTACTCGGATTTAAGGCCCTTATCCTAATGTCATTCCAGAAGATTATACGTCGTTGAAATATGCCCCACACAACCGTTTCAGACAACGTCAGAGGCACGTGTCCTTCCGAGAGCGAAGGTATATTATACGTGAGTACCAGTGGTCTGAAAATCAAAATGAAATAATTGAAAACCACAAATAGCAAATAAAATAACCAGCACGGTGGAACAAGCCCCCCCCCTTCCCCCTAAGTTCCCGGATTCCATGCACACATCTTATTTGGCAGTGCTTTAACTTATAACCTGCATCTAACTTGTTCGTGAACGCAGTGGACTTTATAAGCTATAAAGCTTTCTCTGTAGACTGCTTTAACTGAGAAGCAAAAAAAGCAAGATTAGCAGTGGTAGAAAGAAGAAGCGTTTATTTAGGCTAGACAACGATAAAAAAAGAGACGTTAATTCTGGGACCCGGCACACGAACAAATAAGCAAGCATCGAGCACAAATTATAAATTTTTGATTTCCGTGAATGAGATACGGTTCTCTTCAGACACCTTTTACAAGATCCTTTGAGTTTTAATAATTTCCTACTTTAAAAATAACGAAAAACTGTTTTCCTAAGTGCAGCTGAAGTCATGAGGATTGGAACGGACTTCTCAGTTCACCTGGATGGGTAAAATATTTCGGCACGCTACGAACGGTAGAGGGCACGACCAATCAAATAATTGCAGAAGTTTTTAAATGCGTGTCAAGAAGAGTGCGACTAAGTAAAGGGCGGTGGTCGATAAGGACACTTAGAGAACATAGTCCTCAACAAATTACTCACTACATGTAACCTGTTTTCCGTTAAAAACGCTCTTAAACCAATCCATTATGGGAGGCTTTTTTTAACATCAGCCATTTCCAAAATCCAACTTAAATGCTGGACAGTACTATTTGAAGAACACTTTATCTGAACGAGGTGTGGAACATCTGTCGCAGAGTGTCTCACATATACTCTCAAGCTCGCGAAGTCGCATGGTCCAAAAATGACATATCTCCTAGGTATGACTGACAACCACGAATGCGCGCATATTTAGGCTAAAGCAACGACATTCTCCAAGATTTGAAGTAGGGAAGTAAAAAGAAGTATTACATATTTCCATATGTTTACGTTCAGGAATGCGTAGTTTTGTGTGCGATAACTGCATCTGTATTTATTCACGCCACTATAATGACGAACGCAACAACAGGCGTACCAAGACCGTCAAAGCGTCAGGTTTAAGCTCCATTTTAGAGGAGATTGACAGAGGAACCAGCAGCATGGCACTATTCCGTGCAGGTTCCTTAGTCGTTAACAAGGCTACCGGCACCCCGATGGAGGTCATGTAAACGGGTGCGCTACGCAAGCACCTAAACTAACTGTGCTACAGGATGATGAAATATCACAGGTGGCTGCCCACACCTCTGAAGCTAGTCACGAGGTCAACTTTACAGCCGCGAAGATATATGCCCATGTCAGAAGCAAGAAAAGCCGTGAATTCATTGTAGTCCGGGAACTCCGCCAATCGATATACCGACTAGGCACCAGCATACGAAGCCCTGCGCAGTCACCGCTGGACACATGCACTGGTTTCTGATTGGGCGATGCTCTCTATAACTGTCGCTTGTTCTGCTCCTGCTGTTCCCTATGGTGATGATGAAAATTCAAGCCCCATCTTTCACAAAAGTGCGCTTTTAAACATCCCCTAGCGATAGTTGGTTCCATTTTCAATTTTCGAACTTAACTGAATTTCATGTTTTTTGGAATGCTTAATGGGGAACAAAGATATTGCCTTGCTTTTTGACAAAAATCGAAAACGGATATTGAAATTTGTGGCTTTACTGTGACATACGAAGACAACTGGAGGAAGAAATATGCCTTGAACGCATAAAGGGGGAACTTTGCACAACTAATGAGCGAGATACTTGACATTAAAGCTGAATCGGTAAGGACGAATATGCGATCCAACTTTGCCTATTGCTTATTACTCCCTACTGATTCTTACGAAAGTAATGATGTTTAATTTTGTACACTGATTAACTTTTTTCAAGATAACATTTTTTCTCTTAACTATCTCATTCAACTTATTTGTCGATTGGCATACACGCTAATTTGGTATACTTTGACTTTGCTGGCCACCTTGGCGGCTGCCCTTTGTGTTCCGCGGTTCCGCATCATTATGTCGTGCCGTTGGGTCAACGTTCCCACTTTACTCTTATGATGTCAACCAACGTCATTCGTCCTTGGGTTTCTATTGGCCATTTCGCTGCCTTGATCTCCGAACCTAACGGTCTTTGTGCAGGCGCTGTATTTAGCAGTGTGTCACTACCGACAAATACAAGGGAGACTGGAATGGCCATTTCTGGCTTATTAGCCGTCGTCAGCCAGTCATACCCAACCCCGAAGTGTGGATCGCCCGAGGCTCGAACTCGCGATCTGTTAGTTAGAAGTCCACGCCTCTAACCACTGGGCCACGAGCCCGTTGCCCTGTCGGTTTCGATTGGGAATATACAATGGTAGAGGGCGCTCACTGATCGTGACCCAGTGGTTAGATGCGTGGACTTCTAGCTAACAGGTCACGAGTACGAGCCTCGGGTGTTCCACAAATCGAGGTTCGTATGACTGGCTGATGACGGCTAATAAGCCAGAAATGGCCATTCCAGTCACCCTTGTCTTTGTCGGTAATGACATACTGCCTATATCATGCGCGACTGTGCGGCTGCTAGTTGGACTCGAGAGAGAGAGCCCGTAAGGCACAACGTAACGGGTGAGTTCCGTAAGAGCGATCGGTGAGCTCCCCCTACCGTTGTATTTTGCTTTCTTAGGTTTTTCGGCATCAAATTTAGCTAGTACTAGCTGGACCCCGCCACGCGTTGCTGTGGCTCTGTTCGATAATTAACCTGCCCCGTCTGCTTTCACAACAGTGTCGACGGACGGGTATGTGACTGCCCCGCTTTGAATCTTGGACTGAATAATGTGGCTAAGATGGTACATGTGTTTGTTTTTGGCCGCAAGAAGCGCTCGTTCGCTCAATCAGCCGGGATTGTTGAAAGCGGTCTGAATAGTGGCAGACACCGTCTCAACCAATTCCTCTTTTGAGGACACTAAATTTCCGAGGCCAAGACGTAGGGAAATCATTCTTGTAGTCGGATCAGCGTGCACCGTTGCATTCCCGATTGCCAGCAATTACTGTGAGAATACCCCGGTGGCTTTGAAGTCACCGATTCGCATTCGTACGGTGCCAAGTTGCCGAAGTCTTCCGCTGATCGTTTTCGGTACAAGGAACTTCTGTCGTTACCGGTAACTGTGGTGCATACGAATGCCCGAGGATATTTCTTAGAGCGTTTTCCGTCTACCATACTGGGGGGTGAGGGGTGGGGGGAGGGAGAATTGGGACTCAGGGCACCGTAAAGTCCATTTATCATATTCTTCGCCGCGACTTCGGGCAAATTAGTGTCGACGTCGGCGTCAGGTAATTCAGCGCATATTGCATCGGCGATTTCGTTGGAAGTGATCTTGTTATACAGTGGGTTGTTATACATGTGGGTTGTGCGTGGGGAGGGGGGAAGGGGGCCTTGTTAACCGCACCCAGTCGTCGCGCCCGAGAATCCCAGCGGAAGCGGCCGCAGCCCAATTATGTGGGTAGTGTGGGGCAAGTTCAAGTGGAGCCCAAGTGTTGCGTTTTTTTGCTGCAGGGTGGGTGGCTTGCCTACCGGCCCAGATTGCATCGCCCCAGAGAGGGTGGAGGGCCTGCTCAAGTGTCTGCTGGGGGTGGGTGGTGGGGTGAGCGCGGCTGTCGGGCAGAGAACGTGCGTTTGAGCGAATGTCGGTCAAGTGGCCGCAGTCTGGCGCACATGTGTCCGCGCAGATGTAGGTCAAGTGGCCGCAGCAGGTGACGTCGTTAGGCCGGAAAAAATCCAGTTTTTTACCCATCACAGTCATACCATCGGCATAATTACACAACTGACCAGCCAAAAACCCGGCCCTATGCGCGGGTCGGGTTGTGTCCAAAGTTCAGCGAAATCGGTGCAGTACTTTCGGAGATTAGATATAACACAGAAAAAAAACCCTTCCATTTTTATATATATAGATTAGATTTTCGGGCCGTTTTCAAGGTCATGTGCGGATATCTTTGAACCTATTCACGGAATGAGAACATTTTTCCAAGCCTTCGTCCGTTCTCACCGCTCTCTTTCCCATCCAGTAGTCCTACTCATATAACCCCTATTTCCACCGGCCATGTAAGTCATTATGACCTACCCTCCGCATTCTGGTCGGGGTCGCATATTGCGCCATTGCGGCTGAATCTCCCATAGGAGTACATTTGTAGGCACCCTCCGATGGTAGTCGGTTTCATTTTGGCTATGTGTGGGCCATATTCCCGTATTTTTCGATTTTTGAACTTGACTGTATTCCAAATTTGTTGGAATGTTCTGCAGAAACGAGGCATCAACCTTGTTTTTTAAAGGCAACAGCAGAAGCAGTCGCCATTAGATCACGAAAATCGGTCTTGTGCACACAGAAGAACCGCGTCCGGGCTCGCACATACCGCGGTCAAAGGTCGACTAACTATGCAGCTCCCACTCTCATCCAGTCCCCGTCACTGTCTGTTATTACCTCCCTCTCCCTGCTCCCATATTCCCACAACCCGCCTGTGCTTTACGACGAACTTTAATCGATTTCTATAATCACTGGTGTGTTTTTCGGTACTGGCCTGACGAGGATTTATCAAGAGCAAACGTATACTCGCAAGCTGGTCTTCCAGGAATGGCAAATACGGGTAGTGAAATTCGTGACATTGCTGCAGCTTACGAAATGTGCCTTCAGCATACAAGAGGGGACGCAAGCGGGATATTGGACATTTTGCTATACATGTGATTGGCTGGCTCCGAATCTGATTAGACCGGCGTTTAATCGCGGGGCTGCTTGCATGTGTCGCCAACAAGCAAATTTAACTTTCGCTCGGAATGTACCAGTTAAAGTAGCCGGAACCCAGACGAGAAGTTGACGGTGGGCGTTGCCAGAACCTTTGCAGGAGTAATCTGATGAGTTTAATCTATCCCCATCTAAAGCGCTGGCGCCAAAAACCAGAGAAGCAGCAGACACAAAGTCCCCTTTTCCATCTCTAACTTCACGAAACATGTGTATGGATACTGCGAGGCGTTTTTTGATAATCACCAGTGTATGGTGCCTATCCGTTTGGAAGCATCTAAATCACGATGCCTAGTCCTGGACCGATAATCTGTGTTGTTGCAAGATGAGAGACCACGCCCACATTGTTCCATCGTCTGCCAGCCACCGTTTGTTCCCTGGTACGCACCTCATAATCCTTATATATCCTTGTGTAAGGCAGAAGTTAGCCAAAGCTAATTGCCATTTGCACAATAACACCTGCGTTCAGACAATGCGTCAAGAGAACTTACAGTGTGTTATAGGCGGAGTGGCTTTACCGACAAGGACAAGGCGGTGATGCTATTCCGCCTATATCACGCGCTGCTGTGCGGCTGCTGGTGGGGCTCCAGAAAGAGAGATTCCCAAGGCACAAACGAGACGAGTGAGTTCCGTAGCGCGATCGGTGAGCGCTCTATTACTATTACAGCGCGTTAGCTTACTGACGGCGAAATTTAAGAATGACTGCTAATCAACCGCCAAACGACACCAATACGTGGACCCAACATCTTTGTTAACAAATAGCATAAAAGATATGCTAAAGGCAATGTAAGCTTGTTAAGAAATATAAAATTTTTCAGAAAAACGGAAAACCCCGAAACCGTCAAAATGGTTGCAGTTGTGTAAACTTTAGTCTTCGATGAACAGGAATCCAGTCCACGCAAAAAACTAAGTAAATATGACAGTCAACAGAGATTGCTCACTAAAAGGATCTTTTGGTGAAGTTAACACTCAAATATCTTCTCAGAATTAGTGTACAGTAGATGGGCTAACTCATGAAATGTCCACCGAAATTCCGAAATGCGATTTCGCTCTGAAAAGACTAATTAAGCAGGGTTGTAAAAATAATCATCGTGCAGCATAATTTTATAATAATTCAGTTATCTAAGATGCCGGATTTCTAACGAACTCCTTTCCGGCTGCATGTAAAAGGTATACCCTGCAAAATTGAACTCTTAAGTTGCATGCGTTTTTCTCATTGGTTTTCGATGCCTTTAAATATTCAACCCTTTTTACGGAAAACATGCATACAATATTCATGCTTTTGCTCATTCGGTAGAAAATTAGGTCTTCTTCCAATTATATACTCGAAGGAAGGGTATAACTTGGATTTCAGAAACTTTTTCTAATTCCCGAATAATTCTGAACCCCGACCTGCCGTTTCACTTGCATTCAGGGTTTCCAAAATACAAGCCACATATTTTCCGCGTACGGAAAGCCATACTTTCCTCTACGGTATAAAGAGGAGACCGTATGGGGTTAATACAGTTTAGCAGTGTATATGAGCCACACTGGTAAATGCATAGATATGACGTTTTATGAACAGCCATTTAACGATTTTAAAAAATCTCACATTTAGACATTTTTTTAAAACCGAATTATACCCCTCCCTTGCGTATCAAATTCAAAGAAGACGCCATTTTCTACCGAATGAGCAAAAGAATGAATATTTTTGCGCATGTTTTTCATGAAATATAATTGAATTTTTAAAGGTATCGAAAATCAATGAGGGAAGTGCATGCTAGTTAAGTAGTCATTTTTTACACCGTATCGTTTTTACATGTAGCCGGGAAGAAGTTTGTTCGAAATCCAGCATCATGAGGTAACTGAATTATTATAGAATTATGCTGCATGACGATTAGTTTTACAGCCCTGCTTAATTAGTCTTTCCAAAGCTAAACCGCATTTCGGAATTTTGGTCGACATCTCATGAGTTAGCCCATCCACTGTAATTCCAGGTATAGCAGTTTGCCAACACCTGGCATTTTGAGTATAGGTCTCAATACGGTTTCTCGAGGATTCGTGGTAATCTTTACGTACTTGAATTGACTAAGATGCGGTTTAATAAGGCAAACAGGATTTTACATAATTTGGCCTATACAGACGCCATACGAACAAAAGATTTCACAAGGGTACCTGCTGCCAGGCGGGTCGGCGACTGATAAATTTAGATAGAATTGGCAAGTGCAAACATGCGCGGATATCTTTGAACCCTTTCACCTGTAACTCGAGCTTTCGCCTTCGCATGCCATTTTTTTGTATATAACGAGACCTTTTCTTCCGTGCAATTAATTCCTACTTTTCCTTTATCCCGGATCGACTGGACGGCATTGAATAAAGAGCGTCCGAGATTTACTTTCCAATTTCTGACATCTGGCCAATGTCTTGATTAATCTTTCCTTTCAAGTGGCTTCTGAATAGGAAAGCAGATTAGATCTCAAGTCCTCAGAGCTGGACATGAAAGTATGCACCAACCTCTCCCCCACCCTTAGCACTTTGTCATACGACTATCTCTAGTTCGGGAATGGTGGTGAAGGGGGCTATAAGGGTGGGGCCTTTTAAAGCAATAGCAAGCTAGAAAACCATAATTGGGCCACTTTCCTACTTTAATGTATTAAACACTCTGAATTCAACCCTGTAACACATAAGTAGTCTGTAGAAACTGCGAGGTCTTATAAAGATGAGGACCACTCATTTTCGGCAACGACCAGGCATAAGGCACGGAAATAGGAACATGTGCCCTCGTAATGCAGATGGTCCTGCGTTGAATTCCTGGAAGGTTATAAATTACGAATGAAGGCGAAAGTTCAAATTCCAGATGCATGTACAAGTGAAGAAGAAGGGTGGTCGACCACAGAAACATTCCGTTTATTATTTTGAGCTTACGAACTGGGGCAGGAGTCTATCGTCAGAGCAACAGCAGAACAGGCGACAGTTGTAGGGCGTGTTAGCCAATCACCGACCGACGGCGCAAGACTGGAGATGACTGCACAGGGCTCTGTACGCCGGCGCCTGATCGATGAATCCACTGACTGAGTTCTCATCAGAGGCCCAGGCTTCAATCAATTCGCGGGCTGTTTTGTTTTCGGGGGTGGGGGCGACTATTTCAGTGGCTGCAGAGTTAAACGCATGGCCCATTTCGTAGGTGTGGGCGGCCACGTGTAGTAATGCGTCGCCTCGTCGCATAGCCAGCTCCTGTTCGTGTATGCGCGATCCGAGCTTGCTTTCAGTCTGGGCTTTGTGGTTACAAGGACAGTTTTGGCACAGGATGCGATAAACCGCTCCAGATTGCTCATCAGACCTTAACTGGTCTTTAATTTTGCATGACTTTACTACGGTAAGGGGTAGGATCAAGTTAAGGATTAGGTTTAAGGTTAGGTCTAAAATTTACGGCAAAGAAAGTCAGAATCAAGTTCTGAGTTAAGAGAGGGTCTAGTGTTAACTGTAGGTTCACGCCTGGAGGGGGGTTAGGGTCAGGATTAGGACAACAGTTTAGTTTTATATTAGGATTATGGTTATGGTTACGGCACGGGAACATGTTGCCCTTTCTATAATTATACACAGGTCCACCCTTATTATTTAGGCGGGGAGTTTCTATTTCATGGTACTGTTTAAACACTCACATATGTCGGTCCCGCAGTCATAACTTGTGGGGATAGGAGAGGACTCACGTGTAGAAGACGGGGAAGGCGATGAAGGAGGTCGAGTAATCAGCGATAGTACAAAATCTGCCTTTTCGTGTCACAATGAAGGACAGCAGGGATTGCTCCTGATGCAACAGTTTCCCAAGGCACTCATGGATGTCGGCCACTAGAAATTCCCCTTTGACCTGGGCGGAATAAATCCGATAAGTGTAAAAAGTGAAGTTTGTGGTAGCAAGGTCCAAACAGAATCATTGCGACATCAAATCGGAAAAAAATAGTGGGTTGGGAGGGAGAACTATAAGCACCTAATGTCTTGGTGAACTATTGGTCGAGGATGGTTTGCATGTTCTCCCGCCCGTGCCGGGGCGCCGAGATAAGAACACTCCCTTCCGTAATTCAGGCGAACTTGCGACCTTCTCCCATGTCCTAATCCTAACCTTAACTCTGATAATACCCTCATCCTAAACTCAACCTTAACCTCAAGCCTAACCCTAACAATAATTTTGCTGGAGTTTAGCTCAAATCCACCAATATTACCGAGCGTTCCTATTCCCACGTGCTGCCGGGGCATATAAGCAGTCCTTACCGATCATTGTTCAACCTTGGACTCGACAGTCGGACATACAAGAATGCTGAAGGATAAACCGAACACGGCTCAGGAAAGTGGCGTCCGACGACACACGCTAGTTGAAAGACGTATGCGCCCAGCCTCGACAGCAAAAGAACGTATAAACGGACAGGCTGTTCTGATACAGTCTGTAATTGTAATAAATGGAGCTTTTCTGATCGGATGCTGGGGAAAATAAGTAAAACCGCCCAGTCGGAAATTGTGTGTAACCGGGCAGATGAGGCAATACTAATTGTTCGCGTGGCTGTGAATCGAGGAGTTATTGACTGCTAACGGTAGAACAATGAGCGGGAATTCGACGGGTGGACGGTTTCACGTAGCCAGGCGAGGTGAATTTTCTGACCTTCGAGTTCTAGCGCTTCCTTCCGGTCTGTCGTTAGAAGTGTGGTAAGGACAACGACGCCATTAGTAGAACCTTGAAATTAAGGAGTTACGTCCGCACGAGAATGCCTACTGGTCACCAGCGCTTACACGAAATCCGTCAGCGCTCATGGGATGCTGGTTCGCGCGTGGCTGTCGGCCTCAGTCCGATATAAAACCTCAATTATCTTGAGATCCTCCCTCCATCGCCTTTTGCTACCCAGGCCGGCGGGTGTTCCGCAGTCCCACTTTGTAGGCGTCATGTCGTTCCACCGAGATTTCCGACTCCACTTGAGCAGGCGAATAGATACAGTAGGTGGGGTAACTCATGAAATGTCGACCGAAATTCCAAAATGCGTTCTCGTTTCAAAGAAGATTAATTAATAGGGTTCTAAAACTAATCATCATACTGCATTATTCTATAATGAACCAGTTACCGAAGGGTACCGGCTTTCAAATGAACTAATTTCCGACTGCGTGCAAGAACTGTACTCTGCAAAAATGACTACTGAAGTAGCATGAATTTTTCTCATTGATTTTAGATACCCTTGAATATTCAATTATATTTCATGGAAAAAATGCATCGAAATATTTATTTCTTTACTTCTTCGGTAGAAAATCACGTCGACTTCCAATTTTATACTCGGAAGAAGAGTATAATTCGGTTTTTCAAGACTTTTCTAATTCCCGAATAATTTCGAAACCGACCTGCTGTTGTACTTGCATTCAGGGTTTCAAAATTATAAGCCGTATATTTTCCGTGTGCGGAAAACCATACATTCCTCTACGGTATTAAGAGGAGACAATATGGTGTTCATAAAATTTAGCATTGGATTTGATTCATACTATTAAATTTACAAGCCACATTGGTAAATGCAGATACATGACGCTTTATGAACGTCAATTTCACGGTAGTAAAAAATCTCACAATTAGAAACCTTCTTGAAACCCAATAATACTCCTCTTTCGAGTATAAAATTGAAAGAAGATGTTATTTCTTCCGAATAAATAAAAGAATGAATGTGTTTGTGCATTTTGTTCATGGAATGTAATTGAACTCTTAAGGTCATAAAAAATTAGCGAGAAAATTGCATGCCACTTAAGTAGTCATTTTTTGCAGTGGGAAATAAGTTCGTTCGAAAGAAGACACTCTGATGTAACTGGATTATTATCGAATTATGCTGGACGATGATTAGTTTTGCAACCACGCTTAATTAATCTTTATGCTACGAAAGCGCATTTCGGAGTTTCGGTTGATATTTCATGAATTTGCCCACCTTCTAAACATGTGCATGAAGGTTATTCCTAAAGATCGGTTATCCTTGCCTCCTGTCGAAAGAAGGTGCGGGGTTTACGAATAAAATGCCAGGAGTGTCGAAAGCAGAAACGTCCTGTCAAATGTTGTTACGTTCCGAACAGTGGATGAGAGACAGAGAGAGAGAAGGAAGTCGAGGTTCAGGAATAACCTCTTTATTCTGCCAACCCGAGTAACATGATGAGTAATTTGCTATAACTCGCATTATTTGCTCGACTACTTACTGTTCTAGAACATTTTGGCCTCTGCCGTGCTGGCATTGGATTGGCTTTTTCTTGGATGAGATCCCCTCGTGGAAAAATCTGGAATGTCATTGATTTTGCCGGCCGCGCGAACAAAAGTATCACGCTTGCTCGAAGATGCACCCACGCGCCGACTGGCTGGCTGATTTCATGCCTACTGCGCCGTGCCGAACCGTGTATTCTGAACGGCCCACATAGTGACTCCATTCGATTTCTGCCCTCCAACTCACTTGTCAATTGCCTGCAGTGATCTCCAGGTGGTTTACCATAAAAGTGGTCGAATGAACACGCCGTGTCTGCAGGGGGACTTTCCTATGCTCGTCAGTTTTTCCATTAGGGACATCCGAAGATCATAGTCCTCCTCAGGTGGCTAAGTACCCCACCCAGTGCGATTATTCCAGCCCCACCATCTAGCATCAGGTCACGGCGCTTTGGTCTTTCAATCAACTCATGCAAGTGCTGGTTGATAGTTGATGTTAGTGAGTGAACGTAGATGACAGAGGTGTTGGTGAAGTACCCTCTCAGTCGTGGATGGGGCAGCCGCTCGTGGACTCTCCCACGCAAACACTGCATGCTTCGTTTGATGTAAGAGTACGATCTCCACACCCCTAAAATGAGTCGCCGGTTACTTTGTCCGCTAGAGCCCCTCTAAGTTTACTATTTACTTCCCACAGTTTATCATCCAAGCCCGTGTCCCCTCATTATAGCAAAGATATTCTCGAAACACCTAAAATGAAACTGAACACTATTCATGGTCTCGTACGTTCTGCAGCCTTCTAGCTTCCCTCCGAAATATGCCCATTAGAAGGGATTTGAGGTCTATCCCGTAGCGACGCTGGCGGTTTGTCTGCATACCTGTCCAAAGAATTCCCAAATAATAGCTTTCTCAGTACAGTGCGTGACCTATCTCATGAAATGTTGGCCGAAATTCTGAAATGCGTTCTCGATTAGGAAGGATTACTTGGTCGCGGTTGTGATACTGATTATCTTAAGGCATACTCTTATAACATTTTGGACTCGGCAGGATGTCGGCTTTTAAATGCACTTCTTTTCAATCTCCTGTAGAAACCGTACTTGGTAAAAAATGACTACTTAAGTAGCATGCATTTTTCCCATTGATTTTCGATGGTCTTGGAAATTCAAATATATTTTATAGAAACCACAAACGAAAATATGCGTTCTTTTAGTCACTCAATAGAGAATCACGTCTTCTTTATATTTTATACTTAAGGAAGAAGTATAATTAGGTTTTAACAAAGTTTTCTAATTGCCGAAAAATTTGGAGCCTGATCATTCGTTGCATTAGCGCTAAGTGATTTCACTCAACAAGGTGCATGCGTTCCGCGTAAAGAAAATCCCATATTTTTCTATGTCGTTAAAGAGATATCATACAGGGTCCATAAAATTTTGCAATGGATGCGGACCATGCTGTACATTTCATAAGGAGCAGTGGTAAACGTCCAGGTACGATGCTATGTGAATGGACATATAGCGGTCTTAAAAAGTCTCATAATTAGAAACTTTTTTAAAGCCTAATTATACTCCTTCCTTAGATATAAAATATAAAGAAGACGTGATTCTCTATTGATTGACTAAAAGAAAGCATATTTTTGTTTGTGGTTTCTATAAAATATATTTGAATTTCCAAGACCATCGAAAATAAATGGAAAAAATGCATGCTACTTAAGTAGTCATTTTTTACCGAGCACGCTTTCTAAGGAGATTGAAAAGAAGTGCATTTAAAAGCCGACATCCTGCCGAGTCCAAAATGTTATAAGAGTATGCCTTACGATAATCATTATCACAATCGCGACCAAGTAATCCTTCCTAATCGAGAACGCATTTCAGAATTTCAGCCAACATTTCATGAGATAGGTCACGCACTGTAGTTTTGGGAGGAATGACAATAGACAATAGACAGTCGTTTAGGGGGTCAGATGGGGTTATGTAGCCGCACCTGAGGTTGGCAAACCCCAGCCACCTCCTATTCAGGACCGGTGGTAATAGGGCTTTTTACAGGTGGGACCGGTGAACGCACAGGCAACGAGGTCAAGTAATTATATGCAAAAGAAAAGCTATTGGGAATGCGCGGTTGTACTTTGAGTGGTTGAGAAATAGTCGCCCTAATCCCTAACCCTAACGCCTAATCCCTATCCGTAATCCTAGCCCTAATCCATAAGAGTATTGTGTCTATCAGGTGCAACTGCATAATTACATCTTATGACATATTCTATTAACATCCAAAATAAAACTGAACACTATCCATGTTTCTGTCCATTCTCCCGCCTTCTAGCTTATTTCGGTAGCCTAAATAGTCTAAATGCGCTCGTATAAATAGATCACATGCGGTCAAATTATGTTAAACTTCATACATCTACCCATCACTTTAAAGGATCTGTTAAGTTCCTTTTAATAATCTCCGTCCAGTCGTTTTTTCTATTTATTTTATTGTATTCGTGCAGACTCATTTTCCTGTCATCAGCTGACTTCACCGTAAGTTATAGCTTTAGTGGAATAAAACTCTATATTCTACTTATTGTTTATTTGAGATCACATGGTTGCACCAGCCACAGAGTAAAAACGATTGCTGACTATCTTTTGAAGCCCCAGACTACAGCAAGTGGCGTAATTCATGAAACGTGATGACGCAAGTGTGGGGACGCATAAAGCGTTGTCCAGTTAACGTATTCACCTACCCATTCCTGACTATGTCCTATTCTCATGCGGAATGTATGTAGAATCAGTTTTATCAGGGAAGACGTCTACAAATCTGAGCAGAAATCAGCGGCTCCTGGGATTAAGGCAATTTCTTAGGTTAACAGCAGTTCTAGAACAAGTTTTCGCACCCGTAAGTGCCTTTCTACGAAAGAAGAGTATTCTTAAACTAGAGAGTCTTACCAAACCAACTGTTATTCATAGCCAGCGTAATATTACTTCTAAAAGATCTGTTAGATTTATATTTCACATAACGTCGTTAATTGCTAGTTAGGGAGTTTTTGTCGGAGAACTTTGACCCGGTTTCAGAGTGAATAGAGCTTCCTCGTAAATCTACGCATATGTTTTGACATACGCCATCTACTGTTCTTTCTTGAACTCCGGTGCCAGAAACGCGCCTGAGTGAGAGGAGCCACAGATAGACGCATAATTAGCTCTTCCTCTCCCTTTTGTATCCTACTTAATATGAACTCTTAAGCTACCTAAGACTATCCAAGTTGAATTTTGCCTAAAGGAAGGAAAAAGGTTTGATAGGCGTTTGCGAAACTAATAACTTCGATCAGGTAGGCCCTAGGCTTCACAGTCAGTGGCTGAAACAGGTCAATTACACTGGCTTCGCAGAATTACTAAACATTATTATTACTAAACATTCGTAATTTCGGCTCTAGCTGCTGCCCTGCTACCTTCTCCAGCATTTGTAAACTAGAAGAGGGAATGGGACTTTATGTCAGTTTCAGTTAGAAGCAAGAAAGTTTTGGGTAAACCTAATTGACAATAAACACCCGATGTCTTTATGTAATTAGCTGTGCGTACAGGACAGCACAAAATATTTCCAAAATCTGTACATTCATAACATAAAACAGTCTACGCTGATTTAAATGTATAGTAAAAACACCTCATTACTTGTGTACGACAGTTTTAAATAAAATATCTATAAGGAAAGCTAATAATAGTACCAAAAGGGGCTAGAAGGTGAGGTTTCTGGACTGCCATTCTTACTCTTTGCCTTGCTTATCAGCAATTAAAGCAAATGCACTTATTATTATTATTTTATTCAATTTTACGTATAGGCTGTAAACAGCTGAAGTCACTTTCCAGTTGGTGTGAATGAATGAGCCTTGTTGTGCAAGTTTTGGAAAATATAAATTAGGCAATGCTTATTAGTCAGTTTACGGTGAATACTGGTTGCGAATTATAAATGTGACCGAAAAAGTACTTACTAGGATATCTTTTTCGTGACGCCTGGTGTATTCCTGAAATAGGTCACTGTAGACCGACTTTGCAACAGGACTGCCTCCGGCGTATAGGAATAGCTCTTGACACGAGGTCTCAGTTAATAGAAAGCACCCCAGTATAATGGAGCGCAGGTAGGTGAGTAAAATATTGGAGCTCATGACTGAGTGATAGGCCGTGAGCCCTAGTCCGTGAATACTACTCTGAACTTCGCAAAATGCAAATATAAAGACTACTGACCTAATTGGCTCGCATTAACCAATGACAATTCTGCTACTTCAGGGATGAAAATCCGTTCTGATGAGATGATAGCAAGCAACAGCTGGAATCACTGAGCAATCGCTCAGACTAAACACAGACGTTTTGCACTGGCATACAACTCAAAATTAAAAATGTTAGCCTGTTACTGAAGTCATTTTTCTTTAAAAACTCTGTCAGCTTCAAATGACCACATGGCAGGGAGCGATTCTGATTATGCTTTTTTCGGCACAGATTAGAGCAAATAAAATGAGCCCGCCTGGAAAGAGGAAAAAATATCTTATAAGCGAGGGAGAGAAGGGGAAGGCAGGATAAAGAAACAGCAATGCACTGTTTTAAAGAGGAATCTTGGTCTAGATCGTTGGCGAAACCGAGCTTGAAAGGCTCGAATGATAAGAAAAATTGATTTTGAAAACATACAGTATCGTCGAAAAGTGACGACGAAATCTAGAGGGAGGTCGAAAAAGTTGGGTCCTGTCCCATCTTTAATATGCACACTTAAATTGGACGGGTGAGACCTGCGTAATTATCACAAACAAACACGACAGTTCCACCGTCGATTCCGACGATGTCCACCGTGTGCTCCACAGCAAAGTGCAGCAGACACAGTGACTTGCGTGTGAGTTAGTTTATAGTGAATACGGACTTGCGCAGCAACCGCTTCACTCTCTCTCTCTCTCTCTCCCAATCCCCACCTGTACCCGGTGTCAAGACAGAGTCAAGAAGACCGGAGGCAGGGGAGAGCGCAGGTGGATGGCACGGTCGGGCCCGCACCTTGGCGCCCCACTCCACACTCCCTGATCCACACATCAATTGACCAGGTTTTTGACCAACAACAACAACAATGGGTGTTGGCAGGAGTCCCAGTGTGCGCGACGTCTGCCGGCAACCGGGTCTGTCACCGCATCCCCCGAATTGTCGGCATTTGTTGCGGTGCGCGAATCAGATAACACCTGCCAGAATCCGATATGGCCCCCGTGTTTGTCCAGCGCATATGCCACGTGACCCGTTTGGGGGCGCATACACACTTATTTCATCAGTAATTATTGCACATAGATTACTGATTGTGATCCAGCACTCTTGAAAATATCAAGTGGGATTTAATTCTAATCTTAGAGTCAAATGAGGGACGAAACGAATAGCTCACAGGGTAATTATTCCATTCTGAAATTTGTCGAAAAGGTGTCCCATTTTATGACAAAATGCAAACTTCAGACGGCTATAGCTGGAAAGTGAATGTGTAGAACGGATTTGACAAGCCTAGAGAAGTGGATTTTAAATCGGACCAGATTAGATTTAATTCCAGTGAGAAGCGATTTACAGGATACCTCTATTTCAGTTAAAGATAACTTCTTATTAGACAAAATAACGGTTCTTTTCTAGAACTGATTTGAAGGCCATTGAAAATAGCAAACCGGACGTAATAAAATGGGATGAGTTTAATGAAACGTAAAAGTGCACTGTTGCGCTCCAAGCCACAGGCATATGAGAGGCTTTAATTGTCACTAGCCTTCGTAGTGAATGTGAGACAGATACTGCGCACATTGTAACCTGTTCGTATTCTATTATAAACACATACCTTTCTCATCAATAGTAGTGAAAATCCGATTCCCAGGTGGCATATCAAAAGAAGAGTGGGCGTTCACCGGGAGGGGTTTATTTGAGATCCGACGTTTCGGGTAGTTTACTCGTCTACCCATCTTCAGGGACTGAGAGGTCCTGTGCACAGCACTCCTTATTATGGCGCCCTTTGTCCAATGCGTGATCCGCCAATGCCGCCTGTGTGGCTGCATCCAACCCGCATGTCACCGTGACCTGAATCGCCCCCGTCGGCCGCGGTGATGACTGACGGCCCCGATTGTCCCGCGCCGTGACTGTCCCCCGCTAAGAAGGTTCGTAAAGTCAGATAAGGGGGAGGCAAATTGATGTGGCGGTTGACAGAGCGGTCGGTGGACATCCAGGCTTCTTGCACTTGCCTTGCTGTGTGATCGCCGCCCCGGCCCACAATCTCAACGGCGTCAAAGTTGAAGATGTGTCCCATTTGCGCGGCATGGGTTGCTACCTCCGACTTTGGGTCCAACCTTCGCACGGCCAACTTATGCTCGTGCATTCGCGTTTGCAGCCGTCGGCCGGTTTCCCCAACGTAGTCGCAACTTCCGCAGCTGCATTGGAGTCGGTAGACAACGGCCGACATCTCCTGCTTAGGGATCGGATCTTTCGGCCGCATCACTTGCCGGCGGATTGTTGAGTCAGGCCTGTGGGCAACACCTAGTCCGAGTGGCGCGAGTGATCGAGCCACGACTTCGGGGCGGCGATCACACAGCAAGGCAAGTGCAAGAAGCCTGGATGTCCACCGACCGCTCTGTCAACCGCCACATAAATTTGCCTCCCCCTTATCTGACTTTACGAACCTTCTTAGCGGGGGACAGTCACGGCGCGGGACAATCGGGGCCGTCAGTCATCACCGCGGCCGACGGGGGCGATTCAGGTCACGGTGACATGCGGGTTGGATGCAGCCACACAGGCGGCATTGGCGGATCACGCATTGGACAAAGGGCGCCATAATAAGGAGTGCTGTGCACAGGACCTCTCAGTCCCTGAAGATGGGTAGACGAGTAAACTACCCGAAACGTCGGATCTCAAATAAACCCATCCCGGTGAACGCCCACTCTTCTTTTGACATACCTTTCTACTTTAATCCAATAAGTAGGCGTGGCGGTTGCGTGTAACATCTCGTTCCCTCACTGTGCTTGGCGTGTTTGGTCGTGCCAGCCCTAATGAGTACTAAAGATGACTAGAAGGTCTCGCAAGAACCGCCTTTTTAGTTTACCCCAAAACGTCTGGGATGTATTTCAACAAGACAGTGGAAAACTGTCAAAGTGGCTGCTTTCCTTATGAAAAGGTCTCTTTTACCCTACATCCGGGAGAGAAAAGTAGAACACAAATGGATATGTGAAGAAGAAGAGTCGAGCACCGGTGCTGGATGCCAAACTATGCCTTCTTCGTCTTCTTTTTAACAACAAATCGCACTATCAATTTTGGAACCGGTAGAAAGCATCACAGCGTGTGACTTTTGTCTTCAAATGCACCGATTTGTTTCGAGTCGACTACTTTCGTCTGTGGTAGTAATTGACTGAATTAGTCCGAAGCACCTGCTATCTCGGTATCCTTCTTCTTACCGACTTACGTTCTAAGACTGTCCAAATAGTCAGCCCGTAAAGCGACGGATGTTCGCCTATTCACTATCCCTGCGACTTTACCAAAGAGGTAGCCTTCCCTTTGGACCCAATTAGACCACCATACACCCTTACCAGAACTAGAAATGTTGGTATTTTATAAAATTCATCCAGCGTTTACTTTAGATAACGAAATCTAAATACACAACGCTGCCTCCGAGTACTTTTTGTGGTTTCGGTAGGTTTACAACAGCACAATTCGAAATCATGAGTTTAAGTTGGCATATCATTAAATGAACCTCGTCTCTACCTTTAATGAGTGGCCGACCTCATGGAATGTGGACCAAAATTTTAAAATTTGTTTTCGATTTGGAAGAATTATTTGGTAAGGTTATAATACTGATTACCATGCGGCAGAATTTTATAATATTTAGGACTTGCCAGGATATCGGTTTTTGAATGCACGTCTTCTCGACCTCCTACAGAAACTGCACTCGGTAAAAGACTACTACTTAACCAACATGCATCTTTCACTATGATTTTCGATGGTTTCATAAATATATCTTATAGAAAACGCAAAAATATGTTTTCGTTTACCCGTTCAGCATAAAAGCACGTTGTCTTCACATAATATACCCAAAGAAAGGATTTGAAAAGAGGAATAATTATAAAGGCGTGGCAACTACTTTTCAATCATGGGAATAAATCGCAACAAGAAAACCTGCCTTTAGAATAAAATTGCGGTAGGGGTTAAGAATATGTTCGGGGTAAGAAAGTGCTAAAACATGTTTTCAGTTGACATGCTTGACCGGCAGGAAATAAGCACAATCAATTCAACGAATCTTAACGTACTCCTCAAGGTCTTTGAGTATATGTCCTACTAGCCAAATGGGGTGTAGGGGTGTCAGCGGTGGGTTCACGTAATGGTCGTGGTGGTCGCTCACTTGCTTGCAGGTGAGACTGCGCCTAGCGTCCACTTGCTGGCACTCAACTCTCACCTGTGGCTCCACGTAGCTGGGCTCTGCTCAGCGGCCACACCCCGGGCAACCGTCTCGACCGGCGGGCTAAACCAGGTGAGGGGGCCCTGTGCGCTGTGCCGTGTGCACAGGGTTTGCGGATTCCGCTGGATGGAAGGTCGGATGGAACCTTGCGTCGGCACCGTCGTGACGTGGTTCGTCTCTGCACGTCGCTCGACAGCCGGTGACGGGATGGATCTCCACATCGACACCGCCTTGACGCGCCCACCTTCGCCGACGGAGACCGCGGCTTACGGCGAATTCGAGTCGCTCTCCACTACAACCCGAAGTCGTGGTCCCATAGTGGAGTTCGGCCGTGCCACAACGGCACATGGCAGCCCTATTCAGGGATGGCACTGCCAGCCCCCACGAGGGGAAGGGCCTAGAAAAGGTGGCCTAAACATTGCTGGGTACCACGCCGTCTCCAGGCTAGCCAGGGCCGCAGACGTCTAAACATGGTCGAAACAATCAAAATCGAAACAACAACAATAGCAATAACAACAACCATACTCATTCTCCTCATCCTACCTCTTCTTCCTCTACCTCCGTCTATTCTTCTGCCTATTCTTCTCCTTCGTCATCTTCTTCTCCATCTCCTTCCCGTCGCCCCACTCGTTGTCACCAGACTGGCAGGGTGAGCGCGCTCACTCTGGCAGCCTGGAATGTTCGTTCCCTTTTAGACAATCCGAGGAGCAACCGACCGGAGCGGAGGACGGCGCTAGTGGCACGAGAACTGGCGCGCTACAAGGTGGACATCGCCGCACTCAGCGAGACCCGTTTCTCCGAACAAGGCCAA
>CACRXP010000038.1:1417219-1467066 GCA_902702965.1 Spirometra erinaceieuropaei | reverse complement strand
CCAAATCTCTGTTGTGTTGGTTGAAATCCTGGTTATTGCTGTGTGGACCAGGGGGTGTGGTGGAACGCCAAGGTGAGGATCCGTCCGAGCCATCCACCTGCGGCCTCCCTCGTCTCCGGTCTTCTTGACTCTGTCTTGACACGGGGTCCAGGCGGGGGAGGAGGAGAGAGTGTAGGTAGATGCTACGCAAGTCTACCGGCACTATAAACCCCTGCGTAAGTCACCGTTCCTGCTCCCATTGCTGCTGCAACTGTGGGGCACACGGTGGACATCATCGAAACCGATGGTCGAACTGTCACTAGCCAAATCGTAGTTTTAATTCACTGCTTCTTAGCTAATAAATAGTTCTTTTTAAACAAGACCGATGTTCAGAAATAGACATAGTCTTGTTTATAAAGAACCATTTATTAGCTAAGAAACGATTTAGTTTACCGAAAACCATCAAACAAAAAACGACCATATAACGGGTCAATTATCTAAAGCGTAACATCGTTGCCAGCAGATAGGGAAAATATGATATAACGGCGAAAGTATTAATGACGAAAACAAAGACGGCGTATCAGTAACTTTTTGATTATTAGTTTCTTTTTTAAAATTGCTGTAGGTCTGGAAGATATAAAGATTTATGTTGTCTTTTGGTGTTTGGGTCTATACAATTATAATGCACAAAAGCTAACGTTTTTGTGTCCCGTCCCAGTTTTCATGGATGTGCGCAGAGATTTTCGATAGGATTGAAGTCAGAACTGTCGGCAGAAATAAATGTGCTTCGTTAGTCTCTGGTCTTCAATGAACATCGTTGTAACCGAAGGCATTCTTTACGATGTCAGTGAACGCCTTGCTATTGATGGGCTCAGTTGTTCATTGTCAGATCGGTCGTTCTCCGAAATGGATGATCATTCAAGCCATCAAATGTCGTCAGTTCTTGAAGGTTGCTGTCATTACAATGTACTCAGGTGGGAAGTTCTTCTCACATATGATTACCTGGGCCGACCTCGGAGGTTTGGGCAAAATTAAGACCTCGTCAAAAAGTACATGCTTTCGCAGAAGGAAAGTCTGCGAGTAATGTACCCTTGAAAAAGCGAAAACGCTCAATAATACGTTCCATACCATAAAATGGCATTTTCGTAGTTTTCTGATGGAGACTGAATTCTGTCATTCTTTCTCTTGTTCCACATATGTAGAACATTGACAAATATTCCCTACGAATAGCATTAAGGAGCATGTAATGGTAATTTTTTAGTGTACGACGAATAAAACTGTTGTCATGTTTGCTTACGGACCGCTGGAGTCTTACCCGACTACTAGTTTGGGCTATCTTATTATTAATAATTCTCCACAGAGTGACCTGTCTAATATTAAAAATATTAGCTAACGACCCACGCGGCAGCCCTTCGGCTGCCAATTTTCGTATTCTCTCAAAATCGACTTCCAGTAGGAAGTGCTTTAACATTTTCATCGTACGGCGTGAGAATGAAATGTGTCGAGGGTAGTTAATTTTAATTTGTTTACGTCCACTAATTCCCGAGGTTGTAAAACAAACTACTGTCAAACAAATTTATAAGTTCATTTTATGATATAAAAAGCCATACATATGCAAAATGTAATTTTTGAAACTTAATTCACGCATTTTTTTGTTGAAAGCAATATGATTTCGCACATGTGGACTTACTTGATTTTCATGATTTTCTTTTTAGTTTCCAAAAGGAATTTACCTGAAACTTTTCTCGGTTAAATTAGCGTTCCTGTAAAATGCAGCACACAAAAGCAATAGACTTGGGCATGTGATACTAAATCACGCCCGATTTCGCCTAGTCTTGGCATTTTTCCCTTCATTAAATAGATTTAAAACAAGTTTTTCTTCAGTAAAAGGCTTTTCACGCCGAAGATTAATTCAATAAACAAAATATCAAAACCAAATGTACGCGGTACTACCCACTCAGATGCCCATCACGATATTTCATTAATTAGGTCATCTACTATATGCAAATCGTTCCAATACACCGATAAATTAAGTGTATCTGATTGTCACTTTGTGAATTCTAGATTGGTTGCTAAGGAAAGCCTGCTTGGGCAACCACCTTACTGCATCTGGATTGACAGATTCCATACGTGATAGTAGACTTGGCGGGTAATCCAACTCAAATTTGACTCATCTCACGGTCCCCGATTGGGGCCCTTTATCCCCAGTGCTTGAGGCGCAGAGTATTCTCAGGTCTTTCACTCTGTGAAGATTTCGATCTCCGCGGAGATCGCCGAGTTCTTCGCCGTTTAGTCAGATGGATTTAGTGGATTGCTTTCACCTTTCCATACAAATGCTTTGCTTCAGTATTTTACAGAAAAAGTCTGGCAGAAATTATCTTTCGCCAGGCCTCATGGAAATCTTGAGGGATCTCCACCGACAATCCAAGCTGTTGCCGTCGGACGTAGACACGCACGGTGGCTTCGGAGGAATATGAACTGTCAGAACCTGGTTCAGCATTACTGGGTTCAGTGGCTTCGAAATCATTCCTGACATACAGCACATCCTACCATATTTTCAGATGCTTTCTCAATCTGCAGGTAGGAGAAGCGACGTTAAACTTTGTCAACACATTCAATGCATTGCCAGGTCAGCGCAATCTGTTTCCTCTCACATCAGAGTATAATTACATCGCTTCAGTGTTGAGAAGCCGTATTTACAAGCAGAATCTACATAATTAAATACCCGCTAGATTCGCGTAATCTCGGGCTGTTCCGTTTTTCAGTCCAAAGACTAGGCTAATAACAACCTTTTTTGGTGACCTAATATCATTCCCGCGGTTTTTCCTTGATATACTTCCATAAATGTAAGGCCTGCGATCATAGGGAAACACGTAATATGTCCGTCGGCAGAAAACATTGTCCGCGCTAATGATTTCAGGTAAATCAAGGACATTTACTATTCGCCTTAAAACAAATCCCTCATGTGCACGCGGTTCCAACTAGATTCCCTATTATGGAGTGTCATAAAGAATTTTTTTCAATTATCAGGAAAACAATTTAAAGACGACGACTGACATGTTTATTCCAAGATACTTTTGGTAACTAGATCTTGTACTTGAGAGTGCTCTACCACTGGAGAGGCAGTGAATTAAAACTCTGGTTTTTCAAGTAGGACATATATTCAAAGACCTTGAAAAGTACGTTATGATTTGTTGAATTGACTGTGCCCAACTCCTGCCGGCCAAGTGTGCCAACTTAAGACATGTTCTAGTTGTCGTTCGCATCCTGGCATTTCCGACAAAGGCTAAGTATGTGTCCGGGGTAAGGAAAAAACTATGGAGAACTGCCTGCAATATTTTTAAAAGTAGATGATGTTCGGTAGAGTTTTTGGTTGGCCCTTCGTCGGCAGGATGACATTCGCTGAACTGTACCGCTCCAAGGAGTCGATGCTGCTGAAATGTCTATGTTGTTTCACTGTTCCGCCTGCCCCGAGTAATTTTTTGGTAAAAGAGAATTCATTTTTAGAAAGAGTACGGCATGGACAGCAGTCAGTTAGTAGAAGAATACTTTAAGTATTGTTGAATGAAAGGCGTACATCTGCCAGTAAATCCTGAGTTTTAAAACGCCTGTGAATTTGTTAAACAACAGTTAGCAATTTTTTACGCCGAACGTATGCATAACCCATGCCGCCATTTTATTCTAAAATCGGGTAATACTGTCGTGATTTATTCCAATAATTGAAAACTTGTTACCACATCTTTATATTTTTTTTGCTTCGACTTCAAAATGTTTAAGAAGGTTCCCCGTGATGAGAGATCTATTGAGGCCTTTTTTTAAATATTCAAAATATATACTTGAACCCTCCTTTTTGTCAGCTATGAATTAGAAATTTTACATTCTTTTAAACCATCATCATTAATTGCGAATGTTTGGATTTTTACACGTAAGAGGACAGCCAAATTGGCTACATATCACAGGATACACGAATCCTTTTACCAATTTGCCAAAAAGTCTCTATCCTGCCTGTACATGCATGCCAGAAAACCCGTTCAATTTGAAAGAATGATGGGACAAATGCCTGCCGTTCTCTAACTTAATCAGCCTGTTTTTCATGGCCTAAGGCCAATGTGGCAGCCAATGTGACTTCTTTTCTCGCCTCTGGGACATGGTTTCTCAGACGTTAAGGCCTTTTTGGCTTTAAATTATTTACTCTGGTATTCTTGTTATTTCTTGTGCTGCACTTCAATTCTGGGACACTGATCTGACCAAAGATATCTTTTTTCCAAACGAGTTTCAAAACTCCAAAAAGGATAGTCCGAAATATAGATAAATGTCATTAATGTGTACCTAACTTAACCTCGATTTCTTATCTATACTTTTCCACAAACTAGTAGTGTATGACACAGCTGGTAGTCCTTCGTGAATTATTTTCCTTCCCTGAAATCAGTCAAAAAAATTACCTTGGGCGTCAAAAATGATCAGTGTGGTCGTTACAAGAGTTGACACAATTACTAAATTCAATATAAAATCGGGAAGCACAGCTTGAACACTCAATCCGGACGTCCGGAAGTCGTGCAAATATGACTGATTACGTAAGCTGACATCGGTGGACAGATAGATCAACAGAAGCGAAGAGACGAGTCCCAGGAAGCAGTCTGGAAGGAGGAGACACGATCGCTTTTGGCTCTGATGATGGGTTCGAGCAGGAACCCGAAACGTCAGGCTAATAAAGCTCTTGTCCCAGCGATCGTGTCTCCTTCTTCAAGACAGATCAACTTCCATTTTGAAGAGTAGGAAATAACTGTGAGCCAAGATAGGCTTTTGACAATGAACGAACTTTAGTACTGATCAGTAGTGACAACACCATGGATTAGGACTGTTGTTCAAGATGCCCACTGGCTAGGTTTAGTCCAAGTAGGAAACATTACTGATTAAAAGAAACAAAAATCGCGACTAGCCTTCTAACCTGCCGTACTCTAACTCCACTAGGTCACATTCGTTGGCTTCCTGCCTGATGATCGTAAGGAAACATAACCACCGTCTGCTGTTTGTTTACAATTACTGCGTCGACATTTCCTGACCCAGCTTCTAATATTCTGCAAAGAAGATGGACGTGCGACCTTTGGGACAGTACGGGTATTAGTTTGAGCTCTCGGCGAGACTCAGTTCCCAGCCAAGGGCGGACTCTGTCACACTGGCTTGAGACGGTGCGGACCCAGCCTTGTCGCGAACACCACCCACTTGCACTCCTACCCCCCCCCCTTGTTTATTTGTTTGTTTAAACTGTTCATTTGACGCCGTATTCTCACCGTCTCTGACGATGGCCTCCTGAACGAGACCGAAAGCTCAGACTAATACAAGTACTGTCCCAGTGATCGCGCGTTCATCTTCTTTGTAACAAGAACCTGGGACCAGCATATTCGCTTCCATCTGTTATAGTGTTCTGTTTATTGATTCTGTGGGACTCAGCTGCTTAAATTTGGGTGGTGTGATCTGGCACTCGGATCCATTGCGTGACACTCGCCATGCAACGCGTTGGTGCATGGGAGAGTGAGAGCGAGAGCGAGACCAACACCGTGGAATCCATCCTCATGATAATTCAGCGCATTTTACAATGCGATAAATCAGAGGCGAGTAAACCTGTCACAACCCGCTGTCAGTCTCGGCTTAGAAGGCTGCCAAGTGAGATAATAACACAGCCCTATTCAGGTCTCAGGTAAGATAACAATGGCCCATTCCTAGTGTGGCCTACACGACAATACCACTTAGGAATCTAAAATTCTCTGCACCAAACCAATAAAGCCTGATACATGGAGCGTTGGAGACCAGATCTAATTCTACATGAGCAGACGAGATATTATAGTAGGTGCGCTATCATGAAATGTTAACCGAGATTCCGAAATGAATTTTCGCTTCGAAAAGATTACTTGAGTAGTGTCGTAAAACTAATCACCATGCAGCGCAATTCTATAATAATTCAGTTACCTCCGGATGCCGGCTTTCGAATGAACTTCCCCTCGGCTGCATGCAAAAACCATACTTAGTAAAAAAATGACTACTTAAGTGGCATGTATTTTTCGCGTTTATTTTTTACGACTTCAAAAATTCTCTAATATTTCATGGAAAACATGCATAAATGTATGCATTTTTTGTTCATTCAGTAGACAATGACGTCTTCTTCCAATTTTATGCTGCAAGAGAGGGTATAATTCGGTTTTAAAATTGTCTAATTATGCAATTTTTTAATACTTTGAAATAGTCGTCCATAAAACGTCATGTCTCTGCATTTACCAATGTGGCTTGTAAAGTTAACATTATGGCTCAAATCCATTGCCAAATTTTATAAACTTCATACGGTCCCCTCTTAATACCGTAGAGAATTGTATGGATTTCCATATGCGAAAAATATACGACTTGTAGTTTGGAGACCATGAACACAAGTATAACGGTAGGTCGGGGTTCAAAATTATTCGTGAAATGGAAGACTTTGAAAACCGAGTTATACCCTTCCTTCAAGCATAAAATTTAAAGACGACGTCATTTTCTACCGAATGAGCAGGACAATTAACATTTTATGCATGTTTTCCATGAAATATAATTGAATATTTAAGGGCACCGAAAATCATTGAGAAAATTCATGCTACTTAAGTAGTCCTTCGTTGCAGAGTATAGTTTTCGCATGCAGCCTAGAAGAAGTTCGTTCGAAACTCGGCATCCTGAGGTAAATGAATTATTATAGAATTACGCTGCATGATGATTAGTTTTACAACTGTACTTAAGTAATCTTTTCGAAGGTAAATGCATCCCGGAATCTCGGTGAACATTTCATGAGTAAGCCCACTTACTGTGTGATCTTGTCATCTACTGTGTCCTTGCCCAAACTATGTCGCCCCTACTTTAATTGCCTTCGGAAGGCGGTGAACATAACTGCGCTCCCATCGTAAGGGAACGATGGACTCCCTCGCCAAAAACCACCCAACTTGCGCTCTGTGTTTCTCTTTGTCGTAGGAGTATGATCAGATCTCAACAGTTGCAAACCCCCCCCCCCCCGGCGATAGAACCACGCAGAAGCCGTCTGTCGAATTACTTCTTCAGGATCCCACGTTAGCACGTCCTCCGATTGGATGGCTGGGGGAATGCTGTCTCGGTTGGCCTAACTAAGAAGATGATTGGTCCCTGAAACCATCCGAAGCGGGGTAAAAGTCACGTAGGCAACTGAGATGGCGCAGTCGGATGCGTCGGCAAACGTGGCCTTGGCTGAGAAGCGCGACGCATGGCCTGCAAGATGTTTTCCCACCCAGGAAATATTGCGAATCCTTCATTCGTAGTGGGTAGCGTATACAGGGGTCACGTTCGAATTTTTATTAGCCTACATTAGAATACACCAGACGGAAAAAAACAAGACAAATGAATAAGCACGCGACATTTAATTAACCAGATTTCCAACTTCCCCGTCGACACGGAAGTGCCTACCTGTGAGGGTTCTGGTATGAGCCCCAAGGCAGAACGGAACGAGCACGTCCCGTAACCTGATCAGTGAGCGCTCGTCCGTCATACTATATATATATATATATATATATATTGTATATTTCCGATCGCAACCGACAGGACAACGAGCCCTTATTCCAGTGGTTAAAGACGTTGGACTTCTAACTAACAGGTCGTGGTATTGAGCCCCAGGTGTTGCACATTTCGGGATTGGGTATGACTGGCTGACGACGGCTAATAAGCCAGAAATGGCCATTCCAGTCTCTCTTTTCTTTGCCGGTACGCCGCAGCGACTAAGGGGGTGGGAGTGTGTACTCTGTGAGCTACAATCATCAGGTCAAATCCCAAATCGACAGAAGGCACCAGAATGAGGGATTCATTGTGTACTGAACACTCTGTTGTCCTCTCAGGTGGCAGTGGCCGCTGGCGAAGCCAGGTCTTATATTGACTGCGTCTAGTCATAGTCGAGAATCGCCGGGACAGTGGTGGCCGCTGCTTTTGTGGGCCCACTTGCCAAGTTCCAGTGGTCTCCAGTCTGCATGCGTGTTGTATTTGCCGAGGAGTGGTGTCCCAGTCGCGCATGTTGCTGGTTGCGGGTCGTGGTACGTTCAAGTGACCCTAGGCCATCTGCGACTTCGTGGGCGCACGTGCGTCCGAGTTGAAGTCGGTGGAGTGGCTGTAGGTCAGCACGCCTGGAACCGCTCGCAGCGAAGGTGAGTGACCTTGACGCAACGGGGCCCTGATGAATGATGCCAGACTGGCCATGATGGCTGTCCGCAACACCCCCTTATCTTCATATACTGTAGGTGTGTGAAGCTTTTTTAAGAACTGTAGCACGGCAACCCGATACCTAACAGTGGTTGGAGACATTCAAGTTTATAGTGAGCATATATGACTGACGATTTCTCAACTGCCAACAGAAGTGAAGAGACGAGTCCCAGGAAGTAGTCTTGAAGAAGGAGACACAATCGCTGGGACAAGAGCTTTATTAGTCTGACGTTTCGGATTCCTGCTCGAATCCATCATCAGAGACAACAACAGATACGGGTGATTCAAGTCGCGGCTCATTCGACGAGATCCGGCCACACATTCAAATTCGACGAGGCCGAAATTCTCGCAAGAGGTGACAACCGTGCGAGCCGGGAGCTACTTGAATCATGGTTTATTGGCCCCAAGTCAGTTAACAAGTGCAATGAACTTTCCCTTCCATACTCTGTGCTGAGACTTCGCCTAGGCGGAGGAATTAACCACGCGGGGAGCGCACATGTGAACACTTGTCCCAACACCAGGGTCGGTGCGTCAGATGGTCGAGCAATCATCACACCAACATCCAACGCACGTGATAAATTTGTAGCAGTTAACGACGCGAATGTCGGCCATCAAACAATTAGCACACCATGTGCAAGGATCCCGGATGAAGGTGGAGCGGTGAATGTTCATAGGTTTGCGGTAGCATGGCGACTGCATCCTATAAATACTGCAGCCACTTGTGCGTGAATCACCTGTATCTGCTGTTGTCTCTGATGATGGATTCGAGCAAGAATCTGAAACGTTAGGCTAATAAAGCTCTTGGCCCAGCGATCTTGTCTCCTTCTTCAAGATTTCTTAACTTTCCATAGACTTCTTGCAAAAACGGAAATTATAAAAGGCAAACCATCAGAATAAACCTCGAAGGCTACTGATCACTTTCGTATGTTGATAAAGGATTTGCCGGTTGTGCTTTTCATGACTAGGAGAATCAAACGAAAGAGTGCTTCTCAACACCCTGTGTACGTCTCTGGAAGAACTGATTTGCCGTTATGCATGTTTGTCCTAATTACCCTTCAGTAAATCCTACTTACCTTTTCTGCGTTTATTCGGAGTTCTCACTGCAGGAATAATTCTTCGTCTTAATGTACCTGAACCTTATAGTAAGCCAAAGGTCGCTCTTAGTGGGGCCATTGGGGAGAGTACGATTAATTTGATTCTAAACCACTGCAGTCCAGAGCCAAGCCAAAAATGTAGACTGCAGGCCTATATTGGAGATGTTTTCAATGAATGCGATGGGCACTGATTTCGGAAAGGCAATTTAACGGCAGGCTGGCCGACTTTAAAATTCTGCATCTATCCTCAGAAGCCATCCCACCATTATCGTTCCCGCTTCCGTGCCGTCAATGAGATTTGAAATCTTATTTAGCTAAATATCACGGGTTTATTCATTTGTCTTCTCTTTGTCACTTAACATACTTGAATGTAGACTAATAAAAATTCGAACGTGGCCTCTGTCTGCGCTACCCACCGTGAATGCATGATTTGCAAGTTTTCCTGGGTGTGGGCATATCTTGCAGAGCATGCATCGCGCTTGACAGCCAAGGTCACGTCTGCCGACATATCCGACTGCGCCATCTTAGTTGCTTACGTGACGTTTACCCGGCCTCTACTGATTTCAACGACCAATCATATTCTTAGTTAGGCCAGCCGAGACAGCACTCCTCCAGTCGTCCAATCGGAAGGCTCGTTAACGTGGGATCCTGAAGAGGTAATTGGACAGACGGCTTCTCCGTGGTTCTATCGTAGGGGGAGGTTTGCAACTGTTGAGACCTCGACGTACCTCGTTGGAGAAAAGCAACACAGTGCACAAATTCTGTATTTGCGGTAGTCGGTCTCTCTTCCCACATTCGCGCCTTTCGATCGGTATACAAAACCGAGGCGACCTAGAGTTCGCGCGGATCCAGTGATTGACAATCCAAGTGTGCGGGCTACGCGCGGTCTGATCTCCAACCACGCTCATACTTGGCCTTATTTTGGCGGCATCCCTTGCCCTACGTAACGAAGGTTTCCGTAAGGGTCACACCAGGAAGGAACCATTCTTGCCGAACCCTGAGGCCTGAGTAGGACTGTGCTGTTGCCTCACTCGCCGGCCTTCTAGACCGCGATAACGACCGAATACCTGCTATGGAATGACTTAGGCAGGCGGCTCATTAGATTATAAGAATTAAGTCGGAATACTAGCCGAAATGCCATAAATATGTTTGCAACTGCCGCATCCTTTATGTGACGCATTTATTTGCTTTCTGCCAAACGAACATGGTATTCACAGAGCGAAAATGAAAAATATACACATACGTAATGCAGCAAACTCTAACTGGCTACTTGTTCGAGTTTCCTTTGGATTAACTTGCCGAAACGCACCCACGAAAAAAGAATATTGTCAGGGTCAGATGACTTTGGTGGAAGGGACATTTCTGGTGTAGATGCGCGCACATATTGAAGAGTAAGAACAGCAAGTGGTACGAGATAGGATTTTTTCGAAAGATAAACCTCACTTCTGGTCAGTACCGAGAAAACGACGAGGTAGAACATTCGTTGAGCTGCCAAGTAGTTCAAATAAATTAAGGCTTAAGACACCACTAACCAATAGAAACACGAGCCGTTGTTAGTTCTGTTCCCTGTTCCAAGCAAACACCTCTACGTCACATCCGTTTACGTCTTTGTCAGCGACAAAATTTAGAAATGGCGGACGCCAGATGCTAATATTTTACTGTAACGTCGAAATCTCCTTTCCCAGCGTATAACCACGCATTTATTATAAATGGAGGCGAATGTTCGAGGTTCAAGATGTCTGTAGGAATAAAGAAGAACAACGCTGGTCGAACATCGGAACTAGTAGTTGTCTGAGCTTACGAACGTTTGCAGGAGTCTCGGATATACAATTCCCGAAGGGGAATGGAAAGGGACATGATGTGGTCGTCAGGCGAAGTCCGAACGACGAATTAGACACGACGGTTTACAGGCAGGCAACGAACACGGCGCAACCTCTTAATTATTACAGCAACCATTCGATGACTCACAAATTACGTTGTGGCAGAATGCTCCTCAAACGGATTCAGGCTCATCTCAGCAATCCGGAAGCATAAGCACGCGAGGCCTTATACCTCCGTGACAAATTGAGTCGGGACAGCTATCTGAAGGCGTTTATAAGTCGCTGCATACGTGCTTTCATCCCGAGGACCCTACTGGGAACACTGTCGACAGTGTGGCATGCTCTGTCATACTTTTGGGACGTTTCGAAGGCGACCGATCGTTTTGTTGTTGGACTAGGTGTTGGAATTGCTCCCAAGCCCAAAGCGACTGTGCGCAGAAATGTCGTAAAGGTCGAAGTCAGATTAACGGCGAGGAGGCAGTCAGGCGTAATGTATTATATCCCTTGCCCAAACTGTCCTTGCAATCACAGAGGTTAGACTGAGCGCATGCACGACTAGCGCATACCCAAACATAAACTGGCTGTGCCACGGGATGACGAATTACCGCATGCGGTCGCCCATGCCTACGAAACGGTCACTAGATTAACTTCGCAGCTACCAAGACAAGCGCCGACGCCGGAAACAGGACAAGCCGAGAACTGATTGAAACCTGCGCCTCGGATGAGAACTCCGTCAACCCATGCGTGGATTTGGCGCCGGCATACAGAGCGGTGACCTTCGCGGCTGTGCCACTGATCGTTCATTGGCAAGCACTCCCTATAACTGTCGCCTGTTCTGTTGTTGCTTGTATCTCTGACGATAGACTCCTACAGGAGGTCTAAAACTCAGACAGATAAACAAACTGTTCCGTTACTCGACCAGCCTTGCTGACACCGCAAGGTTCGGCGGCGTTGCTTATGAGGTGTTCAGTTAACTGCCATGCTGCTCCGTCGTCCTATGTGCCTAGTACAGGTGTTGGTTGCTCCGCAATACCTGACACTCCGCTTTCATCCATGGCTCCCGAAGTTATGCTCGATTTATCAGGCCCATCCTCGTATCGGCTTCGATCGGCGGACTAAACTAAATGAAGGTATCCGGTGTGCGTGTCTTTTCCCTTCGTTAACGCTGTCCCACCCAGCCACGGGTTCCTACTGAACGAACCAGGGTCATCCAAGCCAGCCAGCGTTTCAAGGGACTGCTGAAGGTTCACAAAGTGATTGTCATTAATGCCTTCAGTTCCCGTGTCGATCACAACTGACAGGACTCAGTGGTTAGGGGCGTTTGGCTTCTAATCAACAGGTCGCGGGATCGAGCTCCAGGTGTTCCACATTTCGGGGTTGAGTATGACTGCCTGACGACGACTAATAAGCCAAAAATGGTCATTCTGGTTTCCCTTACTTTTGTCGATAATGGTATTATGCCTATAGTACGCGACGCTCCGCGGCTGCTGGTTGGGCACGAGAGGGAGCTCCATGGCACAACGGGATGAGTGAGTTCCGTAACACGATTGGTGAGCGCCCTTCTACGCGTAACACTATCTCAACTGAAGGATCCCATCCCCAAAGAACAACAGTCAAACGTAATTCATCGCATCCCGTGCACAGATTGTTCCTGCGTGTATGTTGGCCATATGGGTCGACGCCTGGGCACCCGTATTAATGAACACGAACTATCAGTCGGCAAGACCTCCTGTCCCTCGTCTGTGCCTATGCACTCGAGTATGACTACCAATTCAGTTGGGATGACATTGAGGTCGTCGGCATGGCTAACATAAAACGAGCGGGGAATTTCTCGAGGCCTGGTACTCCAATTCAGGCAGTATCAACCGCCCTGCTGACCTGGACGCCCATTACGATGGCCTACGCTCACGACTTACTGCCCCCTGTCCCAATCACACATCAACAACCGCTAATACGACCGCCCGGATTTCCACTGATCCACCATCCACCCTCCCCTCCAGCACGGGGAGCCGTAGTTGTTCCGCCTCCCCTCTGCTCCCCTCCCCCCTCACTCAGAAACCTATTATGACTCCGTGGTCACCCCCCTTACATGCCAATGGTCTTTTTTGAACAAGGCAAAGGCGACGAAGCATGCAGAATTTATTGACGTCATTAAATTACGTGACCTCTTATTTAACTGCACACGGTCATTGCCTATCCTAAAGGTAAGCTGCTCAATCAGAGATAGGCCTAGAGGGATGAAACATGATAGGTAAGTAAAACATAGAAAGTTGGTCAGGTAACTATGCAGTGACCGAGTTCAGTTGAATATGAGGTCACGAAACTTAATGACGACAATAATTTCTGCATGTTTCGTCGCCTTCGCCTTGTTCAAAATTCTTCCGGGAAAACAATGCCTCAATGGTCTGTTTGTCCTGTCGCGCCAACCGGTCTGGAGTGACAATCTTTCTCCCTTGTTTTCATTTCGTCTGGCGACGGGCTGGCGTCGCCGGCTCGACAATTCCCTAGTACAACTCGATTTTCCGAAGATCATCTTCCCTTTTTTCACTATATCGGCTCGGAATTCACACCACCTCTGATTTACAATATATGACTTTATCTAGCTGTATGATTTCTCTGGTTGCTCAATATCTCTTATCCGTTTTTGTTAAGGTGCTTCCATTAATAGAAAAACAATAAAGTTCTGCGCCATTTTGATTTATTGGCTTTTTTCCTCCGCATGGTAATGAACATTTGGTCTGACAAAGAAGAGATTGTGTGGTTACGACATTAAATCCAGTTTGTGGCCAACTACCTAAGCAGAAGAAGGCAACTCACTTATAATAGTAGGCTTCACAACTCTAAAGAAAATAGTACTCTCGATTAATCACTGCCCCACTCCTCTCGCTCGCACGGACACACTCCTTGTTATAACAGGCCTCTTATCCGACCATGTCGCTGCCTTATGACACCCATTTTCCGTATACGAACAGACGTGGAGTTTACCAACAGATTCGTGGTTTTGTTTATGTCCATACACTCCGTTGTTTTTTGAAAAGCATTATTTTTTTAGTCTTCTAAAGAATGAATTACATTTAGAAATACGTGCTAAATGAACGTTTTGGCAGATTAACATAGTTCAGCAGGCCAAACTCACGGCTCGGGGTCGGGGCCACGTAGCTCTGGTGGTTAGAGCGTTGGCTGTACGCAAAGTCTCGCCCTTGCTAGCGCGAGTTCGAATCCTGTCGTTTTTCACGATTTGGGTCAGGTGAAATAGCCTTAATTATCATCCTCTTGCAGAATATTTTAAAGCATATTTATCCCTGAAACGCCTTTGCCTGAATTATTGATAAACTTATCGCCTAGCATTGTTTGATTACGAGTCGCTGGCCGAGAATAAGGAACCGAGTGTTTGAAAACGAAAATTTACTGAACGGTAAAAGGGATGATTCAGTTCCAGCTTTCACCTCCAACGACATAAATCTCGAGACCGGGGCGTGGCACGATGATGATTCCCAGACGCCGCCAAACCTTGCGAACACCTCACTAGTCCTTTGGAGTGCTTTCCACTAAATCCCCTCTGATTAATCAAAGCGCAAATTGAATAGCGATTGACAGCCCGACCGTCGGAAGCGACGACTTCCACCATGCGTCCATGAAGTGGCTGCAGCGCCGGTGACTTGCGCATGCATTGCTTCATGATGAGGCAGAATTGCGCAGTATCTGCCGAACTCCCCCCTCCCTCACACGCCGGGCTGTGACGGCAGCACAGTACCACGTAGAACGGAGATGGGCTCGGACGCCGTAGTTGACAAAGCTAAAGATGCAGCATACGAGTGCTTCACGCGATCGGTCACGCGTAATGTGCCAGACTTTCATAGACGGCGCTAGAAAGTGGCACGAAGGCCACATTAAACGAACCGAATTACCTCATTCTTCGGCAGCCTTCAAGGTCAGGACTATTAGGGCGTCGGACCAGATTCGATATCGTCTGATTTATTATAGTGAGGAGTTCGCTGAAGTGCCGTGGGGATTTCCACTGTCTACCTCATCGTTTCTCCTCTCTTTTCCATGCACCGGTCGGCTGTCAACCAGCTGGCTTGCAGGGTTTGACAACCCGTCTACGCGTGCCACACACGACCCTATCTTCACTTCAGGTACGGGGATACATGTTTCCAGCTTACATGTGATGTGCATGTTCTGACATGTGATGTTGCATTAACAATACCGACGATGGCCAGGCGGATCACATGCTTACGACTGTCGCGGGTTGAGGGCGTGGTGTTGATGGGATTCGCATGTGGTCTAGGGGCGTACATGTGTGTGTGCGCGGCAGTCCGTCCCCGCGATCGATTGCGCGGCCACCCACTCATGCCGCCTTTCTAACTGCCCCACAGTCCCTGTCAGCCCATTGTTTGGACCGCGCACGACTTTTCACTAGCGTGATAAGCCTCGAAACCAATCGACGCTGCGGCATTCAATGCTTGGCTGCAGGCGGACAAAGCGTACGCGTCGCTGCCCAAAAACCTCAATAACCGACACACTCACCCGAAGAGACGACTTGCGGCAACCACTCGCTACGCTGCCTTTGCACTCTCCCACTTCAGAAAATTTATTTGCTCCTACGTTGTAATTTTAGAACTTTTGCACTGCAGATAGGGTGAAGTGTGATGGTGGGGTCTGGAGCGCGGTTTTCTCGGATATTTGCGCTGAGGCGCTTATGGCCTAATAGGCTTTTGCGATGGCGGAATGTTCTCAGGCAGTTAAAGCGAGTGAGGCGGGCGCGACGGGTGTGTGCTGGGGCCCCTAGCACGGTTATGTCAGTTTCAGTGCGGTTGTTCCGCAAATGTCCCACCAGGCCGATGCATTATGCAAATGTGTGGTGGCAGCAAGAACAGGATGGAACAGTGGCTAATGAGCTGGTGGTGGTGGTGGTGGTGGTGGTGGTGGTGGTGGTGGTGGTGGTGGTGGTGGTGGTGGTGGTGGTGGTGGTTACTATGCTACTAATGATGTCGATGTCTGTTCCTATGAAAATCTGGCCAACTGCGCGCAGATTCGAGGCGCCTCCTTCCGTTATGTGAGGTCCTGGCCCTTTGTGTATGGATGAGATGGTGCGGTGGCACGCCAATGCGCGGGTCTACGCCGGGCCGGCCACTTGGGCCCAATCCCACCTTGGATCTTTGAAAATTCATCTTGCCACCTGACCCAGGTGGGAGAGGAGGAGGGTGTGCGGTAAGTGTCGCGCAAGGCGCTGTCCTTGTGCTTATCTTGCTATGGGGCACACGGTGGACCTCACCGGAATCAGTGGTCCAACTGCAGGTAGGTCTAAAGCGCGCCAGATTGTTTATAGTGAGGAAGTGTGTCGAGGTGCCTTGGGGACGGAGCCTCCAAAGTAGACTTCACTCTCTCCTCCTTTTCCTGCGCACCAGTCCGCTGTCGGAGCCGGTCTCAGAATGGACACAATTGGCTGGCGAGGTGAGAGCCTGAGCCTGGACGTGCCACAGTGCCCTCGTGTGTGGCATTTTTTATGAGGTGTGCGAAGCCTGCGCAGTTTCGTTACCACGTCTCAGGTCCTCATTTGGCTTCCGTTTTGGCCCACCGCATCTCCTTCGTGGCCCCTTGCAGGGGCACACTTGTACTTGGTACAACTGTGCTCACACCTGATCTGGTCGGCCTTACTAATGTCGCGAATTGAACCTCATTGTGCGTAACGAACTGTGACAGTGGATTTGAAGAGCTCGATTAATTCTTTCCTCCGGCGACGGAGAGCGAAAACAGAAAATGTCAGAAGATATTAGAAAGCAGACGATATTAGAAGAAGAAGAAGAAGAAGAAGAAGAAGAAGAAGAAGAGGAAGAAGAGGAAGAAGAAGAAGACATTAGATGTAATAAGATATAAGGTAATAGTAGAAGATATTAGATGTAAAATATTAGATATTAGAAGATATTATTATTATTGTTATTATTATTAGACCGCTTCACACACGAAAAAAGAGCTACAGACAATCGGATGCCAGCGGTTGACGAATCCCGAATGTGTCACCCCAATGCGCTTATGAAAAACAAAAAACTCCCCGGAAACGAAGAAAGAAGCCAAATGCTTCAGACGATTTTTCTTGAAAATAATTTTAGCAGCGGTAGAATGAAGGATCCCAATAACCTGTTGGCCAGGAGATTGGCTCAGTGTTTCGTTGGTAAGACAGTCTTCCAAGTGTAATGTCATGGAGTATGGAGCTGGATGCCGTATCTGCATACATTCACCATTTTACTCGAAAGCATCGTTTTTGCCACCGATTCTCTTATGTGTTTGCATGCATTCCGTCAGCTTACTGTCCGGCGCGTTGCCCCACTCGTAAACCCCCCTCGCATAATCATCATTCCCGTATGACACGATGCACAGTATACCGACAACTTGTCAGAGTCCTTCACCCTATGCGACACTTTCCGTCAAGATTGCCCTACACAAATCAATTAAGATTCTTCATGCCTTACATGCATCAAAGTTTCGAATTATCGCGCGACCTTTTGCTAAGGCTAACGTGCGCATCCCAGAAGTCATAAAATCGCATTGCGAACTGTCGACGGCATTTAAACCATTTTGCCACACGTGCCGTCACAGGTAGACCGCAGCGATTAAACAGCAAACGGCGTGTCCTCTGATCTCAGGAAAGAATGCTCTTTTGCCCAAGAACGCAATCTCAGACGGTTCATTATGCGTCACGCACACTTCGCGCAACCCACTTGCACTGATTTCCCACTGGCTAATGGGTTTTCCAAGGTCACAGTCTTCAGCGGCCTAATCGAAACCCAATTAGTTGATGCGATTCCCCCGAGCAGAAACCGGATTTACATCAGTGCATTTTTCAACAGTAGCAGCAACAGCAGATTGTCGGTAGAAAACCGCGCTAACGGGAAGGTCATAACTTTTGCCTACTCGACTGTGAAATGTGTCTATGTCAGTACCGAATCATTGAAAAATGAACCTGACAGTAGACTGTTCGTGAATTCGGTCCTGTCAGTGAAGCCTGGTGATCGATTGCCAAAAGACCAATCTTAGCGGCTTGCAATCTGACTTCATACGAGTAAGATAAATTTTCACGAAATTAATGGCGCTCATGCCTCTGTAAAAGTTGCAAATGCGTTTACGTTGCAAATATGAGCAAGAGTTGGCAGAATGATATTATTGACAAAGACAAGGGGACTGCAATGTCCAGTTCTGGCTTATTAGCCGTCGTCAGCCAGTCATACCCAACCCCGAAGTGTGGAACACCCGAGGCTCGAAATCGCGACATGTTTGTTAGAAGTCTACGCGTCCAACCACTGGGCCACGAGCTCGTTGCCCTGTCGGTTTTCGATCGGGAATATACAATGGTAGGGGGCGCTCACCGGTCGTTCTTACGGAACTCACTCGTTCCGTTGTGCCTTACGGGCTCTCTCTCTCGAGCCCAACCAGCAACCGCAGAGCGGCGCATGATATAGGCAGAATGGCATTACCGACTAGGACAAGGGAGACTGGAATGGCCATTTCTGGCTTATTAGCCGTTGTCAGCCAGCCATACCCAACCCCGAAGTGTGGAACACCCTATATCATGCGCCGCTGTGCGGCTGCTGGTTGGGTTCGAGAGAGAGAGAGAGTCCATAAGGCACAACGAATCGAGTGAGTTCCGTAAGAACGATCGGCGAGCGCCCCATACCATGAGCAAGAGTGTTTGGAAGAAGCTAGGACTTATTAAAATCAGTGTTTTCATCAGAGCACACCAGGCGTCTGTTAGTGGCAGCCGGTGGGAAAACTCAGAAACTAGTCTTTAATATACTGTACCCTCAGCATTGTAAACCATGCAATCTGCCACTTGGCAGCTTTTGAATATTACACACGTTTATCCAGCAGCAATTAGTGAGTCTTAGCGCAACTGTTCAGACCAACGTGCGAACCGAGTTAGGAAAGTTTTGTCCCGAATGATTTGCTCCAAGTAAACTCATTTATTCCTTAGAAAAGTAAAAAGGGCAGCGGTGATCTTTGAATTTATTTAACTGTAAGCATACAGGGAATTATTGTGGGCCCATTTGTGAGCCAAACCGCGCCCAGCTGCGTCATGCAACGGCGCAAAATATGCGAGAGCCGTTTCTGGGCATTTACCTAGTACCCGTGCTCTGGGTTTGGCGATTCACTGGATGTGTGTATAAGCCATATACATGAAGAGAACGCCGACCACCTGAGCATATGCTATCTCAAAAATCCACTGTCAGTAATATCTTATCCGAAATTTTGTCCTTATCCTATTGTTGCTTTAATTTTACTGCTGGCATTTGTATACATCGATATTTAACAATAAATTAAACTTATCGTCCACATTTGTGTCTGATCAGCGGGTTCCGAATGTCAAAAATTTCATGTGGTTGTTGTTGTTGCCTTTGAACATGATGACTATGACTATGACGACGACGACAACGACGACGACGACGATAGTGATTATGATGAGTAGGAGGGGGGGAGGAAGGGGAGGAGGAGGAGGAGGAGGAGGAGGAGGAGGAGGACGACGACGACGACGACGATGACGAGGGTGTTTCCATTTCCTTTGCTTGCTGGAGATCTAACCGAAAGTGAATACACAGCCGTTCTGAAAATAAAGTGCTAATCTAGGGTGCACCTTCGCTTTCGATATGTAATTTTTTTCAGCAGAACTCTGCTGACACTTTTTGAACGTTCGGGACCGAATAGTTTAGTACGATGTGTCATACGTACGCAGAATAGCGGATGGTGGTTAGTGTTATAGAACCGTTTATATCATACACTCTAAAGGTGTAACTTGTTTTGTCCTTATAACGCACTTCTACACAAACTGAGCAAATTGGCGTACCGTGTAATTTGTCTTGGAATGCACTACTACTAAGTCTCACTCGTCAACGTAGCCCACCGGCGCATGTAGATGCAGATTGAAACACATTATATGAACATTTTGTCTTTACTCCCAATAACGCCAATCTTTCCTCAAACAAAATTTCCCTACTACTAGTACGTGTCTCCAGCCTTCCCACAAAGGACATTTCCCTACTACCATGCGTCCTTTCACCTGTGTCTGTGGCAACAGTGGAGAAACACCATAAAATGTCCGTGGATCAACAGCCACCGGACTGGATGCTGCTTCATTATTTCTCCTTGAATCCGACTTTTCTCTGATAGGTCCTGTTTTGACACGCCTGATTAACATGTCCTTCATGGAGTCCAGGATTGGTGATGCCTGGTTTTCGGTAAGAATCATTCCTCTCCCTAAAATATCGACAATTTTGGTCCTAAGTCTTTTCGTCCACTTGCTTGCTATTCCGCACTGTTGAAGCTTGCTGAACCAGCTGCCTTATGCATTATTATTATTTCATGCTCTTCCAATTTTTTCCCATCCTTTGTAATTTGCATTTAAGGCTACGCTAGGCGCTGTTGCTCTTGTGGTCCAATCTGCTCAAAAGGATTAATAGAAGGGTCGCAATGCGTACGCGTGTGCATTTCAGGACTACTGCTCACACCTTGAGTAACGTTGGTCCCATCTTCTCTTTACAAAAACATCCGCGTGCGGCTCTCCTAGTTCAGCCGTCTCTTTGCTTGATGATTACCTAACCTCCCGCACTCAATTCGCCCAATCTGGCATGCGGAAATCTACAATCCTTCCCGATGACTGTGGAGTTCTCTGAGGTTCCATTTTATCTCACCGCCTCTTCTGCCTCCACACTCATAACTTGAAATCGTCGAATGACTGTCTGTTTGTTAGGTATGCGCACGACGTGGTTGTTGGTCACCTTCTCGAAAATCAGCGTCGTCGTCATTATCCGAAGGATGGCCTTGACCATGTCTCAGCACGGTCGTTGGAAAATGGTCTCCTACTGAATAATCAGCAATCAGTCCAGTCTGTTTTTCGACCGCAACCCTCTCCCAGTCCTGGATCCTTAAACATTCTTCCCAACGGAGTATCCTCTTTCAGGTGCCTTGGTGTTAATATGTCACCAAATCTTTCATTTTACCTTCAAATTGAGACCATTGCCAATAAAGTTCGGAAATTTTATTATTGCATTCGTCTTTTCCCTTCCTGGCACACACCTCAAGCTCCAATCTGGAGATCCATAGGTGCCTTCATTATTCCTCTCATTCTTGTTCTCCTGTTATCTTTCCTGCCTTGCTTGAAAAAGATATGCAAATTTCAAAGAGTCCTCGAAATGCTCTCTTCTACTGCAGGTGTTTCACACTTCGAAATTTCTCAACGTTGAAGCAATTCTCTGATCGAATTGTAGATAGTGTTTTCCATCCCCTTCACTCTGACCTAATTGTTGTGTAGTCTTTCTGCCCCGTGAGTCGAGGCTTCCGACATATCTTTTGCCATACGTAAACATATCAACAATCCCTATTTCCACTCCTGGCTCGCTATCTTACGTGTGAAGAGACAGAAGTACAAAACCTGCGACTTGAATTGTCCGTGTTCATTTTTACGCAAATCTTCAGACGCTTGCGTTATTTGTCAATTTACCTTCTGGTTACAGTGGGTGGAGCCTTTTTTCCTCTCGAAATAAAGCGTATTCCTCTCTCTCTCAAACGGCATAATTTATGTATCGTATAGGCGAACAAAATTAGTCACCTAAAGGTTTTTATCATCAAATACGATCCTAGTGAAGAAGGATTTAGGTAAATGATTTGAACTGAGATTTCGTCTCACCGTTTTATCGTGCGAGACAGGCTAAACATCATTACGACAGCGAGAACTGCACATAAAAAACACTTGTCTTGACTGTAAAGATCACACCGAGTCCTGTCATCAGCACGTATGTATTTATACTGAATCCCAGCGATCTGCAATAACTGTCTGACGCCAAGGTGGAGGAGGCCTAGAAAGCGAAGCACGGCGCAGTACAATGAATCGTCATCGAAGGCCAATCCAGACAGTGGAGTGGTCAGTTCAGCGAAAAAAAATTGGCCATCGATCGTGCACATTTTACTCCATACCGAGGCGGTGACATGGGCGTTTATGTTCATGTCTGCTGTGTTGGGTCACAAAAAACCTGTAACCCTCTGGGGAGATATCAGGGTAACTCGGGCAACGTTTACACGAGACGATTAAAAAGTGCCGTAACAAATGCCAACATTTCGGGGTGCTGTGGCGAACCCCGTAGGCCGCCCACCACGCGCACACTGGGGCCGTGCCATCCCCTTCCCCATTGTTGTGGTTAATCAAAACCTGGTTATTTTCTGTGTGTGAACCAGGGAGTGTGGAGTGCAACGTCAAGGTGCGGGCTCGACCGTGCCATCCGCCTGCCCCCTCCCCCACCTCCGGTCTTCTTGACTGTGTTTTGACACCGGGTCCAGGTGGGGAAGGTGGGGAGGGTGCGGCAGATGCTGTACAAGTCTACTATCACTATAACCTAAATTTTCGCACAAGTCACCGTCTCTGCTCTCACCTTGCTCTGGAGCACACAGTGGACATCGTCCAGACCGACGGTCGAACTACTGAGTCAAAAAACTTGTAACCTTATGAGGAGATATCAGAGTATCTCGGGCAACGTCTACACGTCCCCAAGGAAGAACTAAACGATGAAAAGGTAACACTACTCATCGACAGCCGTGAAAATTCTAAAAATTTCTCGACTCTTTGCCACACCTTGATTCTGATGGCTTGTCTTGTCTTTGAAAAGCATTTGCTCTCCCTGTCCGCCTCGTCTTCCAAAGGTGCTTGATTTCTAGCAATCAGGAGTGAGCTCGTTCAGGTGTTCAAGCGGTGTGTCTCGCAGTATTCAAGCAATGGCATGTTCAGGCGAGGGGCATGGACAGTTGCGGCCGTCAGAATGCGTCCGTCCGTGCATGCTGCAGTCAGCCAGACTGTAAGGTCAGTACGTCTGGAAAAGCTTTCCGAAAAGACGAATGACCTTGGCGGAAAATTTTTAACCCTCTCTGCTCCATGAGTACTTTGCCAATGAGACTGTTGGCTGGGTAGTCCGATGTTTAATTATTTTGCTGCAAAGGCGTCTCCAGGTGCATTCCCGCTGGCACCCCAAGCCTCTTCAGCGAGTCCCAGTATACTGGTTGAAGGGACGGTTCGTGATTCGAACCCGGCCAAAACTTTACGAACTTTTCTGAATGGGAAAGTCGACAAACCAGTTTGCACAACATGCAGGCCCAAGTCTGCCTTAGCAATGTGGCCTTCATGTAATATTTTGACTGCACACGCGATGGCGCGACTTGCCGCCAAACGCTTTCTTTCTCAGAAAGGCAATCTGTCGCCCTCTCTTTTGGATGTCACCTGCGTTGCCTGAAAAAGTGTAGGTCTGCAAATGTCTCCTTATGGACAGATAATTTCCTCTCGTGGGAAGGACGTTCGTCAATCAGGTTACGATACGTAATCTTTCTGTTGCATCTTGGAGCTCAATCTATAGCCCTGGCAGACTGTCGACTAGCGACAAGTACTTGTGTAGAGGGAGGAGTAAGGAAAAAGACGAGAGAGGGAGACAGGGGTGGCCATTTCTAAACTAGTAGCCGTCGTCAGCCAGCCATGCCCAACCTCAGGTTGGAATTACCTTGGATTTGAATCCGGATTCTTTGGTCATCGGGTGTTGCTGCTTCCAACGCTCTACCACTGAGCCACGAGTTCTTTGTCCTGTCGGCATTCACCGAAGATAATTTGGCTTGTAAGACCAGCCGCGGTCTGGATGCACCCCTAGTTCGAAGAGTGATTTTTGATATTTGTATCATTGTCTTTTTTTCTAAATTCGTGGATACTGGAGACAGATGTTGATCAACTAAACGTTTTTTCACTTCTGTAGAGATTAATCATATATAAACTGTGTTTCAGTATTTTTAGCAGACATTTTACTTCATTTGACTAATATATCGAATTCCTGACCAAATTTGTTGCCCCCTCATGCGCATGCATACAGATATTTCGCGAGTTCGAACCTATGAACCAAAGTCATTTCCTGCGCAGAACTTAGAGGATCCGTGAAGGCAAACAGTTTGTGAATAGGACAATTTGCGAACTTGAAGCTGATTACTGTACGACGCCCCTCAACTCCTGCAATTGTAAAAAGACGGTTTCCTGGATCAAGCGAAAAGTTTGTCATATTCCGTCCTCTGTTTCTTCATTCAGAACTTGGCCAACTTAAAGATCACCGGAGGTGAGGTGTTCGGGCTAACAAGTGACTACTGTATAAAATGGCACCTGCGCCCTCTCCCGCCTCCGGTCTTCTTGACTCTGTCTTGACACCGGGTCCAGGTGGGAAGTGGAGGGGGGGAGAGAGAGTGCGGTAGATGGCGCGCATGTCTACTATCACTAATAACTAAATCACGCACAAGTCACCGTGCCTGCTGCACCCTGCTGTATAGCACACGGTGAACATCGTCGGAATCGACGGTCCGCCCGCAGCCTTCGTAGGCACGAAGACCAGGAGCCGAGCAGGCTAAAATAAACGGCGCGTTTGATTCGGTAAGTGTTTTTGATTGTGGACACATTTCTCCCAACGTAGGCAGATTTTAATGGTGCTCACTCATTGCAGTGAGCGGACATAAATCACGTTTAAAACTGACTGTTTAGAGTGACGATAAGCACAACATAGCAAGGTGTCGACGATTGATTGCGGCGCCCCCCCCCCCCGCCAATGCAAATTGTGTTTATTGGATTTGAAGAAGTAGCGTCAAGTTTGATGACTCTGGAAGCTAGCACTTACGTGTCTCTACCTCAAGTTTTTCTCTTCGTAGCCAGGACGCCGTGGCACTGTGCTAACTGCTGCCGTTTTTATTATCTATAAACATAATTCTGATCGACCCTCGGCAACGGAACACCGGCATTAAATTCTTGGGAAACATTTTGATGGACTGATGTTGGCCATAATGGCAAGGCAGTTGGACAAATTGTTTTCTAATTCAGGATAAATAATCCTTGAAAAGCGCGAAGATTTGGTCATCCACAGTAGTTAACGTATCCCATGAAATGTAAACTAAAGTCTTGAAATCGGTTTCTGATTAAAAAGGATTATTTAGCTGGCGTTGACATATTGATTATTATGGCGCATGGCCGGTTGGTGGATTGAGAATCAGATAGCAATGACTCCTTCTAGACGTGACATTTGGCAGTCCCACGCATGTGAGATGCATACTGTCCAGCCCCTGTTCTGTGAAATGCTAGTGTTTGTGTTTGGGGAGCCAGGTCGTGTATCTGGCACGCGCAGACGAGGTCCCTACATGTTAGCCAATGCGCCCATTCCCCGCACCAGATAACTGACCGTCTCCGACAGTGGCTGGGACCTGGGGGAATGGGAAGGGTGAGTGAGGTTGAGGCCTCGGCGCACTTTCTTCACTATAAACAGTCTGATGCGCCTAAATATTTCACAGTGCCATGGCATGGAGCGTTGTCAACTGACGAGATAACTTGGACCTCGCAGTCAGCCCAGTGTTGTGTGTTTGTGTGGAGCGTCCGACTAGTGGTCCGAGAGTCGGTCGCAATGACTCCTTCCTAACGTGGTCTCTATGACGCTCCCTCTCCGTGGGATTCGACAGAACCCTGTTTTGATGGTGTACAAAGTCAGTGTGCGTTGGGAACCAAGGAGTGGGATGGTGTGCCTGGGTACAGGTTCTCACCGCGCCAGCCGCCTCCGATCTTCCGTACTCTGTCTTGACACCGGATGTAGGTTGTGGAAGGAGAAGAGGAAAGATAGATGAAGCGCAAGCCTGTTATCACTATAAACTAATTCACGCGCAAGTCACGCTCCCTGCTCTCACAATGCTGTAGAACACACGGTGGATATCGTCGAAAGCGGTGGCCGAACTGTCGCTGTACATTTTCACTACATCCCAGACACGCCAGAATATTGGCTTTTTAATGCGTCGTCTCTCGGCAACCAGATCTCGGTGACTACTTAGCAATATATATTTTTCCATCGAACTTCGATGCCCTCATAAATTAAACTGTGTATTGTGGAAACCATGCTTAAAATATGCTTGGTTGCATTCACTGAGTAGTGAATCAAATCTTCGGTAACAATCGGGAGAGGGCACTCAAAAAAATACTGCCGGCCAAAGAAGCGATCTTATCGCAACTGTCCTAAGCTATGCAACCACTGACTGAGTCGCACACTGGCGACTGCGGTAGCTCCCGACCTCAGGAAGTAATGGTAAAAATTGATAATCCAAGTGCTCGGTCAACGACGATCGTATTGAAATTGTTCGTAGGTAAGCTACTATAAAATAATCCGCATAGGGACTACTGCGGTCGCATGTCAACTGTTGGAGACTATGGTAATCTAAGTGAGGCAACATGTGCACTGCAGACCAGATAAAACTGAGGTCAGATGAAGCAATTAATACGTAGGGCCATAACCTACTCAATTAGGTATAGCAGGTATTATTTCTAGGCAACGGATATTTGGGTGCCCTCTCCCGATCAATACCACATCTTCTTTAAATTTTATACTCTAGCAAAAGTCAACTTGCATTTTTGAGGTTTTTTAAGTTCTTGAAATGTCCATTTACATATCATAACATCTGTTTGTTAACTGGTGCTGCTTTTGAGGCACACAACATGAGTCACATCCATTTCATAATTCTATTAAGGCTAGATGGGGCCTTTTTAACATCATAGAAGAATAATTTTTGTCCTTAAGTGGACAGTATACAACTTGTAATTTTGAAACCATAAATGAAGGTCGATTTCAAAATTATTCGTAAACTGAAGAACTATTTCAAAACCGAAAGATACCCCTTCTTCGCGTACAGAGTTTGAAAAAGACGTAATTGCCTACAAAAGGAGTAGAAAATGGATATTTTTTATACACTTTTTATGTATTATGTAATTCAATATATACAGACGTCGAAGATCGGTGAGAAAAAATCATACTACTTACATACCTTTGTTATTGAGTGAGGTTTTTACAGACGACTTAAAAGAAGCGCATTCAAAAGCCGGCATTCCGGCACGACTAAAATATCGTGGAGGTGTGTTGCATTATAATCAGTATCGAAACCACTTCATAATACCGGTTAACATTTCGTGAGATCCGTCACCTACCGTCAGAGGGACACAGAGTTACTTCTCATCGTTTGACTTATGGCTGTCGGACATCTTTTACCAAACAAACACCAATCCATTGTAGCGCCGAATTGCGAAACAAACAGGTCACAGTCTCAAAAAATATATATTCACTCAACAAGTGGGCAGCGGTCCTGTCTTCGCGGAGAGAGAGACGATGAGACTCACGTCCTCGAAAGTTTCCTAGACCCCGGAGTTGTTGCCGCAAAAACTATGCAGTGTAGTTCCACAGACAATATTATATAAGCCGAGAACTTTACTTCAATCCGGTTCCTTATAGCGAACGTCTGCTGCCTATTAATCTAAAATTTCTGGCCGGCTCCGTTTTGAGAAATAACTGTCAAAACCACGCCTACGAAAAGAGCAGTAATAGCCACATCATGAAAAACTCTGAATTCGCTTTTCAGCTACTATCCTCAGGGTCATTTTGTCACACTTGTTGAAACGTCACATCGCATTAAGCGAAAAGGGGGATTCACTAGCCCTAGTACCGCTTAAAAGTTGCTGAATCCTGACAGAGATGGCTGACAATAGGACTCCTCTACAAACACTGACCTCGTCATTTTGGGCCAGACAATGGACGATTCACGTCCTCCCTGAGTGGCAGGTCCATATTCCCTAGCTCAGAGTCGCACGATGACAGTAGGCGCGACGCCGGCCTGGCAGTCGGCAGTTCAACTGGAAGTCCGACCGGCATTTCCTACCGTGAGTCCGCAGCACGGTGGGTGCGGGGGGTTATGGCTCTCGTTGCATCTTCTTCACTCCCTCTTCTCCCACCCACTTGATCCCGGTGTCAAGACAGAGTCACAAAGAGCGGAGGCGATTGTGGGTGCGGATGGCTGGCGCGATGTGAGCCTACGCCCAGGCGAGCCGACAAACTTTCTCTTGTGTGGCATTTGTTATGGGTGCCGAACCCTAATCTGGTCCTCCCTTTGATCTAGCTCAACTCCGGCGTGACCCTTTGCAGGGGGGCGCAGGGCCTCGACTACGTTAGGCAAAAAACACTTGGATCTTGTGTGTGTTCGCTGTCACACAAACACTCGCAAAGAATTATAACTTCACTCGCTGGGGAGTTTACATAAGAATGATCATTACGCCTCCCCAATTCGAGTCCAGGTCGCCCCAACCTACAGTAGTTGGCCTATCTCCTCAAATCGTAGCCGAAGTTCTGTAGTGTGTTTTCGATTACAAAAGGTTACTTTGATGGAGTTGTAGTGTTGACTATCATTCAACATAATCCCAAGATATTTCAGGCATGCCAAGATGCCTGCTTTTAAATAAGCCTCCTTCTGGTTGCCTTTAAAAACTACGCTCGACAAATATGACTTCTTTTATAGTACTAATCTTTCTAGTTGATTTTTGATGCTCTTAAAAATTTACATATATTTTTTGCCAAACGAGCACAAAAATATTTAGTTTGCGCATATTTGATGGGGAATCGCGTCTTCTTGAAATTCCATACTTGAAGAAATGGTATCTTTCGGTTTTAAGGAGTTTTTCAATTCCCGAATAATTATGAATCCAGCCAGATTTTCACATGCGCTTCGCGTTTCAAAATTCCCTGCGGCATACGTTTCGTGTAAGGAAGGTCGTATATTTCCCCTCGCTAATTAGAAAATGTCACATGGATCTCGTAATATTTTGTGGTGGGTGTGAAGCACGTTGAACACTTTATAAGCAGCCCTAATAAACGGTCAGATACGATAATGTACGGGGAGGACGTTTCGCGGTCTTCGAAAATTCCATAATAACAAATTTTTTTAAAACCCGAATTGTACCCCTCTTTCGGGTATAGCATTTGGATGAAAATCAATTTGCTATCAACTGGGCATCTAAAAAATCATGTGCCTATTCATGCCAGCTATGAAATATATTTGAGTTTGCGGAGATATCAAAAATTATGGAGAATAATCCGTGCTATTTTATGCCGAGCATCGATTTCCATGCGGTCGGGAAGAATCTCGTTCAAAGGTCGGCATTCTGGAGTGTCTGAAATATTTTGAGACTATGCTGCAAGATGGCAAATCCAATCTATATAATCCTTCCTAACTGAAAGCACATTTCAGTGATCCGGCTAGCATTTCATGCGACACGTCATCTACCGTAGGCCACTAGCCGAGTGTTTCATGCGCCATGTACTTTCCCAAAGCCGAGGTGTCCTTGCCGTAATGGCCCAGTGAGCAGAATTTATTGCTACTTAATTGCCCATGGAATCACGCAGACCTATTTACACGAGGATAGCCCGGCCTTTTGGGTCACCGGAAAGTGCAGTCGTAGTCAGGTCAAGGAAATTCCCGTTCTTCCATTGGTCATGACCTCTAATTGGTCAAATAAGATCTGAGACAGGGACTGGATCTTGCCTTATTTCCGATTTATTATGTCACGAACGGCAGTTTAAACTTTCGATTCACATTACGACTTTAATTTAACTTTATTTTATTTTAAAAAACGGCGGGCTATGCTTAATGGCCGGGTTTACTCTTCCGGAGAGCAATTGTGCTAAAAAAAATAACTGGCGATGTCTATTTTTACGCGCAAGAAAAAGAAATAAAAAGACCTCGCGGTGGCTGTTGCTTGAGAGTGATCAAGATGCTTTAAGGTAGTCATCGGAGTAAAAATATGACAGTGCAATCCCTTTTTGACGCTGCCTACGAAGCGCATTATATTCATTTACTTTTATCATTAAATGGTAAAAGTGGTGCCTGCCCTTTAATTTGTAACAGTTTGGAGGATCAGAATTTGTGATACCGTCAAGTTCGTCGATTTTCAGCTTTTGTGCTCAACACAAATGCTCTACGGATTAAGTAACACCCGTCATAAAATATACAGGTATCAAAAAGCCCTTAAAACATAGACATCTCTAAGGAAGTCTGCACATTGAGAATGTTTCAAATACGGACCTGTACAACGTTGGAAATATTTGTTAATAGTTTAGCAGTAACTAACTCGCTGTGCAACGCTTTTGTGAATCTTCAGAGGGCATTCATCTGAAACAAGGGCAACTCATAAATTAAAGTGGAGCTGGCCTGTGAAGCAAGGCCGTACGCAAGATGATCCTCTGACTATAGGCAAACTATCTACCTATTTTTACAACAAACACCCGTTTAATCTGGAGAGAGAGGAGGTGGAGAGGAATACGCTTTATCTTCAAAGTTTAAATTCTAACTTCCCAGCAACAAGGGGCTCCATTCACTGTGGACAGAATATAAATCAACAAATTACTCAAGAGCCAGACGGTTTACACAAAAAGGGCATCTATTACGAGGACAGTTCAAGCCTCAGGGTAGCAGTCGCAAAGCAGTAGGAGACCATTTTCCAACGACCGTGCTGAGACGTGGTCAAGGCCATCCTTCAGAGAATTAAGATGAGTCTGGTTTGCGAGAGGGTGACCAACAACCACTGTACAGCATAATTCTATAATAAACAAGTTACCCCTGGACGCCGGCTTTCAGACAAACTTCTTTCTGACTGCATCTAAAAACCATACTTCGTAAAAAGTGGCTTCTTAGGTAGCACGCATTTTTTGCATTGATTTTCAAATCTCTTAAAGATCCAATTACATTTCATGGAAAACATGCATAAAAATATTCATTCTTTTGCTCATTCAGTAGAAAATTACGTCTTCTTTCACTCAGATGAAGGGTATAATCTGGTTTTATAAAACTTTTCCATTTCCCAAATAATTTTGAACCCGACCAGCCGTTACACTTGCGTTCAGGGTTCCCAACCTACAAGCCGTACACTTTCCGCGTACGGAAAACCATACATTTCTCTACGGTATTAAAAGGAGACCACATGGGGTTTATAAAATTAAGCAGTGGATTTGAGCCACACTGTTAACTTTACAAGCCACATTGATAAATGCAGCAGCAGGGCGTTTTATGAAGGGCCCTTTCACGGTATTAAAATATCTCACAATTAGAAACTTTTTTAAAACCGAATTATACTCTTCCATTGAGTATAAATTTGAAATAAGGCGTAATTTCCTACTAAATGAGCAAAAGAATGAAGATTTTTATGCATGTTTTCTACGAAATATAATGGAGTCTTTAAGAGCATCGAAAATCAATGAAAAAACGCATGCTAATCAAGTGGTCACTTTTTACAGTGTGATTTTTGCATGCGACCGGAAGGAAGTTCTTTCGAAAGCCGGCATCTTGAGGCTACTGAATTATTATAGAATTATGTTGCTTGATGATTGGATTTTAACCCTTCTTAATTAATCTTTTAGAAACGGAAACACATTTCGGAATTTCTGTTGACATTTCATGAGTCAGCCCACCTAATGTATGTTAAACCAGAGGCTAAAGTAATATGCACACCGTCAATGCGAATGACATAAGGGACCTGGCTGCCCACTAGAACCAGAATCAAAATGAACGAACGTAAGACTGCGAGCAAGGGCAATGTACACTCCGTCGGAGCAGTGTCATTGACGCACCTAGCCCAGCCACTCGCTGGATCAGGAAGGAAACTGACGGAAAGGTCAACGGGAAGCTAGGCCAGTGTGTACTCTTACTAAACACAACCTAACCACTCACTGGATAAGGAAGGAGAGTGAATGGAGCAGAATGAGAAGGTAGAGCAATGAGCACCGCATAGGGGGTGCGACATTGATATATGCCGCCTACCCGCTGGTTCGATTAATAAAAAAAGCGAATGAACGGTAAAGTAGTCCATAGAGCAGCAGCCACTCCGGCTGACCAACATCACCGTCGTGCGGATCCTAGCCGCTCACTGGATAAGGAAGGAATGTAAACGTATGCTGAACAGGGAAGTTGATGTACATAGCATGGCCCCTCGTTGGACTAAGAAAGCAAGCCAACGCAAGCAGATCTAGAAGCAAGTGCATTGAGTACTCCGTCTGAGCAGGGGCGTTGACTTACCAAACCCAGCCAGTCGCTGGAATAGGCAGGAAAGATAGCGCAAGCAGAACTCAAAGCCAGTGCATTGGACACTCCGTCTCGGCAGTGCTGTTGACGCACCTAGCCTAGCCTGTAGCTGGACTAGGAAGGAAATGGAACACAAACCGAATTAGAACTGAATCTGAGCAGTGTCGTGGACGCACCTAGCCTAGCCACTCGCTGGATTAAGAAACAAAGGGAACGCAAGCAGGGCTAGAAGCAAGCGCATTTAGTAGGGTGTCTCAATAGTGCATTTTCAAACTCTCCCCGAACTCGGGTTCTGCCTGGAAGTATGCCATTTTGACATAATATCGTCCACTCAAAAGTAATTCAGTAGACTGACCGTATGACAATCATCAAGTGCGGCGGCAGGACCAAACCTTGCCTGTCATTTTATGCACGAACTGGACTACTTCTAGGGGGATTGTTGTGACCCCGTTCCTGGCGTGCGTCGTCGGAGCACAGACAGTCTGCACTAGGATGACTCATACGCTCACTCTCAATACAACTTGGAACGTCTGCCCTCTTTATTCCAACTCGTGTGACCGTGAGATTCAATGGCCTTGTCGCCAGCCGTGTCGGCGTGGGGTGTCCCATAACTGCTGCCATTCACTCCGACAAAACAACTTCAAGGTCACCACGGCGTTTGTTTTGGCACGTCTCTCCCACACTCACCCCCGTCCGAATAGGCCAGTGCACTGCTGTCTGAAGGTGCCAGAACAGATGAGACAGGTTAGGGGGAAAGGGGGTGAAACTGCTAGACGAGGCTCCTGTCGACGGCCTCCCCTGCCCTCCACAGTGGACGTCCCGGTGTCCAGCTAAGGCGCTGTGTGACTGGAGAGTGCAGCCGCAGGGAGGACAGGTAGGTAATGCAAACGGCTACAACTTATCGTCTGGCTACGTGGGCGAGCGTTCAAGGGGCCTGTGTGTTTGTGTGTGATCGAAAAGTGTGGTCACATTGAGGGCATGTGTGAGCAGTATCTCAAGTAATGGAGGTGTTCTGGGAAACCATGAATGGGTCGTGATACATTTGCGATGAAGGTGGAGGCGCTCCGCTTTGGCCTCCTGTATACGATTATTTCAAAGGCCGCTGATGCAGACTTAATGACATACCCACTGCAAGAGGATGTCGTTTACCCCAGTCCTGGATGGTTTCGTAACAGGACTTAGCGCCTTTCGAAGATTTTCCCTTCGGTTTGCTCTCGCCGCTACTCATTATAGCCATCCGTCTACGCGTGCCACAACAAGGTTCTCTCCGTCGCTTTATTAAGACACCCGAAGCCGTTGGCTGGTAGCCGGTTTGACCGTCACAGAACGCGCATCAGGGTCCGCTCCTGAATAGCATAACCCCTATCTGGAAATTTATTCACATACAGTGCGTGGCCGATCTCACGAAATGTTGGCCGAAATTCTGAAATGCGTTTTCGACTAGGAAGGATTACTTAGATGGGGTTGCAATACTGATTATCAGGCAGTATCATCCTATAGTAATTCGGACTCAACAGGATATGGGCTTTTTAACGCACTTCTTTTTGACCCCCTGCAGAAACAACACTTGGCAAAAATGACCACTTAAGTAACATGTGTTTTTTCACATTTATTTTTGGTAGTCTTTTAAATTCAGATATACTTTACAGCAAACATGCGCGCAACTATAAATTCTTTTGTCCGTTTGGTAGAAAATTATATTTTCTTCACATATGATACGCAAAGAAAGTGTACATTTAGGTTTTTAAAAGTTTCCCGATTCCCGAATAATGTCCACCTCGATCATCCGTTGCATTGGCGTTTAGTACTTTTAGTCTACAAGATATGTGCAGTGGATGCGGACTATGTTGTTCATTTCGTGAGGAGCATTGGTAAACGGACATCGCCAGTCTTAAAAATCTCATAATTAGAAACCTTTTAAAAACGAAATTAAACCTTTCTTCTGGTATTACATGTAAAGACAATGTGGTTTTCTACCAAACGAGTAAAAGGAAGTATGTTTTTGTGCACGCTTTCTATAAAATATATTTGAATTTATAAGACCACCGAGAATAGATGTGTAAAATGCATCCTACTTAAGCAGTCAACGTTTTCAGAGTGTGGTTTCGCAGGAAGCCGAAAAGAAATGCATTCTGAAGCCGACATTCTGGAGAGTCAAAAAAAACCATAGGATTATACTTCATGATAATTAATATCACAAACCCGTCTAAGTAATCCTTCCTAATCCAAAACGCATTTCAGAATTTCGGCCAACATTTCTTGAGATCGGTCAGTCAATGTATACCAGATGTGCGCATCCTTTCATACGTTTAGACGGCATAATAGTACTGGCATACTGTGTAGCATCATGATTTTCGCTGCGAGCTGAAGTGTATGCACGCCTGTCCGACCACGCCCACGCATTGTCCATGTGTGGCTGTGGGTCCGCGTAGACTGAGGCAGTGAAAGAAGACATCGGCCCTGTTTTCGTGTATGCCCATATAGCCCCAAAAGCTCTTAGAACCAAACAAAGAGCTTTGCAGTAAGGCGGACTGCCGGTTAAAACAGACGCACACGTCTTGTCATGATGAATGAATAATGTCGACCTCTATCATCTGTTGCATTGGCGTTTAGTAATTTTAGTCCACATGATATATGCTTTCCGCGTAAGAGAAAACATACATTCCTCTATGTCTTTAAGAAGATATCACATGCAGTTCATAAAATTTTGCAATGGATGCGGACTATGTTGTACATTTCGTGAGGAGCATTGATAAACGGACATCGCACAGTCTTAAAAATCTCATAATTTGAAACCTTTTAAAACCGGAAGTAAACCTTTCTTATGGTATAAAATGTAAAGACAATGTGGTTTTCTATCAAACGAGTAAAAGGAAGTATACTTTTGTACATGCTTTATATAAAATATATTTGAATTTATAAACAAAAAATCGATGTGTAAAATGCATCCTACTTAGGTAGTCAATTTTTTCGGAGTGTGTTTTATGCAGGAAGACGAAAAGAAATGCTTTCTGAAGCCAACATTCTGACGAGGCCGAATTACTATAGGATTATACTGCATGATAATCAATATTAAAATCCCATCTAAGTAATCCCTTCTAATGGAAAACACATTTCAGAATTTCGACCAACAGTTCATGAGATCGGTCAGTCAATGTATACCAGATTTGCGCATCCTTTCATACGTTTAGACGGCACAATAGTGCTGGCAAACTGTGTCGCATCATGATTTTTGCTGTGAGCTGAAGTGTATGCACGCCTGTTCGGCCACGCCCACGCATTGTCCCTGCGGCTCTGTGTGTGTTGCTCTGTGTCCGCGTAGAGTGAGGCCGTAAAAGAAGGCATCGGCCCTGTTTTCGTGTATGCGCATATAGCCCCAAAAGCTCCTAGGACCAAACAAAGAGCTTTGCAGTAAGGCGGACTGCCCGTTAAAACAGACACACACGTCTTGTCATGATAAATGACATTGGCTGAATGTTATTACCGACAAAGAAAAGGGGGACTGGAATGGCCATTTCTGGCTTATTAGCCGTCTTCGGCCAGTCATACCCAACCCGAGGCTCGAACTCGCGACCTGTTTGTTAGAAGTCCACGCCTACAGCCCCTGAGCCACGAGCCCCTTGCCCTGTCGGTTTTCGATCGAGAATATACAATGGTGGAGGGGCGCATACTGATCGTTCTTACGGAACTCACTCGTTTCGTTTTGCCTTATGGACTCTCTCTCGAGCCCAACCAGCAGCCGCACAGCGGCGCATGATATATAGGCAGAATGGCATTATTGGCAAAGACAAGGGAGACTGGAATGACCATTTCTAGCTTATTAGCCGTCGTCAGCCAGTCATACCCAACCCCAAAGTGTGGCACACCCGAGGCTAAAACTCGCGACCTGTTTGTTAAAAGTCCACGCCTCTAACCACTGAGCCACTAGTTAGTTATCCTCTCGGTTTCGATCGGGAATATATAATGGCGGAGAGGCGTTCACCGTTCCAGCCTCAGGTGTTCCACACTTCGGGGTTGGGTGTGACTGGCTGACGACGCTAATAAGCCAGAAATGGTCATTCCAGTCTCCCTTGTCTTTGCCGGTAATGCCATTCTGCCTATATATCATGCGCTGCTGTACAGCTGCTGGTTCGGCTCGAGAGAGAGCCCGTAAGGCACGACGGAACGGGTGAGATCCGTAAGAACGATCGATGAGCGTCCCTTCATCATAAATGACATTAGCAGTGATATACTTCTTCTGCGGAAGCCCTTCTTATGAGTGTAAGAGACATCCATTTTGCGCGTTTAACATGTTCAAACTGGTGAACGGCTGCGAATTTCGGGGAACAGCAATGAAAGTCCTTTTAGCGTACATTATTGGTAAAAAAATCTCATCGCCGTACGTAGATACAACAATTATGATTATGTTTGGTGACGTATAGCATGTGTGCATGTTTTTTTTGTGGTCCGCATTGGACATAGGGCCTGCTTCTCTACCGTCATTGAGCCCGACCTGATAATTCCTAGTAGACCGCGTTGAGACTTGCCACAATCACACATTGGGATGGGGAAGAGGCTGTGGGAATTAACTGGCCCGCACCCAACGCTTAACTTCCTCCTCACATCAAAACTAACTTATTTTAATGTAGGAAGACGCTCTCGAAGTTGTAACTTGGAAGGTTGCTATTCGAAGTAACGATCTGGCCACCATTCGGGCTGGGAGTGATTGGTCTGTAATGGTTTCTGCCTAATCAGCTAGTTAGTTTGGGCCTTTGTATGTACCCCAGTCTGCATATGTCAGGAGATGGGCCCGGTTGCACAGACTTGTTCAACAACGTCTTGTTTAACTGTTCACTAGAACGTTTACATCGCTTTGAGACTTCTTGTGGTTTGCATGACGCTGGCATGGGTAAACAGTTGACGAGAGTATTTCGACGGCCGCTAAAACTGTCTTATCCACCTGTCACGTGCATTGTGCTTACCCTTCTCAAGACCGGAGTTTCTACCTCCTGACTACGCAGCCTTCTGTTTCCCTACTTCCCCGATGTCTGAGGTTGCGCAGCAAGGCAACCGGAAAAAAACAAATCCCTCTTGGATTCCATCAATCCTGTATGGAACATTTGATGCTTGACTCCATGGGGTGACTGAGAAAACACAGGAAGATGAGGTTGCCACTGATGACTGGGGTTCGAGCTGCCATCTTCTCGTCTTCAAGAACGGAGATCAGACAACTTGTGCAAATCAATAGTACTATGGAAGACGTTCCAAGGTCATTCTCAGATGGCCTCAAGGTGTGTGTGACGAAGCCAAATGGGGTTGCATTTTGGACGTCAATCCACGGACCAAACTTTGACGTTGCCGTGGCTGCCAACAACCGACGGTAGTCTGTTCGTCTCAGTGTTCAGAACTGTTCATTGAGAGCATTTTTGAAGGCAACCTGAACTGGACGGCGTCTCGATAATGCTTATCTCTCCCTTCAACATCTGCTGTCGCACCACCACTGACCCATCTCTTGTCCTCAACAGCTTTGCTTTATGGTTCGCCATGCCTACACTCCATTTTCCCATTGGCCGAATCCACAGAAAAACTGTTCGAAAATTTGACGATGACGGCTGGCCGATGGCCACTGCCCTCTTAACGTCAAGCGGTAGAATTTAGTATTTCGAATGGCCTAGGTCGTCAGATTTACCGGTCTACTATAAATTAGGCGAGAATCAAGACATTTTCAACCTACAGCTTTTCACAAAAACTGGCGGCCGACTTCGGGAAGGCTGAGGTTCGAATGGCTTGAAATTCGTTCGTTGCCAAACTGTCAGAATAAGGATGACATGGATAACTGAGAAGTAGAGCTCTGCACAGGACCTTGACAAGCCCGAGAAGGTGTCTATGAATCCGGTAATGACGTCCCAGTCGCCCAGGTTCGTGTACACCAGACGTCCTCCTTTAAGCTTCTCAGTGCTTGGAGGCGAACGAGGACTGCAAATGACGAGTCTTAGGAGGACGAAAACTGACTGTCACATCTCATTCAAGAATGACCTGCAAGGCGTTTTGACTATGTTTGTCCTCGCCGTCCCCATGTGTTCAGCGCTACCGCCCCGCACTGGACACTGGATAAATGGAAGCGACAAACAAGTCATCACCAAACCTGGACAGGCACGGTTCGTTGTTGTCTGTCCAGGCGGGCTTCTGAAATTGAGCCGCCATTTTTTCTGCTCCCCACTCACATGGGAATTCTCTTACAAGTGCATCTGTTGGCCTATTTTACACATTATATACTGGTCTTTCTCCTCTTTTTTATCTGAATTGCAATGGTGAGGTCTTTTACACACTACGTTAACACCGTTTTGAAGGGGGTCCAATCTGACGCAAATTTTGCAGCACATTCACCGATGATTCTTCATGATGTCGACAGTTGCAGTTTTCGGCAGTTCGCGCTTATGATCTTCTGATGTTATCCGTTTTTGATGAAGATTTTTGGTATGATATTTCCAGAATACAGCGTAACTCTCTTTCAATCTCGTACGTGAATTTGAGTTGAGAAATGTTCGTCTGCCTCAGAAACTGAGATTGCAGCAATATTCTGTAGCACAATTATGCATAGACTAAATAATGTTCAGCACCCTTAATAATGTAAATGCTTTCAACACTTGGGACAATTTGTATATCTGACCGGTTTAGAGAAAATTCTGTAGCTGTTTGATGTTCCTATTTTCAAATTTTTGATATAATTCGCTTCCTTGTAACACATAGAGGGTTCAGGGTTCAACACCTACGTTTCCCTCAAATAAACTGAACTGAAAAGCATGGAACAAGGTCACGAGATCCGCTTCAGCAGGTAGCAGTTGGGTGTCGTCGCCGCCCTATCTGGTTGTCGCAGGACGGTGAATTCGTTTACGGTGGGACTGACTTGTCCAGTATCTACTTCACTCTCCCCTCCCTCACCCACCTGGTTCCGAGGACAAAAGGGGGTGGGGCGGGTTGGAGTGCTCTGGCTGACATGGCTAAACTGTACATAGTCAGGCTCCGGGATGCGCTAGTCGTGGCATACCTGAAATCGGTATGATCAAAGCCGTATCAGGTATCGGCTGCGTATAAGTATTGGGTCGCATCATGCAGCCCATCACCAATGATGGCTCGATCAGTACACACATCGGAAGTTCAAAATACAAGTGCCACGGACTGCTGTAAAGACAAGCACGAAGGAGAAATTTTGACGCGGTGAATGATGAATTATGGGGTGGGAGCTAAATGTCAGTAGTTTGTCAATCTTTACTCGCCACTCTGTCGAAACCTATGAAAATCGCCATCATCAGACCGCGGGTGGACTGCGTGATGGGCCGTGTCTCGACGACCAGAGTTGTTCAGCCCGAAATATGCGCCGATATTGGGGCAGGTTAACGTCGCTGTTCTTGTTGTGTTGGGAGCCACGGCTGTGTCGCCCCCACGTTTCCAAAGTAAACAAACTTGGATCCTCGGGGGGGGTGGAAGTTGAATATTCTACCGCCCGTCGCACTATTTACACGGGCTGGCGGTTACCCCGGCCTGGCGCTGGTAACGGGGACAAACTGCAGTCGACGCGGCGGAGGGGGGGGGACGATGTGCCGCAATGTCCTCAATCTTCTCGCATCCCGTCGTGGCCGGTGTTTGGGAGTGGGGAGGGGGCCTGCGTTAGGATCCGCCCGGAAAATCATCACTGCAGCCGTCGTGGCAGGCCGCGGGGGGAGAGTAGTGCCATTACAAGACCGCCCGTCGTGCATCCGTGTTTCGACACCGACGATCACAACCTGGAGCTGCAGTGACCCTAGTTGTCCTCCCTTGGCTGCTAATGTTGTTTGCACAGGTTAACTGCACTTACCGTCGCCGGCCTGGCTGCTGTTGGTTGCTGTGCCTTCGGCGCTTCAAAATGCGTATCAGGTCTAGATTCTCCCGTGTTCACATCTGACCCGGGTTCCCCTTCGCTCTTCCGCTAATTGATCTGCATCCGGCGCGCATGTTAGGCTGTAGAAAGGGCCACACTACATTTATCGGGGGTTGCCCCCTGCGCCAGACTTCTAGGGTTCCACTGGATACGCGGTCGTTCCCTAAATACAAGATTTCGGCCTTTTAGAGGGCAAGTGTATGTCCAGAGTTTTCAGTCTTCCGCCATCAGAGCCAATGGGCCCATCTTTCGCACCGTCCTCGTCTATTCTCCTAAGCACGTTTGTGACCGTTCGACAGTCTGACCGGCGTATTTGCCCTCGCAGTACTTGCAGTGGACCGGTGGGTGACGTTTGCCGCTTCGGCGCATGCATGGGAGGCCTTATTTCAGTAAGCGATGAGGAGCCGAAACCATCAATTACAGGTATCCGTTCACACACTGGACATTGAGCACAACTTTCCGTGGGAGAACACTCGCAATATTTGCATCTGCCAGTAAGGAGAGGCCGTAAAGTCCTGGTGGCAGGGCACTTAGATGAGGCAATAATCGATTTGGATGCCACACACGAAATTCTCAAGGACAAATATAAACGAACACAACCAATCCCGAAGGGGTGGAGAGGTGCAATTAACGCTTGTTGAAAAGGAACCGTTGCATTCTGACACACTCCACCAGTTGGTCACTCGACAATAGCATATGTTCGGAAGGTCTGAGTTGGATCGATAGTTGGCAATCTTCCAAACCACGACTTTTATCGCACCGTGATGCTCTCCAGCACGTCAGCTTGTTCGTAATGAGGAATATGGGCCGAGAATCGACCTCACACACTCTCCCCTTTTCCGAGCGCCAGTCGATTGTCTGAGCCGACCAGCTAACTGATGCTGGCATAGGGGGGAGGTGGCCGGCAGAACTAAGAACCGCTTGTATACGCTCGCCACACGCACGACCCAGCAGAACACATAACACGCCAAGAGTTCACACACAAGGGGATTGACTTCTTGGATCGACGAATGGGAAGGAGACAGAGGAACACACTTCTCAAGTACGTGAGAGGTGCCGATTCCGTGCTTGTGGTGGGTAGCGAGGGGCGTCTTCACGTGTGGTGCATGCGTTGATGGGCAAGCGTATGTTGATGCGGTCTAGTCTACGGTGCTTTGCCCCAGACTTTCATGCAGACGCATGTGACCGAATAGGCGAGCACCGACAGACGGTGTTTGTGGGGTGAGCCAGCCTCTCAAAGTAATTTTCCGTATCGTTCAGACAGACCACAGTTTTGATGCTGCGGGGACAGACAAAAACAGTTGGTCTATGCCAAAACAAGCCGGGGAGTTGCATGGCGTCTGGACGTCGGGTTACCGCCTCATAATCCTCCATGCTAGCAGTTTGCTACAGTGCTGGAACTGCGCAGTCAGACAGTGCTCCGGCCTGTTTAGAAAAGAACATGTGTGTCTGGCAGGCTGTTATTGTTGCCTACGTCTCTGTTAGGGAGTTTTCGCACAAGTCTGGAATTGCAGACAACAGAACAAGGTCGTGGCGTTTAGTCTGTCTATCTGTTTTCAAAAACAACCTCTAAATGGCGGTCACGAATGCTTTTTAAGCGAACACATGGCTTAAGTTCCTTTGCTTTATTTAAAGAAATTTCGGTCCACGAACGAAATCCTTTCCATTTGCAAAATTTCGCCATCTGTGCTTTTGGTTATTTTCGATTAAAAGACACACAGGTCAGCAGAGCAATCGCGTGGTCAGGTTTCTCGTTGTTCACTGAATGATGCCTATGTGGCGCCGGAAAAGTTTAAAAACGGCTTTAAGTGACACAAATTGGATGTCCAGAAAATCATGTCAGTAGCAGGTCTGATCATTTGCTTACGGAAGACAGTTTCGTATTCCAGTTGGATTTGAGTAAAATATTAAACGGAAATAGCCAATCCGGCTCACGCTATCCCATCTGGGGCGTCACCGATGGAAGTAAACAAAGCATGTTTCTATTGACTGGGGTACTAGGATGAACACTGTGCGTCATGTTATGACACCGTTTTCGAGTTGAAAGGGTGGAAAAGATGATGGTGAATGGAGGCGGGTGAATGCATGAAAAGGGAGGGAGAGACTGGTCAAACATCGGAACCATTTGTTTATCTTTCTAACTCCTTGTCAGAAACGAGAGCAAGAGCGAAATAGGCGATAACAAGTGTTTTCTGTCCAGGAGAAGACAGCGTGCTCTAGATGCTGTCAAACAGATAGTCGTCACGCACCTGTGACTATCGCAAAACGCCTTGCAATATCCATACACTTCGCTCTTTAACGGAGAAATAAGAAGGTAGACTTGGTATCTTCAAAAAAGTAACCATCATCACCTCTGCCGCTTCTTCGGGCAGCGGCGCCATCGCTTTCGGTGGGGATAGATAAAAATCATCAGATTACTGTCACAAAGTCACGGATAACGCCACCGTCAAATTCTATCCCCCTGTTCCGACTGCTTTAACTGGTAAATCTAGAGCGAATGTTAAATTTGCTTGTTGACGACATAAGCAAATACTTCTGCGATTAAACGCCGGTCCACTCCGATTCGAAGCCAGCCAATCACATGCATGAAAAATAGCCAGTATCCAACGTACACTTCCTCCAGTGTACTGAAACTCGCATATCGCTCGTCACATTTCTTACTGTGCCACAGTAGAGCAAAAAATTTCAATATCCATATTTGTTTTTTGCTAAAAATGTAAGGTCCCTTCATTGTTCCTGCCTAGCATTTCAAATGGGCGAAACCCAGCTAGGTCTAAAAGGGACAAAATGTTAGAAAATGACCCACATATGGCCAAAATCAAACCAACTACCGTCAGGGGAGGCTTAGAAGTGCGCTCTAATGAAAGATGCAGCTTAAATTTTCATCGCAGAAGTGAGGTCTTTGCTGACATCATGAGAGTCCAACCGTCGCGATAGGCTCGTGTCCTACGGAGCCGAGCATCGGCACCATTTGTTTCTTTTTCCAAGCTTCCAAACTCGCGAAGGAGTTGACCACCATAGGCTACAGCAGGAACAGGGCAGGCGATAGTTATAGAAGGTATCACCCAATCAAAAACCAGTGCTCGGGTCTAGATGCGACTGTGCAGGCCTCCGTATGCCGGCGCCTGGCAAATACATCGATTAACTGAGTTCCCGGGCCACAATGAATGCACAGTTTGTCTTGTTTCCAGCATGGATATATATCTTGGGAACTGTGAAGCTGACCTCGAGACTAGTTTCAGAGGTGTGGACAGTCACTTGTGATATTTCGTCATCCCGTGCACAGTTAGTTTATGTGCGTGCGTACGCGATCTGAGCAGGCATTCAGTCTGACCTGTGTAATCAAAACGACAATGTAAGCACAGGATACGGTACATTATGCAAGACCTCCCCCTGGAGTCTAGCCGGTCCCTGATTTCCATGATTCTGCTGCGCATGGTAACTTTATACCTGTGTGCAATTCCACCGCCTAGTCCCGCAGTAATGCGGTCGGTCGCCTCTGTAACGTCCTCAGTGTATGGCAGAGGGTGCCATATCCTCAATGGTGTTTTCGTTTGGGTCCTTTGAGGGTTAACACTTTGGCATCGGCCTATAAACGCCTTTGCATAGCCATCCAACGTAGGTTGGTGGCGGGGATATCGGATCCGACGTGATTTTACTTCCGGGTTGTTGCGCTGTCTGAAATCGATTGATGAACATTCTCATGCAGCTTCATTTGTGAACCACTGGATGACTGCTGTGAAAACTGAGACGTTGCGTGATGATCTTTGCCTTCCTGTAAATTGTTGCATCTATTTCACCGTCAGGATTTTGGGTAAGATGTGGTTATGTAGCCACACCTGATGGGCACAATACTGTTGACCATCTTAATTATTTTGATTCGGTGTGATTACCTTGGCATGGTGTTGCTGCGGTGTGTGTTCTGTTGGCGGCCTTGTTTGCTTGTTGTCGTGTCTACCTTTCTGACCCCCTGCCGATGCTTCTTCTTGACTTTCGGTCTGTCGTCTTCTAACATTCGCGTTGGATGTTTCAGGGTTAGGGTTAAAGAGCTAGGGTTAGGATTGTGGTTAGGGTTAGGAGCTCAGGGCTTAGAGTCATGGGTTAGAGTTTGGGATTAGGGTTAGGGGTTGTGGCAACTATTTCTCAACCACTTAGAGTACAACTGCGCATTCCCATTAGTTTTTCTTTTGCAAACAACTAATTGGCCTCGTCGCCTGTGAGTTTCCCGGCCCCACCTATAAAAACCCCTATTACCACCGGTCTCGTATTACAGGTGACTGGAGTTTGTTTACCTCAGGTGCGGCTACATAACCACATCTGACCGGATTTTGACCGACGAGCGCGTCCAGGAAATGCAACTGTTATTGCCTTATGTAATTTACATTTGGAAAGAGAGTGTTAGACAGGTTCTGCAAATTCCGCAGTATGGTTTTCCCGACGACAACAAACGTGTCGCCGGTGTTACGACGACGTCCATCGTGCGTCCTACGAAGTGGGCGCAGAATCGGCAAACTGCTAGTGAATTAGTTAACAGTGGAAGGCTGGTCAGGTAACGGAACCGTTTGCTTTTTTTCTGAGCTTTCAAACTCCTGTAGGAGTTCGTCGTCAGAGATGACAGCGTCAGCAGCAGAACAAGCGACGATTATAGACGGTGTCATCCAGTCAGAATCCAGTGCCGCAACTCTCTGGCTGTGACTGCTCAGGACTCTGTATGCCGACGCCAGACCGATACATCGACTGGTCTTACTCGAGGACAGATGTGTCTTGTGTCCGGCATGGGCATGTATCTCGGCCATAGCGAATTTGAACTCGCGACCTGTCTTGGAAGTTTGAGCAGTCACTTGTGATGTCTCGCCACCCCGTCGCATAGGCCAGTTTTCCACCTGTACGTACGCAACCCGACGACGCCTTCAGGCTGACCCATTAAACATGGAATACGATACACTACATCAAACCACTCCCTGGAGTTTAGTCGGTTCCAGTTTTGCATGACCTTGTTGAACATGGTAACTTTGGACCCACCCCCTGTTTCACTACCTCATCGCTCAGTAATGCACTCGGCAGTCCCTGAAATGGCCTTGATCTATGGCACAGCAAGCCAAATCCTCGGCGGTGTTATCTTTTGGGTCGTCCAGGGGGCGAACTCATAGGCATCGGTTTATAAACGCCTACGGTTAGTCATCCCGCATGAATTGTATGCGGAGACATCGGGCCTCGTGCGTTTTTTCTTCCAGGTTGCTGCAGCAAGTCTGAATGCGTCCGATGTGCATTCTCATGCAGTTTAGTTTGTGGGCCTTAAAAACTGAGGAGACGGTGCGTGGTGTTTGTTGTCTTCCTGTAGACCTTAGTCTCCATTTGACTGTTAGAAATTCGCCGGACTGGCGCATCAAGGAAGGTCAGCTGTTGCTCCTATTCTACTTTTCTCGTAAACCATATGCCTGGGAATATTGCTTTGAGCAGGTTATGGAAATTCTGCTGCATGTTCATCCGACGACAAAAAACGCACAAAAATATCCGAATCTGCCAGATAAAAGCGATCTCTTCTAACTCCTGTAGGACTAGTTCTGGCACAAAACGGATGAAAGGGGAGCCCACTGGAGTTCCCTTGAGCTACTTAAAGTTTTGGCTAGATCGCAGCTGGTAGCCCGGACCCGCATTACAGGTGGCTGGGGCGTTTGTTTACTGGGGTTATTTTTTGGGGCTCCATAATCACATCTGACACATTTGGCTTCCGTTTTACGTTTGAGGTTAGAATTAGGGTACCGGTTAATTGTTTCCGATTTGCCGGTTGACAGTTCGACCATCGGTTTCGATGATGTCCACCGTGTACCCCACAGTTGCAGCAGCAATGGGAGCAGGGACGGTGACTTACGCAGGGGTTTATAGTGCCGGTAGACTTGCGTAGCATCTACCTACACTCTCTCCTCCTCCCTCGCCTGGACCCAGTGTCAAGACAGAGTCAAGAAGACCGGAGACGAGGGAGGCCGCAGGTGGATGGCTCGGACGGATCATCACCTTGGCGTTCCACCACACCCCCTGGTCCACACAGCAATAACCAGAATTGCAACCAACACAACAGAGCTTTGGAGGCTGGCACGGCCGAAGCCGCACCTGGGCGTGCCGCCAACGCCTGGCTCGGATCCCACACTGTGGTGGGAATGCCATAAAGGCCACATTAAAAAGGAGCCATTGCAGCCTGACTTTCAGACCGCCTCCAGTGAAGGAGGAGGTCCAAGGTACCCCGTCAGTTGGCAACCTTCCAAGCCACGGCTTTTAGCGCACCGTGATAGCTTCAAGCGCGTCAGATTGTTTATAGTGAGGAGAAAGTGCGCTGAGTCGTCGACCTCACTCTCCCTTCCCATCCCCACACCCCAGCCGCTGTCCGAGCCGGTCAGAAGACTGGAGTGGGGAATGGGCGCGGTGGCTGACATGGTCAATTGACCATGACTGCGCGCGCCACAGCACGACCTGGCCCCCCATACACACACAAACACCAGGATTTCACACAACGGGGGTTGAACGGCGTGTCTCTCACTTGCGTGAGAGGGCCGTGAAAGGTGCTGTTTCAGCCCGTCCCCAGCCCACCAGTCCGCCACTCCACACAACACACACACACAACGCGACGAACTGCGTGAACCGAGAGCGGGCGTCAATCAGCAACCTTCCTATCCACGACGCTTGACGTGTCGGGATAGTCTCGGACTCAAGTCACCCGTGCAGCCGTAGCCGCATGGGGACCGAGTCGAGATGCACACTTCCCACTTGCGTGGGAGGTGGCAGTTGGGTTTAGGTTTTCGGGTTATGGTTAGCGTGTGAGTGTACAAATAGGTTCCAGTATTACGGTTAGGCTTCTCAGTTACGGCTCTGTCTAAAGTCTACGGTTACGTTTACGATTTCGGCTAGGGTTAGGATTGCCGTTAGGGTAAACGGTCAACGGTAATGGTTGAGGTTAAAGTTAAGGTTGGGAATAGGGTTAAAGTCGCCGTCCGTTTCCCATTCAGAGCTACTAAATGCGGTCTAGCCAAAGTTTTCTCCAGCAAGGGCTAAGTACGTTTTTTGGTAAAACTCCAGTGGCCTCATGCGGCGGTCAATTTTAAGCGGGCTGTGACTTTCTTCGCATGCCTCTTCAAGTTTTCTGTGCAAAACTTCGTGCGCCAAATTCGGAGATAAAGGGAGATAAAGACTCCAAGTTTACACGCCTAGCGGTGAGCTCGTGATTCATTTCAAATGCGCTAACATTTGGAAGGAATGGCCTGCAAATTGTATGAAACTGAAAGACTCACACGACCAGAATCCACCTGTCCCAAAACGAAGACAAACAGCTAACCAGTGCCCCGGCCTTGTGACCCCCTATCACTTCCCGTAATTTTGCCAGCCAGGATCATCAATTGAGAGTAGCGTTCTTAAATCCGGCACGTCTGGAAGGCTGGATGCGACCTTTTGATGCTTGGTTCGAAGCTTCGGCAAGAGTATGGTATGCAATTTCCTTGGGACGACCGTAGTTAACTGCACACCTGACGCCAACCATGGTCATGCCTTCAGTGGGAAATCTCTAACCTGTAACCATTTAAGAAAAAGTCGATTTTAATCGTAACTATAAGCTAAGCCGTAAAACCATACCCCTAGCATGCATCTTAAATTCAAAATATAGCCCAAGCCTGACAACTCAACTAACACAAATTTTAACCGTCGTCCAAACCCCAACCTTGAGCCCAGAACGGACAACCTTAATATCGCTAACGCAATTGGAGGTCAAAATCTACTTTTTTGCATAACTCCTTCTACGACCTACTGCCAGGTAAACCGTTATTAAGCACACGAACCACCCAGGGGGGGTTTACATACCCTACCCTTATCGAAGCTTCAAACAGGACAGTCGCATGATGCAAGCAACCGATTAGCGGAAAGTAGCATCGACGGGTGGAACACCCGGTTCTGGTTAATTTGTTAGAGGAAAACCCAGTACCCATGTTCTCTTAGTCGAAGTCTGAGTCATTCAAAGTCGAGTGAGAGTGGCGTTGTGGTGGAGCTGACTGACGGTGGCAAATAAGCCTGAAATGCCAATTCCACTGTCTCCTCTTCCTGATGATTAGGTAATAATTAGAAAGGTGAAGTTCTTTAGAAAACAGAAAAATTTTATTGTGAATTTTCGAGACTGGTTCCCCAGCTCGTCTTCAGAAAACGGGCGTGCAAAAACAATTAACTTTTAGACTGAGTCTAGCAAAAGGAGTACGTGATTGGTTAAGGTTGTCATCGCAGGATTGGCAGACTCGGTTTGAATCTGTCCTTAACGATTTTCTATGTGGCATCTAAATCGATATGCCGGTTGACGCATGCCTCATCTGAGTTCATTGCCTCCAGGAGTTCGCGGCCTTTCCTTGTTTGGCAGGCGCCAACAACGGGAGTGTTTTTTCCCATGCGAATTGATGCCCAGTGTCTAGTGTTTGCATGGCCACCTGGGATAGATTCAGTCGGCACCGTCGTGACGTGGTTCGTCTCTGCACGTCGCTCGACAGCCGGTGACGGGATTGACCTCCACATCGACACCGCCTTGACGCGCCCACCTTCGCCGACGGAGACCGCGGCTTACGGCAACTTCGAGTCGCTCTCCACTACAACCCGAAGTCGTGGTCCCATGGTGGAGTTCGGCCGTGCCACAACGGCACATGGCAGCCCTATTCAGGGATGGCACTGCCAGCCCCCACGAGGGGAAGGGCCTAGAAAAGGTGGCCTAAACATTGCTGGGTACCACGCCGTCTCCAGGCTAGCCAGGGCCGCAGACGTCTAAGCATGGTCGAAACAATCAAAATCGAAACAACAACAACAATACCAATAACAACAACAACAACCATACTCATTCTCCTCATCCTACCTCTTCTTCCTCTACCTCCGTCTATTCTTCTGCCTATTCTTCTTCGTCATCTTCTTCTCCATCTCCTTCCCGTCGCCCCACTCGTTGTCACCAGACTGGCAGGGTGAGCGCGCTCACTCTGGCAGCCTGGAATGTTCGTTCCCTTTTAGACAATTCGAGGAGCAACCGACCGGAGCGGAGGACGGCGCTAGTCGCACGAGAACTGGCGCGCTACAAGTTGGACATCGCCGCACTCAGTGAGACCCGTTTCTCCGAACAAGGCCAACTGGAGGAGGTAGGTGCCGGCTACACCTTCTTCTGGAGCGGTCGACCCAGGGCAGAGCGACGAGACGCGGGCGTCGCCTTCGCCATTCGGAACGACATCGTGGGACGACTGCCCTGTTTGCCGCAGGGCATCAACGATCGCCTGATGAGCCTCCGCCTGCCTCTCTTGGGAGGCAAATTCGCCACCATCATCAGCGCCTACGCTCCGACGATGACCAACCCCGACGCCGTCAGAGACAAATTCTACGAGGACCTGCACGCCCTCTTGTCGACTGTGTCGAAGGCGGACAAGTTGATTGTCCTTGGCGACTTCAACGCCCGCGTCGGCACAGACCATACTGCCTGGAGAGGAGTGCTGGGTCCCCACGGTCTCCGCGGCTCCAATGACAATGGTCTGCTACTGCTTCTCCGCACCTGCGCAGAACACCGCCTCATGCTGACGAACACGTTCTTCTGTCTGCTGGAGCGAGAGAAGGCCACCTGGAGGCATCCTTTGTCGCGCCAGTGGCACCTGCTGGACTATGTCCTCGTCCGGAGGCGAGATCAGCGGGACGTGCTGGTGACGAAGGCGATCGCGGGTGCTGACGGGTGGACCGACCATCGTCTCGTCATCTCGAAAATGCGTATTCGCCTACAGCCTCGCAGGAGACCACAAGGTAAGCGACCCCCAGGTAAGCTGAATGTTGCCTTGTTGTCTTTGCCCGCTCACCATCTCCATTTCAGCAATGAGCTAGCTCAACGGCTAGACAACCTTCCTATCG
>CACRXP010000038.1:1343921-1391569 GCA_902702965.1 Spirometra erinaceieuropaei | reverse complement strand
TGTCAGGGCTGCGAGTTGATAGTGCACCACGTTTGTCCTGACAACTGGCCTCAACAACTGTCTGCTTGCCTGAGTCTGGACGGAAAACACACGACGTACTCCACTGAGAGAGTTTGCCATTACAGACTAACAGGCCCATGCATCCTTGCTTTGTTCCAGGTCAGGTAGGTTAGGCGGCTTCATGATAAGGCCAACCACCAGAAGTCTGTACTGACCGCGAAAACCGGAGGAATTGTCTTTTCAAAAGAAGAGTGGGCGTTCTTTTGATATGCCACCTGGGAATCGGATTTTCACTACTATTGATGTGAATTGTCTTTTACTCAGAAGGGTTCACTAACTGACGGGAAATGTCAAATTTGCCCGGAGGTAAGACGTGGTTATACAGTCGCACCTGATGGACACAACACTGTAGGCGTTAGGGATTAGAGTTAGGGGTTAGGACAATTATCTCTCAACCACTCTAAGTATAACCGCACATTCTCAACAACTTTTCTTTTGCATGCAACTACTTGAGCTCGTCGCCTGTGCGTTCCCCGGCACCAACGGTCCCGCATTACAGGCGGCTGGGTTGTGTTTACCTCAGGTGCGGCTACATAGCCACATCTGACCTGCGCGGATTTTGGGAGGGTTTTCCCCCCTCCCCTGCATTTTCAAATACTTCGTCTAAGGCCTTGTTGAGTTAATGTCTTTACAGTCCCGGCAGAAAAACGAGCTCGGTTAGGGCGTTGGACTTCTAACCAACAGGCCGCGGGACCAATCCCCAGGTGTTGCACGCCTCCAGGTTGGGTACGGCTCACTGACGACGGCTAATAAGCCAGAAATGGCCATTCCACCCTCCCGTGTCTTTGTCAGCAATGCTGTTTTGCGCGCCATCGTGTGGCTGCGGGGGGGGATCAAGTGAGAGCCACCAGGCACGACGGAACGAGTAGGCTTCGCAACGCGATCGGTGCGCATCTCACTAGCATTGTTAATATGTCCGATCGCAGCTGACAGGACAACGAACCCCCGGGCTCGGTGGTTAGGGTGTTGGACTTTTAACCAACAGGTCGCGGGATCGAGCCTCTGGGGTTACATGCCTCGGGGTCAGGTATGGCTGGCTGCCGACGGCCAGTGAGCCAGAAATGATCATTCCAGATTCCCCATTGTCGGCCTCACTCTTCCCTCTCTCAGCCGAATGTCCGAGTCTCTCAAACAGCTGATGATAGGATTGGTCACATTGGCTGACGCAACTTAGAGACTCACTTCTACGACGGCGTACCAGCACACGCATGTGCCCTGGGCGGACTCAACGCAGCCCTGTTAAGGGCAGTCCATGAGCCCGTCTGACCCTCTGTTTGGTCAAGCACCTCTGAAGCGCAGGCCGCCCTAGGCACTAGTCCTGAAACGCGCAGCAAGTACAGGATTGGACAGAGGACCGGTTCCCCACTTGTCAGTCTGGTTGACCTATAGTAAAACTGCATATATGACTCACATCCATCCGGGTCTACTGTAGGACCTGTCCAGTCTGATGAGTTCGCTTCACAGTACAGATATTGGTTTCCGCAGCGTACCAGAAGTAGATAACCCCCGGACTAACCCCTAACCTGTAACCCCTAACCCGTAGCCCCTAACCTCAACCCTAACCCCCAACCCATAACCGGTAACCCAAACCTCTAGCCCCTAACAAGAACCCCTTTACCCCTAACACCTAATCCTGACCCCATTACCCCTAACCCTAACCCCTAACATGTACGGTGGCGAAATAGATCTTGCCCAGATATTATTTGAAGGCCATCATGTCGTCTGACAGAGGGAAGATCGTGTATAAGCTGGTCGCGGTATGGAGGATGGACAGACTGAGAGCGTCAGATGGCCAAATATTGTGGCCAGTTCAGCAAAACTGTTAGGCACTGACTGGACCGATACGGACCAAAGGACGCTTATCAACAACGGAGAGAGGTCATGAGAGGTTGTCGAGATGCATGCGTCTTACTCACTCTGCTTTATATTCCGTTTTGTGGCATGAATGAGGATAGAAACTAGGGCGAGTTAAAGAACTACGACATTCAGTTGACTTGGAATAATTATCCCTCCTTCTCTCTAACAAACCGCCTGTAGTATGTCAACGTGTTTGCGAATGTCAGTGCCGTGCGTAGCCACTTGTCGGGTTGAAATTAATAACAACTGCCTAGGGCGCTGAAGTGGGGTTATGTTTCGACTCTGTGCTAAACTGCAATCTACGTGAGAACACATTTGCGGGTATTGCGTGGCGTCTAGTGAACTCTCTCATGCCTTACCCACCAGATCCCGGTATCATGACAAAGTCAAGAAGACCGGCGGCGGGACCCGGTACAGGTGGCTGGCGCGGCGTGAACCGGCATCTGGGCGTACAAAAACATGCTCCCGTGTGTGGCATTCGTTATGGGTGCGCATCCCCATCCTGTGCCCTGATCTGTCTCCCGTGTCGATCCAGTGCACCTTCCAATTGGCTCGTTTTTGGAACAGTAAGCCACTACAATGGCCCTACGAAGGACCCTTTCAAGGCCTATCGCATTCAAACAAGCGTTTCCAAATCGTCCGTAACGATCGCAACTATCTTAACCGACTGTTTGAAGGTGGTTCCTATCTATCATCTTTCACCCGCCCCAACAGGCCAACCTCCTACACCCAATATGATGTCCCCTACGATTTCTCTCCCTCCTTTTACAATTACCAAACCTGGGCATTTCCCTGCCCCCTCCCTCAAATCTGTCCCTTATGTTTAGTGGCCGTCGTATCCGTTTTCCCGGTTAGATCGCACTTGTTAGCCAGGCCCCGTATTAAAGGTGGTGGGGGGGGGGGTTGTTTACTGGGGCTATTTTGTGGGGTTCCATAATCACATCTGACCCATTTGGCTTCCGTTTTACGTTTGAGGCTAGGAGTAGGGTACCGGTTAATGGTTTCCGATTTTCGGGTTAGGGTTATGCATTTAGACTTAGGTTTTCGGGTTAGGGTTGGGGATTGAGCGTACGATTAGGTTTCAGTATTACGGTTACGTTTTTCACTTACGGCTATGTTTAAGGGCTACGGTTCCGTTTACGATTTCGGTTAGGGTTAGGTTTGCCGTTAAGGCTAACGGTTAACGTTTAAGGTTGAGGTTAGGGTTTAGGTTAGGATTAGGGTTAAAGTCGCCCTCCGCTCCCCCATTCCTGGCTACCAACTGCGATCTAGCCGTTTTTCCCCATCGCTACAACCTCGTACGTTACGCGTAACCCTCCCATTTTTCATTGCCCTCTTAAAGGTTTAACCTCCGTTGTCCCAGGAGGGAATTATTGTGGAGGAAGAAATTTTATTGTTTTAATGTGCTAACAACGCATGTAGACCTTACTGCAACTTTAATTAACATTTCTGCACATGCCGCCACCTCATGAATTAGTTGCTCCTTCACTTGCCCAAACAGCCAGACGATGTTGCACACATTCGTCGGAGGATAGGCGCCTGTATATTCAACAGACTTCTCAATCGTAAGATGTTTGTTCATTGGACAATTAGTATTGCAAGCTAACAGTAGCCAGGTTCTAGAGTGAACTTTTTTGCGGCTAAATAACTCTCAAAGCCGTAAACTGACATATCGGGTTGAGCTCCAGGTATACTGTCGCCTTCGAGAAAATGATTGGTTCCCCGTGTGCTGCCTGCCTGGCCCCTCTTCCGATATTCAATCTCACAGTAAACAGCGCCATATCTCTGACCAATAAGGAAAAATTGGAACACGAAGCACGTATCTTGTAAGAAACAAACCAGTCCGTCGCGGGTAGAATTAGAAAAAACAAACTAGCCGAAATAATGTAGCGTGACGATAAATTGCTCGTGAAAGTTGCACCAGGGTTTTTTACAGGTCGTACATTTGGCGCACTAAAACAGGGCACGGCAACGGTAGGTTGTGTAACCCCACCTCTCAAACAAAGTTAACCGCCTTATTATTGTTTATGAGAGGGACTGTATACAAGGATTCCTAGAGAAATAAAGAAGTCACGCGTACGCGTTCAATAACAAGAACCGTTCAGAGATATCGAGGGGGCAGAGCGTTTGTGTTCTAACCGAGGCAAAGTAAACCTAAACGCAACCGGCGATCCCTGCAGCGCGCATAGAATGCTGAGTACCGAAATGACACAAAAGGCTTAACTACTCTTCCGGAAAAAATAAGTAAGTCATGGCGTACGGAGTCGACAACGGAAGCCAATACAAGTGCATAGGGGTAACTAGACAAAGGGATTAAGAGGAAGGAAGAAATCACGTCAAATAATGTACCACTAAAAAGTCATACGGAAACAATTCGGTGCCCGCGGTTATATCAAAGTGTTACATAGCACACAAAGGGGACTTCTTTCAACTATGGATTAATAAACAAAAAATGGCCTTCTAAAACGAATATAGTAGTTACCTATACATGCTAAACCCAGTGGGTTGGCACAACCTATCCTTACTCAAAACGCTTTTTCGTGTCACTGCAATGCTCCCCCTCCCAGGAGGAGAGAGTTCGAATGTGGAAGATCGGTGTGAACTAGACAAGTGTTAGGCACTATGCACAAGTTGTTAACGATCACGGAAACGACACGGCGACCACTGCGCGTAAGGGGTGGGGGTGGGGGAGTATTGGGAAGGGGGAGGAATGCACAGGGTTATCGGGTATAAGGTGAGACGGGGAAATCGAAGTAGGTACTGTGACAAATGAAGAGGGCCGATGTGCTAGAGTGGGCGAAAGAGGGTCGGCATAGGTCACCTTCAACCGATCGATCGATACTACTTCGGTGTGATCGTCACGGGGGATTTTGAAATGCTTGTCAGTGCGCAACAGGACTCGAGGTGGTCAGTCGTAGGACCGTTGCAGTGGCCTACCAACATTATCTACGAGGAAAAATACAAAAGAACATGTTGGCAAATTAGGGTCAGCGTATGACTTCCTTGATGAGACGCGTGGAGGTGTGGCCCGGAGACTAACCATTGCTTGGAGCTACCGTTGGACGTAATTTCCCGATTTCGGTCAGAGGTCAGATATATGCCTGACGCGTTGACAGTAAGAGTGAAGGGTAGCACTCTTTATGGTTAAAAAGGTGAGGCAGGTGAATGGTAAATAAGGTCTGGCTAAAATAATCTGATCAATAAAAAGTAGGGGCGGGGGATGAATCCGAATGGAAATAGTTATGCACAGAAATGAAACAGAAGGCACTGTGAACGCTACAGGGTCACCAATGTTAGGAATAAACCAGTCTATTGCCAGTAGAATCAGAAAGAACAAAGTAGCCGGAAGAATGCAACGTGAAGACCAACTGCTCTTGAAAGTTGTGCCAGTTTTTTGCGTATTTTTGGCGCACTAAAACAAAGCGCTTTTCCTGCCACTGCAATCTCTTGCCAGAAGGGCACAAGAATAATTACCTTCTGTACTGCAGGCGGGCTTGCGCTAAGTTCTAGGGCATTGGCTTGGTGTTCGGGTTGGAGTTGGGACATAGGATAGGTGCTCCTGGAAGGTAGCGCAGTACCACCAGTAATAGAGGGTGGGTTGGTACTTATTCCCGTGTCCAGTCCCCTTTGGTGCCTATTTCGGGGAAGCGCAACCTGTTTGCTGTACGCCCGGTATGCATAAAATCTCCTTAGAATGGGGCAGTATATTGCCTACAGAAGCGCCAAAGCTGTTTTAACTGCGCAGCTTGATACTGGCGAGGCACGGCCACGTCAGCATGACCGCTGGTTGCTCGTGTGTTACATGGTCGTGAAACTGCGACTAATAATGCTCAGACAGATAGTAGTTTGCCCCTAACTTCTCCCTAGCACACTACTCTGCATCTTCTCCTCCCCCTACTCTTCCTCCTCCTCCTCTTCCTCATCCTCCTCCTCCTCCTCCTCCCCCTCATCCTCCTCCTCCTCCTCCTTCTCCTGCTTCTGCCTCTTCTTCTACTGCTTCTTCTCTCTCCTCTCAAATTTCTTTCCCCTTCATAGTAACACTCTGTCGAGTTAGGGATGAGTAGCACCTGCTCCTAACGCCCGGACCCTTACATCCTGCTGTGTGAAGAGGGAACACTCCCAGCCGGCGAAAGCATCTGCCACTAAAAGAGACGCTCATGCAGACTGAAACAGAAGGCGACCGATAGCCACCATCACGATGTCTGGCGCATTTGTTCGGTGTCCCGTTGCGACTGGTTGTTCCGGACACACTGACCTTACAGTCTGGCCGACTGCAAACGGGCGCACACGGGTGAATTCAGACACTCCCAGCCGCTTGCGTCCCACTTAAACCTTCCCTGCCTTGCAGCTAAGGCAGCATGCACAGCTTGGACGGCAGACGCTTGAGCCTGCTCCCACAAAACCCGAAAAAGCAGCCGACACTGCTGTCTCTCTCTCCCTCGTTCGCCACTGCCACTCGAGGCGACAACGGCTGCTTCTGTGCACAATAAAACTCCTCGTTCTGCTATCTTCAGCTGTCTGGCACCAGGATCTTGGCGTGATGCTGGGAGCGACAAGTCCACCGTCGCCTTCGACTGCGTCCACCGTGTGCCCCACAGAATGGTGGGAGCAGGGACGGTGAATTGTGAGTGAAGTGGTTTATAATGATAATAAATTTTTACAGCATCTACCACATCCTCTCCTGCTCCCCCATAGGTCCAATATCATGACAGAATCAAGAAGACTGCAGGTGAGAGAGGGCGCAGGTGGCTGACAGGCGAAAACACGCACCTAAATGTGCCGCCACATCCTTGGTCCGTCACTGGGAAGGATTTTGGGCAGCAAGATTGAGCAGAGCTCAGATCCCAGCTGAGTAGAAGGGCTATAAAGGCCGTACTAAGGAGGAGCCATTACTCGCAGTTACAAGAGGAGAACCGAGTGATCCCGTCAGTTGGCAGCCTCTTCCAAACCACGACTTCCAGCGCACCGTGAAAAATTTGCGCGTGTCAGACTGATTTTGTAGTGAGGAGTATGCCCTGAGACCGTCGACCTCATTCTCTCTCCCCACTCCCGGGCACCAGTCAGGAAGATGCGGTTTGGCAGCCCCACTTGATGGCCACACTACTGTTGGGTTTAGGGATTAGAATTAAGGGTTATAGCTAGCGGTTAGGGCAACTATTTCTCAGCCATTCAAAGTAAAACCGCGCATTCACAATAGCCTTTCTTTTGCATACAACTACTTGACCTCGTTGCCTATGCGTTCTCCGGCCCCAGCTGCAAAACCCCTATTACCACCGGTCCCGTATTAGAGGTGACTGGGTTTTTGTTTACTTCAGGTGGGGCTACATAACCACATCCGACCGTGCCGGCGTCGTTTGATGTTGGACGTGTTTACGTCTGGTGCATGTGTTAACGGGGAAATGTAGCAAGATGTGGTCTAGTCTGCGGTAATTTACCGCAGATTTTCACGGAGGCGCATGTGACCGAGTAAGCCCATCCGATGAGCACATTTATTGCTTTGACCTCACAAGTAATCTAACCAGGAGCCAGTCACTGACGACAGGCGAAGAGGTTAAATAAACTCTTGGAAAGAAGTACGAACCGGGTCAGACTACAGTATGGCATTCAGCAAAGAGGAAGGGGTGGGGATGTGAGCGACCTACCTTCGCTGGAAGGGGCACCCATACTTCTGCTGATTAAATAATAATGATAGTAATAAGAATAATAATTATTACTATTATTATTTTATTAAAGACCCGTCGGGGTCCTATCAAAGCAAATGCCTGCGTTGTCCGACAGAAGAGCCTCAGTCATCTGCAGCAAGTCGCGCTGAAATCAGTTCTGTGGGTTTGCCTCTTTCACATGGACAAACCATTTGGAAACCTGGGTTACAGGCACCCCCCCCCCCGGCGCTTATTGGTAGTGAGGGATCACGCAGCCTGTTAAAGTGTTTTCTGGTCCGGAGGCACATCTCTAAAAAGGTTTTGGTGGCTCAGTAATGGTTCTGGTTCCACAGCCCTCAAGATAAATCGCAGTCAGTTATCAGTAAGGGCCCCTGAATAGATCATGAAAGGATTACGAAAATTAACTAAATTTTAATCGATGTACCCACGCACAGTGCGTGACCGATTTCATGAAAGGTTGGCCGACATTCTGAAATGCGTTGTCGACTAGGAAGGATTGCTTAAGTGGGGCTGTAAGGATGATTGGCATGCAGCATAATCCTATAACATTTCGGACTCGCCAGGATGTCGCTTTTTGAATGTACTCCTTTTTGACTTCCTGCAAAAACCGCACTCGGTAAAACACGAATGCTAAAGTAGCATGAATTTTTTCTATTGGCTTTCGATTTTCTTATAAATTGAAATATATTTTATAGAAACATGCACCAAATATGCCTTATTTTACTCGTTTGGTAGAAAATCATATCGTCTCATGTTTTGTACCTGAAAAAAGTGTATATTTAGGTTTCAAAAAGTTTCCAAATTCGCGAATAGTTTTGAGTCTGGTCTGTCATTGCATTAGCGTTTAGCGAGTTCACTCTACAAAGTGCATGCTTTCCGCGTAAGAAAAATCATATATTCTTCTATGGCTTTGAGAAGATACCACATAATGTTCATGAAATTTCGCAATTGACCCGGACTGTGTTGCACATTTCATGAGGAGCATTAGTAAATGGACATGTGCGGTCTTGAATACATGGACATCGCAACGTCTTAAAAATTTCATAATTAGGAACTTTTGCAAAACCGAAAGATAACCTTTCTGGGGGTATAAAATGTACAGGCAATGTGATTTACTTCCAAATGAGCAAAATAAAGCATATTTCTATGCATGTTTTCTGCAAAATATATTTGAATTTATAAGACCATCAAAAATCAATGGAAAAAATGCATGCTACTTTAGTAGTCATGTTTTACCGAGTGCGGTTTTTGCAGGAATCCAAATAGGAGTGCATTCAAAAACCGACATCCTGGCGAGTCCGAAATGCTATAGGATTATGCTGCATGCCAATTATTATTACAACCCCACTTAAGCAATCCTTCCTAGTCGAAAACGCATTTCAGGATGTCGGCCAATATTTCATGAAATCGGTCACGCACTGTAGTTTGTATTTGTTCTGGGCGAACTGTTCAAACCCTTTTTTGGTGGACTGCTGCCATTACTGCGAAGACTACAATCTGAGTTGCGCAAGGAAAGCGATAAATCATTGCATAGACGGCACTCAATTGTTTAAATAACTACGGTAGTCACTTGACTCTTGCAATCGCATAAAACTCTCTTCCGAAATAAAATTCCCGCAAGTCTTCTGCGTAATCTTCACGGAAGTTTTCAAATTACAACTGCTGGCGTTGGAAAGGTAGACTGTGACAACTTCCTATCTGAGGCTTTTTAATTTTCTCAGAAACTATTGTGTGGATTTTGAGCAAAGTTTACGAAGCAAGACAGTTTGGTTTGAGCCTCAATATTGAATACTTGGACCGAAATCCAGTAGCTACAGCAGAATCTGAGGTGAGTGGGGTGGTTCGAGCAATATTTCATATACAACTGTCTGTATGTTAGCAGACGGTGAGTAGTAGGGGGTCATTCTGTTGAAGGTGGTGCATTCCAGCCCGAATTCAGTATTATTCGGTATAATTCTGTATATATGAGCCCTCTGACGATCCTGAAGGCCATCATCATATCCCCCCTGTATTGTCTATAAGAGAGAGAGGAAATATTGTTAGCTTTTCCAGGCGTCTCTCATAAGGTAAACAACTTAATCCGCTGACCAGCTTGGTTGCTGTTCGTTGTATGTTCTCCAACAGGGTGTAATCTTGCTTCGTCCAGGGCCACCATGCCTGAGTACAATATTCCAACATTGGTCGAACGAGTGCTCCAAATACTTGGCCGAAAAGTACTTATATTATCATAGTGAGGAATGCCAGCCGCGGCGACAAATTACTGAACGTCGGCCTCATTCTATCTTCCCTCTCACGTGCTCCAGTTTACTGCCCTGACCTCTCCGCCATCTGGTACTGGGGTTGGGAGCAGTGGTTGACAGAACGGCAGGAGAAGATCTGCCTGTCACAGACAACCCCATTTGGCACCATGATGCCTCAAACAGCATTTTTTCCTTTAGGTGGGAGGATGGGCTGGTTAGGAGGTGTGTGGTGATGGGGTTTAGTCTGCGGTGAAAACTGTAAATGCTCATGGAGGCGGATATGGTCAATGTGGTGACTTAGTGTACGTGTACAGTGCGGGCATTTGTGGTGAGGATGACGGGTGTATGTCTGGTGCTTCTGACACTGGTTCGTCGGTCACGGTCCGATGGCTTCACAAGTGACCGACGAGGTCGGTGCGTGACGTGAAGGAGCGGTCGCAGTGTGGACAGGTTGCAATTAAACCCGCATTGCTGGTGGTAAGATTGGTGGTGATGGGCGTTCCCAACAGCGGTGGGAGCGGAAGGGGTGGCAGTTGTCATCGACGTCGTCGCAGAGGTGATGGGCATCGGCAGCGGCGACGACGGGATTGGTGGTGATCGCCGTCGTCGTGGGCGTCATGGTGGTTGCGGTAGTGCCGACGGTTGAGACGTTTTCCGAGACAGTAGGTAGACCTGTCGTATTATTGTTGCATTGGGCCCGAAAATGTTCGACGGGATCGGTCCGCGCTCGGAATGTTCCGTTGACAGCGTGGGCACGCTGTTAGTGGTGGAGCTTTCAGTTTGGGAGTCTGCGGCACCTGCAACTTTCGAGCTATTCTCTTGGGTTCGGCAGCAGTGGTCCGTTTGACTCAGTAAATTGTTGCTTCAGTCTTCACTGCTTTAACCCAAAACGACAAATCATGGAAGCGGTTACCTAAGGTCTTTGGGTTAATATTTTCAGAGTGTCCTTGTAACGACGTTTCTGTCCTCCATGTTGGAGAGCACCATTTACGACTTCTCGTATAAATGTCGCTTGGGTAGGCACTTGTCATCCACTCTCGTGAGGTGGTCGCTCCAGCACAGTTGCAATTGGCTCAGCGTGATGCAGACGCTGCGGATTCCGGACTTCCATGTCCTGGATCCTGTCCTGCCACCTCACTTTTATTATCTTGCGGCGAGGGCAGAACATGAGAACATGAGGCGGAAGAGGATGGGAGCGAATATACAACCCCGGTCACTGCAACTGCCTCCAAGACTGCCCCGTTGTCCGTGACGAGAGCCATCACTCCTCGTTGTGGAGCTGGGTCACAGTGTGTAAAACTCTACGGACATCAGAATTTCGACACGGTTCTTCAGAATCCGTCGCTGTTCACGAAATCGAAGATTCACAACGGCGGTGCGGAAGCTTGTCCGCATTTCTTGGCATTTTACTTGAAACTGGCGGGCGGCGAATGCCGTATATGATGGTGCAGCGACCGCGGGAGGAGTGCTCTTTCCAGGTGGGTATTCAGGCGCTTGAGGAGGGCGTAAACGAAACTTTTCCCTGCACTGTTGAGGAAGGAAATGCCTCGGTGATCGTCACAGTTGACGATACTCGTTCCGCTTATAGAGACGGACGATAGTCATTTCCGTAAAGTCCTGAGGAACTTGTCCTCTCCGTCACATCGCCTGTAGCAGTGGTGTGGATTTGTCCACCAGTCGAGGGCCGCAATGCCTATAGACTTCGACTGAGGCTGCCTCGGATTCGGGTGCTACTGCGCTGGTGAGCTGCTCCAGGATTTAGAATGATTCTGGGAGACGAGGCAGACCGTCAATACCAGTGCCGGTTTTCACGTGCAGCAGCGGGTACACGGCGAGGGCGGAGACTGGGGATGGACGTCTGATTGTGGTCCTGGATTGCTCAGCCCAGGGCTTCAGAATATGCGAGTTCTCAGTGAGTAGAGATGTTCTGTTGGAGGTGAGCAGCGGTGCGGCTCCTTTGGTGCCGAGGCCGTGGACTTTTTGATGGGTCGAGGAAATTCGCGCATCCTTGGATTTTTTCTGTTTTGCGATCCATCGACAAACTTAACATCCCCTACAGTCACTGTTGCTTCAAACAGCGACAGTTGAAGGAAGCCACTTGATTTGCATCGATTCAGCGGTAGCCTATTCACCTCGGCAATTAGGTCGGTGATTTCTGCGCTGTGATCAACAGGCCAGTCCAAGTGTTAACAGCGTGCGCGATAGAGAACATTCAGAGCGTTGGAACAGATGATGTTCCCCTGGTGACAGCCCTGCATCTCCAAGAAGGCATTTTCATCCGGGTACTGCGGCTCTTCCTGACGATTGGCCAGACAAATTCAACAAAATAGTATTTGGCTTTCCTGGTGGTCGCTTACCTTGTGGTCTCCTACGATGTTACAGACGGAGCCTCATCTTGGAGATTACGAGGTAATGATTCCTCCAGCCGTCGGGACTGCAGATTTTCCTAGTCATCAGTAGGTATTGTCAAGCTCGCCTTCGGGCGAGAATTTGGTACAGCAACTGCTGGTGCCGCGATCTGTGATGCATCCAAGATGCCTTCTTTTGCGTCGGAAGGTGGGAGGTGTTAGCTGTGAAGAGACTAGTTTCTACACAGGTTAGCAGGAGGAGAAGGCGACCATTTTCGCTGCAACTGCCCAGACCATGGAGACCCAGCAATCCCTCACCAAGGACAATAAATCTATCCACCTTCAGCACAGTCGCCAGGAGGGCGTTCAAGTCCTCGTAGAACTTTGTCTTCGCCAAGTCTGAGTCGGTCATTGTTGGGGTGTGGGCGCTAATGATGGTGCGGAATTTACCTCCCGGGAGAAGTAGGCGGAGGCACCTCAGGCGACCGTTGATGCCCTGCGACAGACAGGGCAGTCGTCCCACGCTGTCGTTCCGTATGGCAAAGGCGACCCCCGCGTCACGTCGCTCTGCCTTTGGACGACCGCTCCAGATGAAGGTGCAGCCGGTGTAGCCCTCCAGCTGACCATGTTCGAAAATCGGGTCTCGCTGAAAGCAGCGATGTCCGCCTTGTAATGCGCCATTTCTTGAGAGACTAACGCTATCTTCCTTTCGGGTCTAGTGAATTTGAGCCTCCATTTGTTCTGCTCTCCATTTACGTAGAATTTGTCGTGATCATAAGTCAGTTGAAATATTTCATTCGGCACATACTCATTTTTATCCACAAGAGGTTATATTAGCGTTACGATAGCTCCGTTTCGGAGAAAAAGCAAACTGGCACAAAGTTTGCACCAAATTCACCGGCCATTTTCAGTGATACTGCAACAGTTGCAGTTTGCGGTTGATATGTCGCAGTTGTAATCCCCTGGTGCTATTTATTTTATATGCGCACGGTAAATGAAAGCCGTTTTTACTTAAAATTGTGAAACATACTTTCAAAAGAAAGCGTATTTCTCTCCCTCTCTATTCCCCCCTCCTTCGGTCGGTTGCTCTGCGGATTTCCGCAAAGAAAATGAACTTTGAGGCTACCAGAATGAGCTGACTCACTCCACCAGCCTGGTGAGCAGTGCTGTCCCAAAAAAAGAGCTGCCGAACCCCACTACGGGTCACGGCTTTGTTTAGTAGAGAGCGGCCCGAGCTAGTTTGGGCTATCTACGAGATTGCATGTCGTTCTCTCCGCAGGATTTTTATGAAGTGGAAAGGAAGAGGAGTAGGAAAAGGAATGGGAGCAGAATTGCTGGGTGTGGAGACACACCACAGGGGATACACTCGTCTGGTTTAACCCGTCGGTCGGGGCGGTTGCTGGGGTTTCCTTGTTAGGCAGGGCCTATGGTCGGGGAGTATTTTTTGTCGTGAGGGCTTTCCATCGCTTGAAGAAGACGTATGCTGCGACCTGCCGCTTCTTCACGGAGTAGCCCTTAACTGGAGATCCCGCAGGTACCGACAGTTCGACCGTCGTCCACCGTGTGCTCCACAGCAAGGTGGAAACAGGGACGGTGACTTGTGCGTGATTTAGTTCATAGTGAATGTAAACTTGCACAGCATCTATCGCACTCTCTCCTCCCCGCCCAACCTGGACTCGATGTCAGGACAAAGTCAAAAACACCGGAGGTGGGGGAGGACGCAGGTGGATGGCACGGTCGAGCCCACACCTTGGCACTCCACTCCACTCCACACCTCCTGGTCCACACAGCAAATGACCAGGATTTTAACCAACAACAACAAAAGGGCGACTGGCACGACCGGAGCCGCACATAGGCGTGCCGTCACATCCTGCTCGGATCCCACGTATTAGGACTGCCAGAAAGACCACATTAATAAGGAGCCATTGCAGCCTGACTCTTAGACCACCAACCGTCCGTCCCCCACAAAACCACAACACTGGGTCGACTGCGAGGTCCAAGTTATCCCGTCAGTCGGTAACCTTCAAAGCCACGGCTTTCACCGCGCCTTAATGGCTTCAAACGCATCAGCTTGTTTAAAGTGAAAAAGGTGCGCTGAGTTGTTGATCTCGTCCTCCCTGCTCACTCCCAGGCCCTAGCCACTGTCCGAGCCGGTCAGTTGACAGGTGCAGGAAATTGGCGCGGTGACTGACATAGTCTAGTGACCTTGTCTGTGCTCACCACATGCACGACCTGGCCCATCAAACACAAGCACCAAGAGTTCACACAACGGGGGTTGAGCGGCGTACATCTCACATGCGTGAGAGTGCCGTAGGTCACGTTAAGAAGAGGCCGCTTCAGTCTGGCAGTCAGCCAACCAGTCCGCCACTCCACACATATACACAACTAGGAAGACTGCGTGTACTTACTTGGAGTGTCAGTTAGCAGCCTTCCAATTCACAGCGCTTGACGCGCCGCGATAGTTTCAGACTCGAGTCACCCATGTGACAGGAGCCGCATGGAGGCGGAGTCGAGGCCCACATTTCCCACTTGCGTGGGAGGTGGCGATTGAATGCCTGTGTCGGATGATGTTGTGTGATGTAGGTGGGGAAGATATGATGGTGTGGTGTAGCCGGCGGTTGTTTATCACAGGTTTTCTTGAATGCGCATGTAGCCTTATAAGCCCATGAGGTGGGTGAATATGCGGGTTCAGTGAAGGCAACTGAGGCGGATGCGGCGAGTGTAGGTAGGTGCTCCAGGGACTGGTCCGCCAGTCTCTGTGCAATAGATTCGCAAGTGATCAACCAGGCCGACGTGTGAGGTGGATTTACGGGGACAGTGTGGACAGGAAAAGTCGGCGGTGTCAGTGTCGATTTCGGAGACGATGGTAGTGGTGAAGCTGATGGTGGTGGGCGTGCCGGGCGTCGGTTTGTGGGTTGAGCTAGGCATAGTGGATGTGCAGGAGGTGATAGGTGTGTCGAGATTGAGGTCACTAGGCTCTCTTGAATACGCATATGCCCTAGAAGACCTAAGCGGGGAGTGAATGTGCAAGTTCAATGTGGGCAGTGGAGGCGGATGCGGCGAGTGCAGGTTGGTGCTCCAGACACTGATTCGCCAGTCTCTGTGCGATGAACTCGCAAGTGACCGACCAGACCGATGTGTGCGGTGAAGGTGCGATTGGAATGAGGACAGGTATGGATCGAGTCCGCATCAATTGCGTTGACGGTGGGGAGTTGGTGTTTGTTGGTGTGCCAGGATCATGTGAAGTGGTGGCGGGTACAGGAGCCGCCGTAGCGGACGTTGAGGCAGTGGAGGGGTAGGAGGAAATAGAGGAGGTACCCGCAGGTGCCACAGGGTGTGCGACACACACACACCCTACTCCATCATATGGTTTAGTCCTCAGACAAATGACGATTACCGGATTGTATTCGCCGTCCTGAGAGCGGCTTCGTGGTGTCGAATATCGGATGTGTGTGTTAGGGCACGGCAAAGTAGGAGTTTCCGCTAGCTTTGTTGTTATGTTTGGTATGTATCGTCGATTTGCCGACTACAAGCAGTTGCTACAACTGTTGTCATACCTCACGTGACCGATTTAATTGATGTCGCATATACTGCTTCTTCATGCGTGACTGTCTTCGACAGGGCATCTGCGACGGGGTATCTTTGCCAATGTCGTAAAGTGACCGTCCAACAGCCTGAACGGACAGAGAGAGAGAGAGACTGTGGAACTGCAGCATGGGCCCCCCTCCACAATGCTCTTTACGTCGACAGGCAGCGTTCGTCTAAACGGACATACAAACCCACCGAGTTAATCGTATGTCAGCAAGGTCTTAACAGGTACCCTGAAGAATCCATTATATTTGATGTAGTTGTTATGTTAGCTTCTTTGGTACCTCATGAGGGGGCTAGTGAAAGCATAGTTAAAACCTTGAGAAGCAATCAACTTTTACTCGAAATCAGTAGTAGCTGGAAATGTCCCATTTCTTAATCAACACTACTGTATTCCCGGCATTCAGTAGTATTGCCAAGGTTAGGTGGCAAAAGTAGATCGACTAGTATCAGTATTTGCTCGTTTGGACCGACGGCTTCCCACATGCTGGAGGCAGGAATAGAGTCCCAGTGAATTCTTTTTATAAAAGAAGATCTGGCAACCATAGGACGGCAAATAAACTTCCTGTACGTCTACTTTGAATACTGGTCAACATTTCCGTGTGCAGCATCGTCACAGACTGGGAAGTTCATTCTAGGGAAGTATCCGATCAGCCTTATTTCCTTCTCGGCCCTTTTCAGGACTGAGGGGAAGACTCAGTGGTTCCCTATGAGTGTGGCCTCTATGGCACTCTCAGGCATGCGAGATTCAGGCCACCCATCTCGAAATTATTGATCGCTGTCTTGGGAGCCATCTCATGCGTGGCACGTATAGACGGAATGTTTGGCCTCGTCAACCAAGGTCCTCGAGCCTGTCTTCGGTCGTACTGATCCTATCTTGTTATCGGGCCCAGAAGAGTGACGGAGGAGAGGATGCGGTCTTCATTACGAAAAAAGTAATCCACACGCAAGTTACCGTTCTGCGTCCACCACGCCATGAGGCGCACGGTGGACATCGCCGCTAGCGGCTGTCAAATAATCATAATTTGTTTTGCGAACACGTCGGTGCCTACGCCCTCCTCTAGGTAAATACAAGCATGTTTTCCCCTGACGTGCGGGACTCCGCGCGGTCGTATGCAGGCCCTTAACAACAAACAGCGCTTCGACTAGTCTACCATTGAAGTGATCGGTAAGGCCCTCCACAAACGCGTACGGTATCCGCTTGCGACCTGACGCCAGTCCAGACAGTAAGAGCCGTCAGCTCGCCTTTACACGAAGACCTAGAAGTTTGACTCACTTGTCGTCCGCGCACCGCCTAAACGTCGCTGATATCTGGTAATTTTTTTGTCAACTATCTGCCTATTAAGGTTAGATGCACTTGCAATCATCCAGCCCCTTCCTTACCCCTAACGAATTGTCCACCCAGGTAGCTAATATGGGGAACAAACAAAATTATAAAATTCATAGATATTTTGGCAGATTTTGAATAATTCAGATTGACCCATCTGTAAAAAACTCGGCGCCTGGGTGGGATTCGAACCACTCAAGTGATTAGAGCGTTGGCTGTACTAAAGCCTTCCCCTTACTGTGTAGGTTCGAATCCCACCGAGGCGCCGAGTTTTTCACAGTTGGGTCAATATAAAAAGTTATACAAACCCTGAAAGTGTGAGCCTATGGCATGACTCACCTAGCCCCCTAGCACCAAACCTTATATAAACCCTGATATTCACTTCTTATCCCAGACCTAACCTAGCCCGCCAAAAAACCCAAAAAATTCTAGGACAGTGAACACAGTCGTGTTGGCTGTAAAAAGCTTACACTAGTGACAAGCAAGTGAAATCTACATAGAAAGAATGTGGTGTAGGTAGTAGTTGCCACAGGAACCTTTTTCTCTACATCCATACTACGTGACGTCTGCGTTATCGCACGCAGGCCGTCTGCGCTATCATGCCTACACCGCTCTGACCTTCCCAAGAGCCAATCAGAGGCGTACGCGGAACTAGTCGACGACTGTAGACGGGAAGTTCGTTGCGACTTGCCTCGACGCACGTACGCTGTCCCAGCTAATTTTTATTCCCCCAAATGACACCTATTTTCTCCTCCTACCTGTACTCGGGTCTAATATCATCGGCGTCGCTTAATCGACTGGTACAAAAGAGTCCAACTTTGACATATTCTGCCCTTTCAGATAGTCCGGTTAAATAAAAGATTTCTACTGCTGGGTTTTTCCTAGATTTTTGCAACCAAGTTACTTTGTTGTACTGGCTTATAAATGCTTCGCTTCCCTATCCATCCAGAATTCTATGTGATGCGGTGCGTAAGATGCTATTTAATTGCAATAATCAGAAAACGCGGCTTCGGGGCTCAGGGCGGTAAGATGTGGTTATGTAGCCGCACCTGATAGACACAATACTGTTGACCTACTTAGTTATTTTGAGTTGGTGATTACGTTGGCATGGTGCTGTTGTTCGTTACGGTGTGTATTCTGTTGGCGGCATTGTTTCTTTGTGGCTCTGTCTACCTTTTTCGGTCCGATGCCGGTGGTCCATCTTGAATTTCGGCCTGTCGTCTCCTTCTAACTTTCGCGTTGAATGTTTCAGGGTTAAGGTTTAGGGCTGGGGTCAAGGGATAGGTTCATGGTTAAAGGGTTAAGCTTGGGCATAGGGTTCTCGTTTAGGAAAACCATTTCTCAACCACTCAAAGGATAACCGAGCATTCGCAATAACTTTTCTTTTGCATACAATTACCTGAATTCGTCGCCTGTGCGTTCCCCGGCCCCACCTATAAAAACCCCTATTACCACCGGTCCCGTATTACAGGTGGCTGGTGTTTTTTTTACCCCAAGTGCGGCTGCATAATCATATCTGATCCTCAGTTGTCTTAAATCTGAGCTCGGGCAAGGTTGGCTGACGACGGCTAGCAAGCCAGAAATGACCATTCCAGAGATCCCGCTCCCAAATACGGCGACAGCTGAAGCCCTTGGCAGAGCCTATCCACTACGACCTTCACGTCCTGTCTCGAACAGAAAGAGTTGTTGGAAGCCCGTTGAGAGGATGCTGTATTCTGTACAGAAAGACCAGAGAAACGGTTGGATTGAGTTGGCAGCCGGGCAAGCGACTGGGCAATGCGTCACAGCGCGTTGTGCGAGAGCACGCCTGGGTCGGCTTTGAAGATGACCGGTCGGTTTGGACAGCCGTGATTGGTGCTCATGTAAAAGTACTCGCGAGAGGCATAGCGTTGCAACAGGCTCCCAGAGGAGGGCCACTGCAGGACCATTCATGAGCCAGCACCGATCTTCAGCCGTCAGACCTTGCCGAATATCTTTTCTGCACAAAAGACACCAATTGTTTCAACCTGAATTTGGCAGATGCCCAATCGAAAACTTCCTGACTGGCTGTCTCGGCGGCGAAGTAAATTTTCAGTTCTACAAGTTACTCAGCGGTTATTAACGGTACGGCGTGTTTATCGCGTCCCCATTGCCTTCAGCCCAGCTAAAGAAAGACTGGATTATTTAATAGAAAGTTTTATTTTCCAGGACTTAAATCACATCGTGCTGCATGTCTTCACTTAATCAGAAGTCTTGACTTTGGTTGCGGCCTTGCGCAAGCAGGTGAGCATCGTAACAAGTATAGTTCGTGCTCTGTAACCACACCGGAGCACAATAACCTGAGAAATGGGTTCACCTAGGATTTCCTTTGGGGTACTTCTTAACCGTTGTTATACTGGAAGGTGCACTGGTGGTAGATTAGTAGTTGCCTGCCTTCCACTTATGAGAGAGAGGAAGTCGCTTTATTTTGAAATCGTAAGTTAAACATTTTCAGCAAAAAATTGGCTCCATTCACTATGGGCAGTAAATAAGTTAATAGATTATTCAAGAGTCAAAGATTAACACAGAAGAAAAGATTATTATGAGGATAGTTCAAGTCTTAGCTTCTGCATTTCTGTCTCTTCGCACGTAGGCGTGCTAGGAATGGCAATACAGACGCTCGATAAGCCGATGTGCGACATGATATAAGTCGGAAGCTGCGGCGCATTGGGCGGGAAGACCTCGCAGAAATAAGATCAGAACGCAAGGGATGGGCAACGTCATCTAGAATTCGACCAGAAAATTGCTTGGCCGCATTGAAATGCCGTTGTAAGATAGTGTCAACTAAAAAAAGATAAGAAACACCAGCAGCAGAAGAGAGCATGCGGAGGACTGGTTTCAAAATTAAAAGATCCTTTTTAAGCAAAGCAGGAAAAATGACAGGAGAGCAGTATAGGATAAGAGGAAGAATGCAGGCATCGATGAATCGCCAGACTAAGGGTTGAGGTGTGTGGTAGGAACGTAAACGACGCATGTAATAAAGAGGTTTACGAACCTTAGTAAATAGGGACTCCATATTGAGGGAAAATGAAAGATTTGAGGACAAAGAAACGCCGAGGTACCTAAAAGAGGATACTTCGTTAGGAAGAATGTCAGAGGATTCAGGACTAGGAGAGGGCCTCAGTCAGAAAATACACTGAAATGATTTTTGGTTGTTCATTAGGAGGCCATTTTCCTCCGACCACGCCAAGACATGGTTTAGACCATCCGTTAGAGACCGGAGGTGTGTCTGACTTTTGAGAGGGTGTCCAACAACCACCTCATCAGCATACTTGACCATAAGACAGTCATTAGGGAACCTTAGATCGTCAGTGTGGAGGGAGAAAAGGTGAGGGGATAGAATGGAACTTTGAAGAACACCGCAGTCATTGGGAAGGATCGAAGATTTCCACTTGCCAGATTGGACAAATTGAGTGCGGAAGGTAAAATAATCACTAAGCCAAGAGACGATCCAGTCTGGAGAGCAGCACGCGGATGTTTCGGTAAGGAGAAGAGGGCGCGCGACGGTATTGAAGGCGGAGGACTAATCAAGAAAAGCGCACGCATACTCGCGGCAACCCTTGTCTAATGCTTTTAGAGCAGAGTGGACCACAAGGGCGACAACATCTAAAGTACTGCGTTTGGCTTTGGATGCAAATTGTAAAGGGCCGGAAAAAAACTGGAAGAAAAAGGCTTTATGATATCTAGGGCAACTCTTTCAGCAAGCCTTAGTATTGCAGAGGAGCAGGCAATTGGACGAAAAGATTTAGGACCAAAGTTGGCGGGCTTTTTAGGGATGGGAGTGATTCTCATTGTACGCCAGGCGTCCGGAATCTTGGACTCCATGAAAACCATATTGATTAGGTGCGTTAAAATAGGGTCTATCTGAGAACTGCGAGATTTAAGAAGAAAAGGCGAGACACCGTCCGGTCCGGCTGCTGTTGATCCACGGACCTTTTTAAGGTGTTTCTCTATTATTGCCACAGACACGGGTTGGAAGGCACATAGTGATAGGGGAATGTCATGTGAAGGAAGATGGGAGTCATTGTGACTAAATATAAAATTTTTATTTAGGGAGTCTAAATCTGCATCCACATGCACCAGTGTGTTGCGATGGCCAATGGGACGCTTACGATTTTTCCAAACCTCAGCAGAGGAAGGGGGAAAGGGGGGAGGCAGAAGAGGAAAAAAGTTGGCTGACAAACAGGCTATTTAGTCTGTCAATTTCTGTTTTTATTAAGACGGTAACGTCCTTTAGGCTATCACGTAAGCCTAGCTTGTAAAGGACTTCTTTGTTACGTCTTAAAGATTTCAGATAGGGGGAAGAAATTCTATCCGGCCGTACCATTACAGTATCAAGAGGACAGCAAATATCGAAAATTTCATTTAAAAACGCTGTCAGGTTGGAAGAACAGGATTCAACATTCGATTGTTCAAGGAAAGTGGGGATAGTAAGAGAAATGCTTGTCTGAAGCAGGAGAATGTTTTGGGCGGACGTGTTGCGAACCTTAACCTTTCTCTCAGGCTTGGCAAGCAGTGCACTTTTAGAAGTGGAATAGATTTTTGGAAGACACAATAAAGTGGAATGGTCAGAACCTGACAATGCAGCCCTATTTTTTGCGCAAAAAAGCTTGCTGTGGTTAGTCGAATATGATCAAGAGAGACATCTGCGCAAGTATTGAAGGAGACAAGATCATCGAAGCCTAAAAGTGTAAGGGGACGTAAATTCACGCGATTAAAATCACCGCATAAAAGAATAAGATAGTCGCAGGATAATATAGCAAGTTTTTGTGTGCCTGTTATGGGTTTAGTGATTTATAGCTACCCCGCACCCATCCCCAGAATGATCCGTGTTGCTCTGAACCAATAGAGGCCACGAATGACTCCTGTCATGCAGTGATCAAGTTATGGTGAGTTCGAGTGAGCCTTCAGCTCTTTCCGTACGTAGGCGGAGACTTTTACACCCCTCCAGGCACTGCGCTCGCCCTCATTACCTGTCAGCGGAAATGTCGTGACAGTGCACTGGTGAACGGGAGAAAAAAGAGAGGATGAGGTCAATTTTCTCGTGCGTCTAGGTACACAGATTTGACGTTTTGTAAGAAAAAGCAGGAACAATAAAGAAAGGTAATAAGAGGAAGAATGCAAGAATCAACAAAACGCCAGATCAACCGTGGAGTGGCAGAAAGGGAGACTGAGAATTGGACCTAATGTAAGATTTTTCTACTCCCACGTAAAGGTGATTCGACGTATGGAGACAAGGAAACACTAGGTAGTAGGTATCATCAAGACATCGGAAGATGGCATTTACTCTGTAAGAATCCATATAGTACAACCTTGGCAAATGGCGCGGACAAAAACCTGCCGTATTATAGACGGTCCAGAGGGTTATTTGATGGGGGAGGGGGATAACGTCAAGCCAGTCCAACCAATACTTGTTTCGTTCAAGGGAACTGTTAACCATCCAGTGTATTATGATGTCTTCTTCGCTGTTGTCTGCTCTCACAAATACCTACTCTCGGCCAAAACCATTGTAAGTAATTGTAAAGCAGTTGCAGACGGATAGTCAGCTCTTTCACCGTCATTCTCAGTCTTGTACACTTGCATCGTGTCTGTAGGCAATAAGCGGTAAGTTAGAGCACATATTTTCCGTTTGCTTTGTGGTACTGGTCGACTACATACGAGCTACGCATGTCAGAAAACTCGCAATTTAGAGCTATCTACGTAGTTCCTCAAAAAGAATAATCTCAAAACTGCAAGGATTATTACTGTTTCCGACTAGCATTGGTAAGGATAGTCCGTTTGCTCCCTATAGAGTTAGTAAAGGTGGGTAGTATGATGTCCTAGTGGACTGGCATTTACTTGAAAAAAAGCTGTGATGACGGAGACAGCAGCAACAGAAGTAGAAGTAGAAGAAGAAGAAGAAGAAGAAGTAGTAGTAGTAGTAGTAGTAGTAGTAGTAGTAGTAGTAGTAGTAGTAGTAGTAGTAGAAGTAGTAGTAGTAATAGTAGTAGTAGTAGTAGTATAAAGTAGTGGGTCCGGCAAGAAAAATTCCTGTAGCAAGGATACAGCACACCGGATTTCAGTCTTCACACTCGACCAGCGAGTATTTTACGGCAACTGAGTAGCAGGGCAGACTGCGATGCCATGACTCCCTGGTACAATTAAGCTTCTTAAGATTTTAAACGCAGAGCAGAAGGGAGGCTGCGACATGCAACGGAAGCCAGCCGCGACTATTTCTCAGGATTCCCGACATTTATATTGTAATGGCACAACTCCGGGCGCCTGCTGCATTACTGCGCCTCTGGTACGTACTTGCACGCACTCACGCACGCACGCAAGCACCAGCACTGGGCGTCTGCTTGACATTCTGAGGCCCTTTATGCTGTTCCCCTTGCGTCCGGCGACTCTCTGAGACCGAGAGGTACTCTCTGATTAGTAGACATTCACAGTTATTCAAACTTTCCAAGCAAGTGAAAGGCCGACGCAGGCATGCCTTTGCCCAAGGCAGTCTGACGCCTGCCCCGATGGCGCCGAACATGCACATCTTGTCCATCTGCCAACTCGGTTGCAACCTCCTCTTATATCCATTCGTCGGGAAACCAGGGTAAGATACGGAAATAGGAGCTCACCATAATAAACGTGACTATGCGCCACATTACAGCGCACCTATTCCCGTGTCCCAAGGCTAGCCCTAATCCTTATCATAGGTATAACCCTAATCGCCCTGGAATTTAGCGTAATTTCACCTGTGTTACGGGATAGGGGTTGCCATTCTCGTGTCCAACCGGATCCACTACCTTCACCCCGAGCCTAACTTGTACTCTTCCTAATCGTGACCTGACTTTGAGATTGTAGTAGCTATGGTCTGTGCACGGTTTTCGCAACTGCAACAGATTGTGCTTGGACAATTGCGAGTCGAACATGGGAATATGGACCCCCCCCCAGTACTACGGCCGGCCACGCGAGAGGTTCCCATTCCCTTGTCCTGACTCTAACCCTAACCCGGTTGGATCTCATTTCGTAGCCGTACCTGCAGTTGACAGGCCCCAGTCTAACCCCAACCCCTAACCCCAGCCCCTAACCCTAGTTCCTAATCCTAATCTCTTACAGGTACGGCTACGAAGTAAGACCTTGCCCCTAACCCTAACCCTCCTAGCCCTAACTCTGACACTAACCCTCACAAACCTAGCCCCAACCTCCCTAACCACCCTAGAGTTTAGGACAAGGCCACCCATAATAAGCGAGGTTCATACGCCTGCGCCCAACCCATTTGCTGGACGAAAAGAAGGGACAGTAAAAAAAATAACCGTCCGCGTGGATGACATCCTACCTGAGGGAGGCTAAGAGCTAGGATGAAAAAACAATGGAAGGTGTCCAGAAAACCCAGCCGACGCACATCGGGTGTTGCTTTGTACACAAAACTGCCTGGTTTTGACCCTACGAGGACCAAGGAAAGGGGCATAGGCTTGAGGGTGCATAAAACTAGCAGAAGAGTCGACACTAAACGGCGGAACGGAAGACGGCGGGGCTGACTTATGCGGCCCCTTAAAGAGGATATGGGAATGGGTACAGTAGGTGGACTAACTCATGAAATGTCAGCCGAAGTTTCGAAATGTGTTCTCGTTTCGAAAAGATTGCTTAAGTAAGGTTTTCAGATTTATCATCATACAGCATAATTCTATAATTATCCATTTACTTCAGGGTGTCGGCTTTTGAATGAACTTCCTTCTGACTGCATGCGAGAACTATACTCTGCAAAAGTGATCACTTAAATAGCATGTAATTTTCTCACTGATTTTCGAGGCCCTTGAAAATTCAATCCTATTTCATAAAAAACATGCATGGAAATATTCATTCTTTTGCTTAATCGGTAGAAAATCTTGTCCTCTTCGGATTTTACACTCGAAACAGGAGTATAATTTGGTTCTAAAAAAACTTTTCTAATTCACGAATAATTTTAAATCCAACCTGCTGTTACACTTCCATTCAGGGTTTCAAAGCTACAAGACGCACATTTTCCTCGTACGGAAAACCCTGCATTTCTCTACGCTTTTAAGAGGAGACCATCTGGGGTTTGTAAAATTAAGCAGTGGATTTGAGCCATGCTGCTACCCTTACAAGTCACATTTGTAAATGCAGATACAGGACTTTTATGAACGGCCGCTTGATGGTATTAAGAAATCTCACAATTAGAAACTTTTTTAAAACCGAATTATACTGTTCTTTCGAGTATAAAATTGGAAGAAGCCGTACTTTTCGACCGAACGATCAGAAGAATGAATATTTTCATGCATGTTTTCCACAAAACAGAACTGAATTTTTAGGGGCATCGAAAATCAATGGGGAAATGCGTGCTACATAAGTAGCCATTTTTTGCAGAGCATAGTTCATGCATGCAGTTGGAAATACGTTCATTCGAAAGCCGAATAATATAATTATTCTGCATGATGATTAGTTTTACAACCCTACATGATTAATCTTTTCGAAAAGAGAACGCATTTCGAAATTTCGGTTGACATTTCATGAGTTAGCCCACCTACTGTACGCCCCCCCCCCCCCCCCCCCCCAAAAAAAAAATAATGAAGGTGGACCTGCGCATAATTCTAGAAAGGGCTGAATGCTCCCGTTTCATATCCTAAACAATAACCTTGGCCGTTTTCCTAATCTTGACCCTAACCCTACCCCAGCCGTTAACTATGCAGTTAACAGTAGCTCCTGTCCTAACCTTAAACTTTATCCTGAGTTACCTTACAGTCAACTCTAAATCTAGGCCTATGACGTTCTGATGATCGGCAACGACCGTGAAACAGCTGTCTGCATCTGACCTGTCGCACTCTTAGTGAACTACTTATGTATTATGTGTGGTATGTGTCCTATGGCAAAGCGTTCTTTGTCGTCAGTGGCAAGCTGGCGGACGGACAACAATAAGGGCCAGACGTTTACTCGGCACGTTAAATACAATCCTTGACCTAACCTAAATACTGGCCTTAAACTTAACTTTAATTTCGCTGGAAGTTGGCTCAAAGCCACCCGTATAGCAGTCAACTCCTGCCCCTATGTCGTCTTTAGGGGACCACATAAATCAGTCTTACCCAGTAAAAGAAAAATTATCGATCTTAAGGGTGACGACGATGCAGAAATCGATAAGAAGAAGAGGCGATCGCTGGAACAAGGGCTTTATTCGCCTGACGTTTCGGATTCTCACTTGAACCCACCATCAGAGACAGCGGCAGAAACGATGCAGAAATCGATTAATAGCAGGCAACCTACTGGAGAGTTATCAAGATATCCACCCATCTAAAGAATAGAAGAACTGAATTGTCCAACTCCAAGGCAATAAAACCAACTCAGCCAGACATCGTACTCATGCAAACAGATTTTCCGTTCGTTTTTTGAACATGGCAACGTAGTTCTCGAGGTGATATACATTTTCGTAGACCACTCGATTAAGCCGCGTCCATCAGAGAAGGGGGGAAAATAGTACAAAAGGCAAATTCCACACCACTCAGATGCCGAACGCCTATGATGGTGAGCGGACCAAAAACTGTTGACGTTCTACGATGTTTCATTTTGACCCGGCTGTGCAAAACCCGGCGCTTCGGTGGGGTTCTGACCCAAAAACATTTATGAATTATGTGAGTCTGGTAGTCATTTGGTGGATCCTAGATGGATAACTTACGCAATCCTGCTTGGGCAGTTAGTTTAGTGTATCAGATTTGATGCATTCCAGACGTTGCAGTAGGCTGGGCGGATAACTTGCCCCCAATGTGATTGAACTCACGTCTTCCGGTGGGGCCTCATATCTCAGGTGGCTAGGACGTTGTCTGTGCTAAGGCCTTCCCCTTGCTGTCATGAATTCGAATCCCACCGCGACGCCGAGTTTTTCCCAGTTGGGTCAACATGAATTATTCAAAATCTGCCAAAAAATTTATTAGCTCTAGAATGCGTTATCTTCACTGGAGTATAAATTATTAGGAAGGACACTTTCCGCTCTGACTGCAATGGACACGTAGCCGAGGTACACTCCGCACACACGCGCGTGCTTTCTTTTGGGCATAAAATTGACAGCCTGTATTGGCTTGTTTATGTTCATTTCTGCGTGGAGTGCTACGGCCAGCCATATAGGGAGTTGCTGGGGATAGACTAGGGCAACGACTTAGGGCAGTTCGTGGATTCCAGGGATCTGCTCTGGTGAATTATGTGGGGGACGAAGAGCAGAAAGTGCTGACCCACATTTTTGTAAAATACTTTCCACAAAACCCGAATCCAACTCCACTGCAGTTGCACTCCATCAGCCTCTACTCCTATTCCTCGCAACTCTGAGTACCCCAAAAATCTGTATATCGTCCGATTATGTCAAACCTATTCTTTAATCACATCAACAATACAGGCAATTTCATTTCGCAGTATTGTTATTTTGCGCTGGAACACTGCATCCGTATTTGGAAACTCCCATCACCAGAAGCCGGGCTCATCTGAATGCTCGTAACTCTAATGCGCACAGAGAGATGACTACCGCTGTTCTAGATAAAAGTGCCTCCCACCTCGCTAATCTAATTTTCTTGTCCGAACAATAGGCGCCCGTCCCAAGGATTGGCTGAGTTATTTCGACTGACTTCAAAAACAGCTTCTGATGCTCTGCGACTAACCGATAGATGAGGCGCTGAGAGTTGAGCAGGACATTTAAAAAGATATACCTGTGAGTATGTTGTTGGTGCCATTTATAAGGCCCAGCCGCACCACTGACGTGCTTCACACAGTCTCGAGTAATTTGGCCTCCTAAAAGCCTTGAGACATTTGAGATAGTATTCAACCCCCTCCCCTGTAGTGAAGTGAAGTAGTAACTAACCACTTACATCTTGCAATTTTTTACGGCACTTAGCGCATGTTCAACTTAATTATATCAGTTAACTACAGTCGCAACCACAGAAAGTTAGCGATATACGTGTGCCTTAATTTCAACTGGTGCAAACAATTATAAGTTAAAAACTCCCGTCGCGCGATCTAAGTTATAGACAGACCCTGAATTATGTAGTGTTGTAAAATTAGTCATCCTGTAGCATAATTCTATAATAATTCAGTTATCTCAGAATGCCGGCTTTCGAATGAATGTCGTTCCGTCTGCATGCAAAAACTACACCCTTTGAAAAAATGACTACTTAAGTAGAATGCATTTTTCTCGCTGATTTTCAACGCCCTTTAATATTCCATTTTTCATGGAAAACATGCATAGAAATGTCCACTCTCTTGCTCATTCGGTAGAAAACGGCGTTTTCTTCTAATTTTATGCTCGAAGGAAGTGTATAATTCGGTTTTTAAGAAGTTTCTAATTTTGAGATTTTTTTAATACCGTAAAATGGCTCTTCATAAAACGTCTTGTCTCTGCATTTACCAATGTGACTTGTGCAGTTAACAATGTGGCTCAAATCCACTGCCTAATTTTATGAACCCCATATGGTCTCCTCTTTATAACGTAGAGAAATGTATGATTTTCTGTACGCGAAAAATATACGGTTTGTAGTTTGAAAACCCTGAATGCAAGTGTAACGGCAGGTCGGGTTCAAAATTATTCGGGAATTGGAAAATTTTTTAAAAACCAAAGTATACCCTTCCTTCGAGCATAAAATTAGAAGAAAACGCCGTTTTCTACCAAAAGAGTGAAAGAATGAATATTTTTATCATGCTTTGCATGGGACATAATTGAATTTTTAAGGTCATCGAAAATCAATGAAAAAATTGCTTGCTACATAAGTAGTCATTTTTTAAAGGGTGTAGTTTTTGCATGCAGCCGGAAAGATATTCGTTCGAAAGCCGGCATTCTGAGATAACTGAATTATTATATAATTATGCCACATGATGATTAACTTTATAACCCTACTCATTCGATCTTTTCGGAACGAAAACGCATTTCGGAATTTCGGTTAACATTTCATGAATTAGCCCACCTACTGTATTAAAAGTCGCTGTGTAACAGCCTGCGAGACTCCAGATCGATCAAGGCCTCAATTAGGCCCCCGGCGCAATCGCTGAGCGCCATCTACCATAGTTAACACATCCGATCGGAAGCCGACAGGTTTATGAACCCGTGCGTATGCTCGTCAATGGGTCTTCTGAATTCTTCCTTGGGGATCTTCGCGACTCATAAAAAACAGTAATATTTTTACACTGTAAGGTCGTTGCCGAACCCTCTTGGTTTGACAGTGCCGGAGAAAGCTGACATGTTCGATGGTGAATTAGGTCTCTGCGTAGTAAGGGACATGAGTCTAACTGAGGTCTCCATGAGATGTAAAGTTGGCATTGATAGAATCGAAACGCTCAGACGAGTTGTTTTAGCTCTGTTAGCCACTGCTTCCAATCCACGCGTCAGTTGATTGACTGGCTCGGACAGTCGACTGTTGGACGAAGGAAATGAGAGTGGGGTCGAATAGTGGTAGAGGGAGGTTTTATGCGTGGGACAGCACACAGGATGAAGAGCAAGAAGACACAGAACATAGGCAAATCTCTGCCGAAAGTCTTGTCGTATGCTGTCACTTGGCACTGAAAGTGGGCGCGATAATTTGAAAATAAACAAAAAGTAATTTTCAAAAAATAAGGGAGCTTGAATAAAGCGCCGCTGGTAAGTTTAAATTTAGTCAGAAAGGGAAGGAAATTTCAAACCATTGGAATGGTGAATAATAAGTGATATTTCCAGTCACATTGAAGTTTGGGGTAATTTTTTGGGGTTGCCATCTAGTTGGGGGTTCTACACTCTATCGTTACCCTAATCTGACGCTCTAAACGTCGTGGCTCAGGAAGTTGCTAGCTGACGGTACAGCCCAAGCCTCGCAGTTAGTACTGTGTGTGCTTTTGTGTGGAGTGTCCAACCAGTGAACTGAAAGTCAGGCTAAATGGCGCTATCACACATTTGGGATCCAAGCTGAGTACCCCTTTTGTGTGAAAACCTGGTGTCTTGTGCGGGGAGCCAGGTCGTGCGTGACGTGCAAACCGGCCGTTTAACTTTGTCAGTCGATGCGCTCAATCTCGCCTCCGACTCGTTCAGCTGCTTTGGTACCGGGGTCGAGTGGGTCAAGGAGAGTGTGCGGTAGATGGGTTGAAAGTCCACTATTAAACCAATTCACACGCATATGCTCGTCCCCACGTCCGACTTCCTGTGGGACGCACACTGGACATCGTCGGAAACAACCAGCGAACAGTCGTCATCGTTGTTAAAATCGGATCACAAAACTTTGCTATATTGTCCTGCAAATATCTTATTCTCTAATGCGGTGACTTTAGGAGAGTGAATTTACGTCCCCTCACACTATTAGGCTTTGCTGATCTTGTCTCCTTCAATACTCGCGCTGATATCACATTCTCACCAAACACAGCAAGCTATTTGTACGTTAAAAATAGGTCTCCATTATCAGATTCAGGTCATTCTACTGTATTATATCCTCCGAAAATCTATTCCACCTCTTAACGTGCATTGTAAGCCAAACTTGAGATGAAGGTAAGGGTTGGCAACAGACCTGCATATCCTATACTATCCTCGCTTTCCTTAAACAATCGAAAGTTGAATCATGTTCTTCCAACCTTACAGCGTTTTTAAATAAAATTTTTGATATTTGCTGTCCTCTTGATACCCTAATGATACGGCCGGATATAATTTCTTCTCGCTATCTGAAAGTTTTAAGAGGAAAAAAGAAGTCCTTTGCAGGCTAGGCTTACGTGACAGCCTTACGGACGCTACCATCGTAATAAAAAACGGAGATTGCCAGGCTAAATGACCTATTTGTTAGTCAACTTTTTACCTCTTCTTCCTCCCCTCTTTCCCCTTCCTCTGCTAAAATCTGGAAGAATATTAAGCGTCTCACTAGCCATCGCAACACACTGGTACCTGTGGATGCTGATTTAGACTCCTTAAATAGAAATTTTATCTTTCATCATAATGATTCCCATCTTTCCACAGGTGACATTCCCCTATCACCATGCGCCTTCCAACCCTTGTCTGTGGCAACAGTAGAGAAGTACCTTAACAAGGTCCGTGGATCAACAGCTGCCGGACCGGATGGTATCTCGCCTTTTTTTCCTTAAATCTTGTTTTACTCAGATAGCCCCTATTTTAACGCACCGTATACACATGCCTTTCATGGAGTCCAAGATTTTCGACGCCTGGCGTACAGCTAGAATCAATTCCATCCCTAAAACCCCGCTAATTTTGGTCCTAAATATTTTTGTTTGATTGCTTGCTGAAAGAGTTGCCCTGGATATTATAAAGTCTTTTTCTTCCAGTTTTTTCCGCCCTTTATCATTTGCATACAAAGCCAAACGAAGTACTTTAGATGCTGTTGCCCTTGTGGTCCACTCTGCTCTAAAAAATAAGGGTTGCCGCGACTGCGCATGTGCTTTTCTTCACTGCTCCTCCGCCGTCAATGCCGTCCCGCGCCCTCTTCTCCCTACCAAATCATCCGCGTGCGGCTCTGCAGACTGGGTCGTCTCTTGGCTTAGCGATTATTTTACTTCCCTCACTCACTTTGTCCAATCTGGCAAGCAGAAACCTATGGTCCTTCTCAATGAGTGCGGAGTTCTTTAAGGTTCCATTCTATCCCCTCACCCCTTCTCCCTCCACACCGACGATCGAAGATCCCTAAAGATTGTCTTTTGGTTAAGTATGCTGATGATGTGGTTGTTGGACACCCTCTAAGAGTCAGACACACCTCCAGTCTCTAAAGGATGGCCTAAAACATGTCCTAGTATGGTCGGAGGAAAATCGTCTCCTAATGAACAACCAAAAATCAGTTCGGTGTATTTTCCGACTGCGGCTCTCTCCTAGTCCTGAATCCTCTTACATCCTTTCCAACGAGGTATCCTCTGTCAAGTATCTTGGCGTTACTTTGTCATCAAATCTCTCATTTTCTATCCGTACTGAGTTCTTGTTCACTTAAGTTCGTAAACTTCTTTACTGCATTCGTCGGTTAACTTCCTATCACACAGCTCAACCCTTAGTCCGGCGATTCATAGGTGCCTGCATCCTTTCTCTTATACTTTATCGCTTTCCAGTCATTTTTCCTGCTTTGCACAAAAAAGATCTTTTAGTTTTAAGGCGAGTCCTCCGACTGTCCTCTTCTGCTGCCGGTGTTTCTTATCTATTTTTATTCAATATTATCCTACAGCAACATTTCAATTCGGTCAAGCAATTTGCTGGTCGAATTCTAGATGATGTTGCCCATGCCTCACATTCTGATCTTATTTCTGCGAAGCCTTTCCTCCCGATGCGCCGCGGCCTCCGACTTACCTATTGTCGCACATCGGGTTTCTAGCTTCTGTGTTGCCATTCCTAGCGTGCTATCGTACGTGTGAAGAGACAAAAATACAGAAGCCAAGACTTGAACTGTCCCCATAATAATCGTTTCTTTTGTATTAAAATTTCCAACTCTCTCTCTCTCTTTCTCTCGAAGATCACAAGCATTGTCTCCTAGACGAGTACCAGAGTATGCTACCCTTTACGATATGATTTCCTATTGATCCAACTGTGAAAAACTCGACGCCTCGGTGGGATTCGAACCAATGACCACAAGGGAAAGGCCTTATTACAGCCAACGCCCTCGCCACCTGAGCTACGAGGCCCCACCGACGACGTGAGTTTAGGCATATTGGGGTCATGTTACCCGCCCAACCTACTGCAACGTCTGGAATACACCAAATCTGATATAGTAGGCTGACTGCCGTGGTTGAATTCACGTCTCCCGGTGGGGCCTCGTAGCCCAGGTGGGTAGAGCGGTGGGTGTACTAAAACCTTACCCCTGCTGTAGCGGTTTCGAATCTCACCGTGGCGCTGAGTATCTCAAAGTTGGATCAATATGAATTATTCAAAACCTGCCAAAGTATCTCTGAATATGATTTCCCAAAATACCTCTTCCATCCGCTTTACGAAAGCTTCACAAATGCTCACACTGCTGAATGCTATGTCCTCCACGGATAAGGAGTGTTGTCAAACATATTTTAAGGACAACCAGAGGGATGATTTTGGGGCTAACTTGAAGATAATAGACCGCAGCCGAAAAACGCCTGCGATCTCTGGTTACGTGCGGATTACTCGATATTGCCTTCACACTGGCCCGTAAAGCGAGTCTGTTTCAGGGCCAAACGGCAGTTTTGCTGTTATTGTAGGGCAAACCTCGCCTATGTGAAGGCGCCTGTACTAGATACTGGACCCGTCACTTCATGCGCTGCAAATTCGACAAGCTGTCCCCGTTAAATACGAGAACTCGTCCATGGTAGGATGGCTCGTGTTTGCAAGTAAACAAATAGCATTCTTGATGTCAAAAACCTGGGTAATGTCCCATTTTAACCCACAACTACAAATCACATTCTCCATGCTTGGACTTTTAGTATTTTCGAAAAATAACGAAAGCAGCATCCGAGTTAGTAAACTTCCTCTCAAGGTCGCGTATAAATTCATTCCGCAGGCATCACACGCAAGTGTAGTTTTCAGGTAAAATAGTGAGAAACTAACTTGTCGCCTAAGTGGTTATTTTCACGTTTTTCTGCCTACAACTGCCTGTTTGCGGTTCGAAACGCTTACGCGGCCAATGCGACTGATTACCTCACAATCATCGCCCCTCCCTTCTATTGAGGTTTAGAACTAGTCGGTTATATTTTATCGATGCACTAAATGCTTGCCGACTCTCATCTGTTCTAGCCCATTATCCTGGGAGCGCCGTTTCTACTTAGTTGATTGTCAGGGAAATCACTTCAATTTATTTCTTTTCTCGTCTTAGCGCTACCCTTGAATGACACACTACGGCCGGCAAAGGCCCAATTGCATGATATAGTCGACACATCCCAATTACAGGCATCTTAAAGACGGCTCTCGCCGTAGTGTACACTAGACAAAGGGGCCTTGACGTGAGTTCGTTCTCCTTGATTTTATCACGCTGTTTTCCACAATGTCTAAAGATATTGCCGTGAAAATCGTAACTACACCTTGCCAAGAGAGAATAACTAATTTCAGAGGATTCTGTTGATATGCCACAACAGAAGGATTTGAGAATTAACCACCCCTGCCCTGACGGATTAGGTGAGCATGAATAGCCTCGTTAGTGTCAGGGCTCCTCGCTCGCCGAACAAGTCTTACAGTGATCAATAGAAGACGTCACCCGAAAACTGGTTGCGCTACACAGACGCCTGAGCTGCCGGAAGCAAGAGGCACCGAATACCGTCCTGTCATGCATGAAATCTACTTATCGCGAGGTCCCAGACGACAGTCTCCGCCTCCAGATATGACCGTGCAACAGGAGGCTAGTGAGGACTTCGTAACAAACGTCTGTAGAAAGGGTTGTGGTGACGAGACCACTCCAACCACAAAAGCAGCCAACCTGGGGCTCGCAAAATATGCGACAGAACTCCTCTTCGCACGATTTCCAGTAATGCGGCTGCTGTCCTCTCCTTGTTCCGAATCCTTCCCAACGAGGTATCCTCTTTAAGGTAGCTTGGCGTTACTTTTTCATTAAATCTTTCATTTTCTCTCCATATTGAGTCCCTTTTCACTACAGTTCGTAAACTTCTTTACCTTCGTTTACCTTCCTATCACACACATAGGTGCCTACATTCTTCCTCTTATTCCTTATTGCTCTTCTATCATTTTTACTGACGTGTTCAGAAACGATCTGTTAATTTTAAAGCGAGTCCTCCGAATGCCCTCGTCTGCTGCCGGTGTTTCTTATCTCTTTTTATCCAATACTATCCTACGACATTTCAAAACGGTCAAGCAATTTGCTAATAGAATTCTGGATGACGTTGCCCACCCCCTGCATTCTGAACTAATCTCCGCGAAGTCTTCCCGCCCCATGCGCCGTAGCACTCGACTTACCGCTTGTCGTACATCGGCATACAAACATCCAGTACTGCCATTCCTGGCGCGCTATCGTACGCGTGAAGAGACACAAATACAGAAACTAAGACTCGAACCGTCCCCATGATAGTCGTTCCTTTCTGCGTAAAACTTTTCGGCCCTTGACTAATCAATTACAAACAAGATGCCTGCATTCCGCGTAAGGAAAATCATATATTCCTCTATGCCTTTAAGAAGATACCACATAGAGTTCATGAAATTTTGCAATGGATCCGGACTGTGTTGTACATTTAATGAGGAGCATTAGCAAACGGAGATGTGAGGTCTTGCATGCATGGACATCGCGCGGTCTTAAAAATCTCATAATTAGAAATTTTCTAAAACCAAAAAAAATACACTTTCCTCGGGCATAAAACATAAAGACAAGGTGATTTCCTACCAAATGAGCAAAGGAAAGCAAATTTTTGTGCATGTTCTCTATAAGATATATTTTAATTTATAAGACCATAGGTAACCAATAGGACAAACGCATGCTACTTAGGTAGCCCTTTTTTACCGAGTGTGGTTTCTGCAGGAGGTCAAAAAGAAGTGCATTCAAAAGCCGACATCCTGGCGAGTTCGAAATTTTGTAGGGTTATGCTGAATGATAATCAGCATAACGACCCCACTTAAGTAATCCTTCCTAATCGGAAACGCATTCCAGAATTGTGGCCAACATTTCATGAGATCGGTCACGCACTGTAACTCACTTTCTGTCTACAGTGCATGGAATCATTCGCTGCTGAAAATCTTGAATTTATAATTTCGAAATAAAGTGAATTTCCTCTCTCTCTCATAGCTTATTTGGCACACCTGTCCTGAACTTACACATTCAATGAGGAACCCCGTCAGGCGTCAGAAAGGAGCCAGAGACCAGACCGAAAGACGTACTGACGTTATCGGAGTAGTATGCTTGCTTTACGCAAAAGGAGACCCCGAGGTCATCTTACAACACGTCGTCACCACGGGCGACAGACACAGGCGCTATCGGATCGCCAGATTGATCGTACTTATGTCAACTTATGCCTGACAGGTACTTGCACCTACGCTGTCCATGAAGCTTGACGTCCTGGGAATTACAAATAAAGCTTACTACATCAGTCGTGTTTGAGCATGGAAGCATAAGAGGCCGCAAATCTGACTGGACACTGAAATGATCAAGAAGGCGTGAAGACGCTCTGGCTTCCTAGAGCAGGCATCACCAAGCGCCAAGTCAACCTCGACGAGAAACATATCTGGGATCTTTCGTAACGCTCTGCCGCCCTCTTCTTTTTCTCCTAACATCTTACGTACCCCGAGCCTTCACCCACGTGCGCGCCGCTTGTGATCGCTGTCCACCAGCCCGCAACCTAAGCATCGCTAATGTTGATGACAGTTGTGGCTGTTGTCTAACGGGGGCAAGTCATAAGTTCGTCTCCTTCGGTAAGACCAGATACGAGATGTTTTCAACGTTGAAAACATGAACTGTGGCTCCGCAGGTGAGGGAGTGGAGAGAGTAACCGAGGCAATGCCATCCGTTGGGTACAGTGTGGATATATTTGTGAAGATCATTATAGATGCATGCAGCGAAGCACAGAATGGCGAAGCTTTTGAATATCAGGTACGGAGATGCCTTGGGCAATTGTCATAATTAGGCGGAGGGACAATAAGTTGAGACAGCACCTTCTACCATGGATGGACGACAGAGGGCCCCGTCTACCATTTGAGATTCTTGAAGATATCGTTCAGCGTTTTGGCGCTGTGTTGCAGCTTCTCGATTTCGCACGGTTTTAGGCTGAGGTTTATCACGGACGTGACGCCGCTGGAATTGACAACACTGGGGATGCTGAGAAAGACGTCATAGTCGATCCCGTAAAGACCCTAAAGTAAATAAGCAGATGCGATAGAAATGAACATAGTAGAGAAGAGACGGCGAGTTCCACGGTGAAGTAGGAATGCACTCCTGCAGAAGACGACCAAACTCACGCGGATGTATGATTGTGTGGTTTGGGAGTAAAAAAGAAAGTGCCTAGGCGTACTAGCTTGATGGTAGAGGACTTTAACGTCCTGCCCAACAGCACAGGTAACCCCTTACTGTTTATGCCCCTGTGGGACTTTGGTCGTTGAAGAGTCCTATGTCGAAACCGCTCAGGGTGGAAACATTCCGGACAACCTATGCTGGAAACGTCCCAATTCCCGTTCGGATTCACTGGGAAGCACGTGTCTGCGTCTTGCCTGAGTGTGGCAAGCACGCTGTCGATAGCGTCTCGCCATTGGCTGCGAACGCAGTACGTCCTTGGAGTCTGGTTGGTCCGTGTTTGCGGGAATTTGCTCGGTCATTCTAGTCTTTTTTGGAGCGGATTGAAGAAGGTTCTAGCCAGTATGGACGTGACGCTCAGTAGTCTTCTTGTGACAATAGCTAGGTGACAATATCGTGTTTTGCTCTGTCGTGTTGCTGATTTGGAAGGACAGTTGAGTCCGCATATGATCTAAGTTACCGGGTCATAAAGACCTCGGACAAAGCGGGAAAACTAACCCACTGGGAAGGTGAAAAAAGGAAATAAATTGGGGTAAAGGACAGTCGCAAAGGGTCTTCAAAATTTACCTTTACGTTTGTTGAAACTGGAAGTACAACATGGCGGTCGTTAACGAGTGCGTGACAGAGATTTGCACAGCCAAGACCGATGGCCCAGGATGTGTAACCCTTTAGACGAATAATTTCGTAGGCGCTGAAAGAGAAGACGGAAATAGGGCTCAAGACTTTCACACGCATGCCTCTGCCACTTTAAATAATTTTATCGACAGCGCCAAGCATAACAGTAGTTTGGTTTTGACTCAGACCTCGCCTTTTTGGTAGAAAACTGGATTACCGCTAGTCCGCCTACATCCGAGTCTTGTTTTGCGTGTAATTAGGCAATAAATTTAGATTCAAGCCTTTGGTTGAGCCGGCCTTCGGTGGATGGAACCGTTTAGATTCAATCCAGTAAAGGGAGGACTGCGTCCAGTCACAATAAAAATTAGCCTTGTTTGGTTTCGAGACCAGAGATAATGTTATTTACAAATCGGCAAACTAGATCCACCGCATAACGCAGAAAATGAGGTGGCACTTTGCCTAAACCTCGTGATTTTACTCCCCTCTCCTCTGAACGGAACAAGACCGCAGACCTTCGGGAAATCTGCGTCGAGACTGAAGAAACAAGGCCATCACTCAGTAGTTTGCGCAAGCTGTGGCCATAGCAGTGAACAGTAACGTAGTATCGACAGACACTTCCCGAAGGTTGCTAGCTCATGCATCGAAAGCGACCGGACGAAGCCAAATGAAGGGGGCGCACCCACTGCTCCTCGCCTCAGCCCTAGTAGGCCTGCTCAAATCTTCCTCGGCACCAGTAGGTAGAACGCGTCTGAAACTCTGCTGCTTAGTCTGACCGCTATTCCGGTAGCTGGGACCTTGCCTGACAAGAAGCTACGGCGCGATTAGTAATTGCAGCCCTAAAGTAACAGACTACTTGGGGCCCAGTTTGGTGATCGGCCTAAAAAGTGATGCCGTGTCTCGATAGAGATAGGTTTCGTGCTATTTGTCGGCATAGGCCAGAAGGTGAAGTCTTGAAATATCTAGGAATTATCTGGTAGGAGTCGGTATTAGAAAATGAACATTGGCCTATACATCTGAATGACTAGTCCAGCGCGAAAGTGATGAAAGTATTTGGGTTTGCCTGGCTTGATGGTATAAGAAAAATTACAGAAATCAAAAGGAGCCGACAGAAATACCAACCTGTCAACTACGCTCTTATGGACGTCAATGAAATGATCCGGATCATCATCCTGTCCCATTTTGGGGTAAACTGTGGCCAAATGAACACCACCGATCGAAACCTTGCTCCAGACCGGGACTGCAAAGTCGAAGAAATGCATTTCAATTATCATGGCGTTGACTAGTGTCCCAAACAGCAAATAAAGTTAGGTCTCCATGTTATAACACGCATAGTTCTATTGGGGAGGGGGAGGGGGAGAGGAGAAAGGGGAGTGGGAGAGAGAGGAAAGGGGGGAGGAGAGGGAGGACGGGGGGTAAAGTGAAATCCCCGAGAATGTAGGGAAAGTGCTGGAATTTTGTGAGCAGACGGAAGATGCCTCGTGGATCGTGAGGGTTTTAGATATTGCTAAAAAATGCACCCCAGTGGTTCTACGTGACATAGTTGACAGAGCGGTTAAAGACCGAAAGGGGGATGAAATTACCGCTCGAATCGCCGTGCTCTCCGATAATGTAACCGTGGATGGAACTTGCCGCCAGGTTTAACTTCTTCCCAAGTATGTGGCGGAAACGGGCAGAATCGAGAACTGTTCCGGAGCCGAGAACACGATTTTGTGGAAAACCGCTCAGCTTCCAGGTGACGTGAGTGAGAATATCCACTTATGGCACGTAAAAAGGAGGAAAAACAATTAGGTACTCAGCATATTTACGGACAAGCGGCTAAAGAAGACCAAAAAACTAACTATGAGCCAAGCCATGAAGTGAAACATACCCGGGTTTGAAACGACGACGATAACACAGTTCGGACTGTACTTAACAATCTCAGGAACAATGCCTAAAAGGTAAAGAATAAAATAGAGCTAATGTCTCGGAAGATTGACAGGAGGTGCAAAACCATTCTTGCCCTAAATACGCCAATTTTGTTTGTATGGGATTGAGTTCCACTTAGCTGCACGAAACAAACTAAGTTCGAGCTTCTATCAAAGGTATGTCGGAGTGCCTGAGTTCAGTGGTTTCCGGAATTTCAACGGAAACCTAACTTTTCGAAAGGCTTCGTTTTAGTCTTCACTACTTTTGCTCAAAATTTGTCCTCTCTCTCTAAAAAATTGTTTCTTCAGAAAAATAATGAGTCTTTACACAACGCCCATCTATAATCCAGTAGAGAGTGAAAGTTTTTGAAGTGAACATGTTTTGATAAACAACTTCCTAAATAGGGTCCAAAAACAGGAAGGCATAAGGAGAGAGTAGGACTTGGGCTCTACTGGCTACCGTTAGTTCAAATTACGGTCAGATACGATTATGTAGTCCATCTCTGGTTTGTGCCTTCACTCAGTCTTCCAGGACTGTGAAGACATATTAACTCAACAACGCCATAGTCGAGGCAAGTGAAAATGCAAGGGAGGGGGGATGGAACCCTCCCAAAATTGCGCTTGAGGTAAACAAACCCCAGCCATCTGTAATACGGGACCGGTGGTATTCGGGATTTTTACAGGTGAGAAACGCACAGGTCAAGTAATTGTGTGCAAAAGAAATTTTATTGAAGATGGGTGGTTATACCTTGAGTGGTTGAGAAATAGTTGCCTTAACCCCTAACTCTAGCCCCTAACCCTAACCCTGACCCCAGCCCTAACCCCAATCCCAACAATATTGTGTCCATCAGGTGGGCCTACATAACCACAGCTCATAACCGCGGCTCACAAAAGCACAGAGCCAGGGTAGTAGTCCAAGAGCGACAAGTTTGGGAAACGGCCTCAGCGCTTCGGCCCAGTCTCGTCGACAAAAGCAACAAAAAACCTCAAGGAAACCGTTGCCGCAGCATTCTTCATCTGGCATTCTCCACGAGAACTTTGCATTCATTTCCAGTGCCAATAAGTTGACATTAACAGAAAGAACCGGATATCCCACGTTTGTGAAAGCATATGGCTTCGACAAAATGCAGAACTCAGGACACATTCGACTCAGAATTAGCTATCAGCCGTAGTGCGGAGTACCGCATCTAGCTTGCCATTTTAATTCCTCCACACTCCAGGGCTTCAAGATTCTTAGAGACAATGGTTCATTGTCGGGCATGGTTCTGATGAATAAGCCGAGGAGGAAGCACAGTCTTGAGATATCGTTATTGTGTAAAGAAAATGAAAATTCCAGAGGATTTAAGTCCTCCGTTAGTAAGATAGGCGACTCTATCCGTAACCAACTTCAAACTAACGATATTTTTTTCCAAAAGCTACTCGAGTCTAATGCGGTCACCCCTTCCGTCTAAATCAGTGGCTATTCTGGGTAAGGGCATGGTTTATGGCCGGGGTTACCTACTCCGGGAAACATTTGTGTTGGGCAAAAAAGCTGAACATCCACTAGCTGTGATATTATACATTTTGGTCTTCCATATCATCACCAACAGGGAACACCAAGTTTACTATCTAATGATGATAATAAATAACTTTGATGCCCCTCTGCAGGCACTGTCAAAAATTATTGAGTTGTCGTATTTTAACTCCGATGACTGTCTTAAAGTATCTTGACCACCGTCACGCAACAGCCGCCGCGGTATTTTATTTCTCGGGCACGAACAAATAACAACCGCTAGTTGTTTTCTTCTAGCAAAATTGCTTCTCGGAGTTAGAGACCACGAACAAAAACCATACCCTTGTCCTATTCTGTTCTGATTTTTCGTAAGCGACCGTGCTGCTGTACTCGCTCTCCGGAGCATAACACATGTGAAGCTGTACCTAACAGAGGACATTCGGACTCCCCGACCAGATCAGTCAACCTTATACCTGAAAGAAATGTCAGAATTGGAAACAGTGTGGATACTTATCATGAGAAACATAGTCGTGATGGTTTGCATGTGTGGTTAAGCGGTCCAAATGGGTTGCGCATTGGTTCCGTGGATGATGCAAGGACGCGCCGCCAAGATACATGACTCTGTCATGAATATCCAAGGAAAGAGTTGAGAGGGAACGTCCCAAAGTATATTGGAAGAAGACAGAGTCGGCGAAAGCCGAAAGATGCCAAGGTCACAGTGCTCAGGAAAAAAGTGGTAGAACAATTAAGCGACTCCTCCCACACTCGGTGAGCAATTCGCCAAGACGTTCTATATCGGCCAGTTTACAGTTAACAGCATTGAAACTGAAAGTTTAGTAATTACGGCAACAGAAATCAAGAAGCGCCTACTCTGCTTACAGTCAATCATTGTTCTCATCTTACCGGCCCCTTCATGCAGTATGCTTAGTGTCAGCTGGGCAATGTTAGGTGAGATCCCAACCTCCCTTGATACAACAGAGACAAGGGGTAGCAAATGTGTAACCATGTAGAAAGTTAATTGCATAGATGTCTTGGAGTACCGTGCGAATTTCCAACGTAATTATACATGTAATAATCGAAACCGAAAGGAACACTTAAAGCCTCGGGCAAGTGCACGATTTCACCACCTCATCCACCCGTGGAAGGGCTGTTTAAAAATTCGTTTCGGCTCACGAATGTTTCGGATCATTGCGAAAGCCGTGACACATTCTAATTCTTAGTAGTCTAAGGCTGATTTCTGTCATGTAAGTAACATAGAGAATCTCCGTGTATTGAAAATGTCGCCTGCATACATTTGATGCATCTTCATCATCGCGTCTTAAATCTCCACTTTCTCCTGGTTTTTGCCTTACCCCCACGGTTATCATGGAATTGCGGATCACACTATTATTAGCAATTGCAGGCAGCCCTACTGTTGGCTTCCCAGGAAGCTTGTTCCAGCGCCATCACACACCTTCTAATTTCCGTTAAAAACTTGACCTTAGTTCTGTAATCCCAACCCATACATCGCAAACTTGTGCGTGTCATTAATCCGCTAAACTCACCCCCTTTAGGGCAATAAGCAAATTAAAGGTGTAAAATATGTATAAGCACAAAACTAGTGACTTACATTTGTATATTTCTAAATTTCGCTGAATGAGGTTAAGGCGAGATTCTCCTTCCCTTTGGCGTACGCCAGCAGCGATGAAGACGACATCGGAATGAGCCGAATAGCTGAAATCTAAAACGTTAGAATAAAAGTACTCCAACCTTTGCCGCCTATCACGTTGCACGTGTCCAAAAACTGAGAACCCTGTTGCATATCAAGGACTTCTCCCTTAACTTTGTTTTCGTCTGCATCAATCAGCGCAAGAACATTTGCCTCAGACTACGAACTTGCAAATAAGATAAAATAGTACCTTTGTCATGACAGTAAACGCAATGGCCATGCCCACGGCACCAACACCTACGACCGTCACTTTCGTCTTCGGTCTGGACTGAACATCGCTAGCAACTGGAATACAAATTTGGTGCTTTTCAGACATTTTTTCTCCGAAAATGCAGTGGGGCCACAGATATCGAGACGGATTACGAAAGCGAGCACTTTGACCGACCCTCCGATATCTAAAGAATGACCTTGAAATGGAACTAACTGATTAAAAGTCAGCAAAGGGTGCATAATTTTATATGGAAATGAAAAACTGATACTAAAAAATATGGTTGTTTGGATCATCTACCCCGACATGCTACCTTAAATGACTTTTAAGCGTGCAGCAAAGGTAAGTTAAATAATTCACGACATTACACTTTTTCACGTTGGCTGTGCCGTCGTTAACCTATAGTTTGTTGAATATTTTGACTATCTTGTACGATGATTCGTGCACCCTGTGAAATGTTGTACGGCCGGTTTAGAACTAGCTGAAGTAACCATAAGTTCACCTGTCAAGCTTTTCGTATGTTTTCGTGTTTTTTTTTAACTTCGATTTCGCAACGGAGTGTAGTAGTTTGATGACAGCGATCAAATACAGAAAGATCGTGATCTGCAAGCTGTAATTCAGACTCGTCTTTGGAACGATAAAGGACTTTTCTTCAGGGACTGCGCGAATTTTCCTTTATGATAAACAAAGAGATGTTGCTTCCAAACTCACCAGTTCCCGGAAATATGCGCGGTCAACATACAATAATAATAATAATAATAATAATAATAATAATAATAATAATAATAATAATAGGAGTATTTAATGCCAGTTTACATGCATTGTCTGGGAAAGGTTAACCATAAATCAGGTCAGCAATGTAAAAACTCCTGATAAAGAAATATAAATGGGACGGTTGTTTTCTATAGTTTGGAGAGTTCAGGAGAAAAAACCTACTGCCCGTGAAATGACGACAGTCAACTAAGTTAGGGGATCACAAGATTGCATATTATCAGTCGCCAATTTCTTTTATAAACTTGGGGCTACTCCGGGCAGGAGCATTTACGAGCAGCTGTCGCTGTTGTCTAACGAAATTGTCCCTGGTGAGACCGGCCATTGGGATCAAAGACCAGGGAGGCCATGGCTACTGTATCGGTGGATTTAGCACTCTAAATTTGTAAGTTTTTCTAAATACAAAAAATAGTGATAGTACTCTTCAACATAGAACAAATTTGCAGAATTTTCACACTCCTGGATAATTTATTCCAAACAATAATTCTGTTCACAGAAAAGAACCGACGATATTTAACGGTACCTGCAAGAGAAAGAAATAAAAAGACCTCACAGTGACTGTTACGTCGGGGTGGAGAAGATTTCTTAAAGTAGTGAGCGGGTTAAAGGTTCGATCATATAAAAGCTCAAATAGTAAAAATAGTCCCTTTTGTAGTCTACGAAACCGCAAATGTTCAAGGCCTGTAAGCCCGCAACGTTCTTCGTACGACAAATGTCGGTGATCCAGGGCTAAGACTCTCTTGGTAAAAAAAATATTGAACTGATTCTTTTTTATTCCGCTCAGTAGCACGCATGAGGCTAAATAAAACTAACAGTATTCCAGGTCAGGTCTAACGTACATGTTGAAAAGGCGCATTCTAACGTCCCTTGTTTTAAAGTTTCGAAGAATAAACCCGGTCGTTCTACATGCTTTGGAGACTATCAAGGCGCAGTGCTCCGAGAGATAAAGACTCTTGGAGTATGATACGACCACATCCTCAATAACCCCAGGCACATTTAAGGCGTGACCGTCAATACTTAGTTGAGATTTGTGGTCGTCGCCAACCATCATGACTGAGCACTTATGCCAAGAAAGAGAAAGGCGCCATGTGCGGCACCACTGGACAAAAGTCTGTAGATCGCCCTTAAGGAGCTCAAGCAAGATGTCACGATCTGCCGGCTTATATCCATACGCAACTTTCAGATCATCGACACACATGAATGGATTACAATTCTGAAATAAATCTGGCCCGTCGTTGATAAAATCGAAAAATAATAGCGACCCGAGTGCACTCCATTACTCACGCATGTGGGGTCGGAGTTAACATTGAAAATCTTAACTCGTTGTGTGCAAGCGCCCAGGTAAGATGATATTATATTCGGACGTTTGCTGCCTATATCAAAAGAGGACCATTTCAAGAGATGAAGAGCATGGTCAGCACGATCAAAAGCCTTAGTGAAGTCGAAATATACTGTGTAAAGTGCAAAACCATTGTTCCTAGATTGGAGAACATAGCCAAAGAAAGAGAGTTGATAGGTGTCACAAGACCGAGTTTTAGGGAATCCATGCGGTACAGCGCTCAGTAGGTTATTCTCTGTTATGTGACACAGCATCTTATTTTTGATCAATGTCTCTACTATCTTTTAAACTGCGGGGAGTGTGTTTATTGGCCGAAAGTTATCAAACGACGTAGATTGGCCATGCTTGGAAGACAAAGCGAGATATAAGCGGACCCTAAATTTCGTACAGTTTAGCAGTGTAAATATTTTCATCCGAACTAAGGGAGAAATCATTCCAATCGTAGGAACTAAGGTGTGTTAGTGATTCGGCCGAGCAGGCTGATCGGAAATCGAGGAGGAAGCTATATTTTGGGGAAAACACTTTGTCAGCCTCGAGTTCTACCGCAAAACCAACTATGTCGTGGTCTGAGGCCCCAAGTGGGCCTACAGATGACACTGACAAAGGCATGCAACCTCTACGGAAAATTAGATCAAGTATGCTTGATACTCAGGCGGGAAAATCAGCGGCCTGACTCCACTTTCCAATATCCACAAACTCAAGTAATTTTTCGAACATTCTGGGACGGGAAGACGGAGACCAGCAGACTTCAATAATATTAAAGTCACCCGCAACCAACTGATGCTTAAGGCTCAATTTGTTAGCAGCATGAAATGCCTGTGAGAAACAACAGTAAAAATTTTCATTTTCGTTGAGAGGGCGATAGGCACAGCCAACGAGTAAAGAGGACTCATTACTTAGAGCGACCTGAAGCCAGCAGCTGCCTTCTACCGCGGAAAAATACGGGAGGTTCAGCTGCATAAATGCATTTGTTTGCTAAGCGTAGATGCAACTGCCCCCCGGCTAATAATAATAATTTTATTTATTGCAAGTTTATAGGTATTGTCGGGGAAGCGTTAAACACAAATCCCGCGTCTTGACGTTCATTTAGAATGCAAGAATAGCCTAGAAGAGAGAGTTCGGAATCAGCTACGGAAGCTGCTGCCTATGTCTCAATTACAAAACAGTATCTGGGCAGTGGACAGACACCAGAATCAGAGGTATGTGCATGTTATTTATCAAGGATTTGGAAGTGAAGACAAAAAGTTAAGTGGGAAAGACGGTTTGTTTCTGAGGGAGGTGGGCCATGTCGTACAGTGGTTGGCTGCCCACGGAACATATGTTCCGGATGCACCTATCCTGTTCTCCAAAAAAATTTGTGGCACCAAAGGAGCCTGAGGCGAATAAAGAAGAATAGGATTTGGGCGGATGAAATGACGGGCAGGGAAACTGATGAACATTGTTAGCTAGCTCATTTTCTGCTGGAAATACAGTGGTCGGATACTGTAATATATTTCCGCCGTAGCGAAACTGGGGAACGGATGAGTTAACTGACCCAGTATGGATATTAGCATGAGGAATGCATTGGTGAAAAGGCCGTGGGGGGGGGGAAATGCTTGGGGATGGATGACGCACCGCTTCCTTTGGAGCAGGAATTCCGTTTAAAGGCGGGAATATCAGTGTATTCGGCTTAATTGCTTTGATATGAGGTCTGGATTGGTTGGAAACACACTACGTTTTCGGCTGTGGTCTTTGAGGCAGTGGTAGGCGATTGTGGGAAAAGATTTCTTGAAGGAACTGGATTTACTCGGTGTTCGAGTAAATGAAACGGCACTTGAATTCGCCTTTGAATTAGGCAGTTACCTAGGCTTACTAGAGTTTGCTGTGGGAGTCGGTAGGGGCGTTTGAACACCAGACATGTTTCTGTTTTTAAAGATTTAAGCATCAAGATTAGTCCAATGGCCTACGGAATTGACTGTCCTGACTTGGAGAGGTCGCAAATTATGTTGAAGAAGACTTATTCAAACTGACGATAGGCGTCATTATCTCGGTGTTGGTTTTAGACAATTTCAATTTGTTCAGTCTTCGATGCATTGGTCTGAGGTCTGGCGAATCTGAACAGCGTCATAAACGGCAGAATTCTCTAATTATCTTCCTCCTCGACAGGATAAAATCGACTTCTATCAAGGAAAAAAGGGTAACTAGTATCGGCACATTACGGCCGAGCGAGCGCGGTCGTTTACCTTGTGCGAAACTGAAAACCAAACCACAACTTTGCAGGAACAAATGCGCCTCCTCTATAGCAGATATGTGACTCGGAATGCTACGCAGTACAAAATTATGCCTGCGTTTTATTCAGTTTATCAGGTTATTCAGTTTATTTGGTAAGGATGATAGGCAAAGCCTTTGAAAACCCTATTCATTACATGTCAGCTCGTTAGAATAACTGTACACGAACAAAAAATTTTCACTATTAAAACAGTACTTGATTCATTTGAGTAGCATTGCCTCAGAGAAAATATTTGTCTGGACCAGGGGTATTAATTCAGATTCAGACTGTCGAGGGAAAACAGGGGACAAAAATAATCATCCAAGCGTTTCTTGAAGAGTTGCAGGGATGTAGCCTCCACGACTGACTGAGGGAGATCGTTCCATTTCTCCAC
>CACRXP010000038.1:1324066-1342961 GCA_902702965.1 Spirometra erinaceieuropaei | reverse complement strand
TTTGGTGTGGGACAGTGTCAAAAGCTTTGCGGAAATCGATGTACACGACATCGACCTCAAAACCCTCTTCTAGAGCCCTGGTCCAGATTTCCAGACAAGCTAGCAGATTTGAGAGGCAGGAACGTCCTCTCCTGAAGCCATGTTGAAAATCCTGCAAGATGTTATTTTCTTCACAAAACTGCTGTATAGCCTTCTTTACTATAGCTTCCATCGTTTTGCAAAGGAGGCAAGTTAAGCTAATAGGTCGAAAGCTGCTTGCTGTCATCTTGCTACCTCCCTTATGCAATGGAACGAGGTTAGCTGTCTTCCACTGTGAGGGCAGCCTTCCTGTTCTCATTGACAGCTCAAAGAGAGTCGAAAGAGGCTTTGACAGCTCCCTTGATAGTTCCTTAAGTATCAGCCCGGGAATTCTGTCGGGTCCAGGAGACTTATCAGGTTTTATTTGACTGAGGACTCGTCTGACTTCTTCGACGGAAAAGGCGACGGTTTTAGTGACGGCAATATCTTGGCGCATTTGAAGCTCCCGGCTGTCTCGGTCCATTTCAAACTGCTGATTGTCTTCTAGGGACTCTTCCGTAAAAACCGATTGAAAAAAATGAGACAGTAATCGCACTTTCTGTGACCGTTCAACTAATAAGTTTCCGAGGCTATCTTTTAGACACGCAATTTCGTCCCTATGTTTCCTCCTACTGCGGATGTACCCGTAAAACTTCTTGGGACATGTAATGGATTCTGCTATCAGTCGACGCTCGAAAGAGGTTCTAGCAACCCGTATTTCTTTGCGGCATTTATTGCGCTGATCTTTATATTCGGCGAGTGACCTTGGATCTCGAAGTTGCAAATACTTTTTCCAGAGTCTCTGTTTCTTCTTCATGGTCTTTTTTGTCGTCGGATTGACCCACGGCGGTCGCATATATGGTCTTGTCATTTTTCTTGGACAATGGGACTCAATCAGACGCTCTATAATCCCGCGAAAGTACTGCCAAAATTCGTCTGAATCTTCTGTGTTGACCAACCAGGTTTCCTCCAAAAGAGTGCGTCTCATTGCGTTAAAGTCACCCTTCCAAATATTTCTGCGCGTCTTGATTTTTGGTTGTTGGTTGGATAGGAGAGAGCACACGCAGGTAAAAGCAATATGATCGCTTAAACCGAGTGGAGGTTGTGGATTAACTTCCTTTATGAGTCCTTCTTCTTTACTGAAAACCAGATCTAAACAGTTAGATCGTTGTCCTTCTCTCATTCTTGTTCCGAATTTTATGTGCTGAATGAGGTATTCACTCAGGGAGAGTTGTAGTAGCTTGTGGTCAAATGACGTGGACGGGGAGTTTGTTAGGGGAATGTTCCAGTCTATTCCTGGAGCGTTGAAGTCACCCAGAAGTAGTAAGTTCTCCTGCTTACATGTATATATTCCGGAATGACCCAGAGTGATGAGAAGCAGAGCTCACCCCCCTTAACTCGTTCCCATTTTTTCCTAAAATTATGGGCTCGTTTAAACTATTTCAGCGCAGGACGTTTATTTGTAAATCACACACTTTACGTTGTAAATAGGGCACTCAAAGGCTTATGCCTATTTCCCTCTATAAACTGAACTGAACTTTACTATCATTTCTGGTTTCGACTGAGCCCTGGTTATTCGAAGGTGATGGCACTAAGTACCTCCATGCCTTCTGTACTAAGTTTAAACAGCAAGTCTTGGAGGGAAGGTTGTGGAAGAAATTTCGCGAAAACAACAACAATGCAGCGTTTACATTATATAAAGTTCAAAGAAATAAAGTGAAAACCCAGATTATCAGGAGGCGACGGTATTTCGAGAGTAATTTGCTCCACCGACCCGTTAAAAATCCGAAATTGCTCTACAGCTATTTGCGGAAAAGTACACGTAACAGGAATCCCATTCCTGTCGTGAGGAATGACGGCGATTTGGAGATATTGGACAGTACAAACAAAATGGTAGAGGGCGCTCACCGATCGTTCTTACGGAACCCACTCGTTCCGTTATGCCTTATGAACTCTGTCTCGAGCCCAACCAGCAGTCGCACAGCGGCGCATGATATAGGCAGAATGGCAGTTCCCCTTGTCTTTGTCGGTAATGCCATTCAGTACAAATAAAGCTGGGCATTTTTCTCAATTTTTCCGATCCGTCTTCACATGTGAAGCCGACTTTATTCCATCTAGTTCTGAGAACATTGGAGATCCCACTATCAAAGATATCGTGTTTCGAGAAGGAGCGATTTTGGAAGAACTAAAAAGCCTGAAGGAATGTAAATCTCCTAGTCCGGACGAGATCCCAGGAAAGCTGCTTTTTGAGCTTGACCGAGAGATAGCCAAACCACTATCATTTCTGTGCCAGAAATTGTGTGATGCTGGAATCCTTCCCACAGACTGGAAGACGGCCCACATTACACCCCTTTACAAAAGCGGTACTCGTGCTCTTGCAACGAACTACAGACCCGTCAGTCCGACATCAATCTGCTGCAAAGTGATGAAGAGAACCAAAAAAGGAGTTGATGGCTTATTTGGAAACCCACAACCTCTTTTCCAATGCACAATATGGCTTCCGTAGGGGAAGATCATGTGTAACAAACTTGTTATATACAATGCAAAGTTGGACAAGAGCACTGGACGCAAAACACACTGTGCATGTGGCCTATATTGATTTCCGGAAGGCGTTCGACAGTGTTCCGCACCAGCGTCTCCAGCAGAAGTTGAGAATAATGGGCATCGGCGTCGAACTTCTCAAATGGATCGAGAATTTCCTCGTCGGCTGCTCCGAAACTGTCTTCGTAGAACAACAGCAATCAAGACGCACATTCATAGATAGTGGAGTCCCACAAGACTCGGTGCTCGGACCAACCCTCTTTCTCTTGTTCATCAATGATTTTGTCGATGGGGTCGACTGTGATAGTGCCATGTTTGCGGATAATAAAAATAATTGAATTGAATTGGATGACAAAAAGATCTAGAAAGTCATCCAGAATGCTATCGATGAGACCAACTTCCAAAAAAATCTTTGTCGATTGGATGACTGGTCCGACAGATGGTTCTTGTCCTACAATTTGAACAGATGTACCAGACTGCGCTTCGGAAATCAGATCCCTAGTACGCGGCAATACCACCTGAACGGAATGCCACTCCGTGAATCAGAAAAGCAGAAAGATCTCGGAGTGTGGGTTGAAGACAACCTAAAGCCTTCTACACAATGTTATGAGGCGCCCAAGGCCGCAACTTCAATGCTATAAGCTATCAAGCGGGCCTTCGCAGTTTTCGATGATAACTAATTCTCCAAAGTCTTCGGCACGTTTGTAAGGCCGCGTCTGGTCCTAATTCCTTGGAAGACGTTCAAATCGAGTGCCACTTCCACCGCTGTCCCACACTCTCTTAAAAACAGACTTAAAAAGCAACAGAAGCAACTTAAAGATCCTTCTGTGAGCTCATTATCAGTTCATATAAAAATCGTCGAAATATTTGAATTAGTTTCGAAAATGAGGCTCGCGCGAGATAGGCGTAGAGAGTCTTTAGCGATTAATGACGTGGATGCTTCTAAATCAGTTGCTCAGATTTTCCGCCAAAGATCGTCTGCTAAATCCTATCAAGTCATTCCGCCTTTGCTTAGTTCCAACGATGCCTTCATTACAAAAGAGTCAGACAAAGCAGAAATGTTAAATTCGTTCTTTGCCAAACATTTCACCATTGAAGGTGACTCAATCCCTTTAATTCCTCCGTTGTCTGATACCTCTCTCGGCATCAATAATTTTTCTCCTGAATGTATTCAAAAACTGATAAACCATCCTTCTAACTCTCATTCAGTAGGTACGGACAATATCTCAAACTTTCTTATAAAACAGCTAAGAGATTTTCCTCCTCTGTTTAGCAAACTTTTTTTCAGTATTCCTTGTAAATGGCTTCATTCCTGACTAATGGAAAACTTTGATTATTAGTCCAGTATTTAAGTCTGGCTGTATTTCTGACGTTCAAAACTATCGAGGTGTCCATAAAACGCGTTCTCTCGCCGAAATCTTTTAAAAAATTATCGCCTTAAAAATTACTGCCTTTTGCATGGCCAACCAAGCCCTTCCCTTCATGGTTTTTTACCAGATCGCTCTTGTGAAACATGTCATTTGTCGCTTCTCAATTTACTTACCTCTCTTCGTAATGACCATCTATCTGTTGTCGTTATTTATTTTGATCTTAGTAATGCCTTTGATAAAGTACCACATAAAGACTCGTGGTTAAATTAGAAGGTATGGGAATTCGCAGCCAACAAATAGACTTTCACAGGTCATTCCTGTCTAATGGTAAACAAAATGTTTGGTGGGATCTTCACTTTCCAGTGAAAGCCCTATTGTAAGTGGTGTCCTAAAAGGCACCGTTTTAGGTCCTCTTTTGTTCCCGCTATACATAAATTATATCTCGGCGGCAGTTAAGCATTCTCAATCATTTATTTATGCCGATGATCTCAAATGTGTATATTCTTTCAAAAACTCTACGAGCCTTCATTGCCTGTAGCAAATCCATGCTGACTTGCTTGCTCTCTCGGCTTGGAGCTCAAAATCGCTAATGGAATTCTCTCCGTCTTAATGTCGCTATATGTGTTTTGGACTTGAGAGGCTACCCCAACCAGTGGTCTTCCAAGGCACACCTATGTCTGAATGTTCCACCATCAAGGATTTAGATTTAAGCTACATTAATAATCTTGATCTCTCGCCACACGCTGAAAGAATTGCAGTTAAAGCTGCCCATGTGGTTTTATTTCTTACAATTTCTATCTTCCTGAAATTAAATTAAGGCTCTATCGTATGTTTGCACTTTCCATTCTCGAGTATTGTTGCCAGTTCTTTGATTTGGTAAATGAGGCTAGTCGTTTAAAAATTGAGTCTGTCCAAAGACGTTTTTCTAAAAAACCTGTAGATAGGGAACATCTAAATATCTCCTACTCAGATGGATGCCAGCTAATAAACCTAAATTTTTTATGGGTTCGAAGACTAGAAGCAGGCTTCTGTCTCCTCTTTCACATTAATAATAGTTCAAATCCTCTGCGGATTTCAGCACTTACCCCTAGTAGTCGCCCATACAATCTTCGCAACTCTTCCTTGATTATACCTCCTACAGCTTCCTCCACCTCTGAGCGCTCTCTTTTTTCGCCTCCAGATATACTTTCCTCTGGAATAACCTTCCAGTTAATAATTTTATTTAATGCCAGTTTACAGGCACTGTCAAGGGAAGCGGTAAACACAAATCCGACCAGCAGTGAAAAAAAACTCCCGAGGTAAAGGAATAAAAATATAGTTGACGGTGGTTTTTATGGTTTGGAGGGTTCAGGAAAAAAAACTGCTGGCGGCATACATTCGACCGTCAAGAAGGGTGGGGGGTGGGGAGGGAGTTGCACGGTATCGGAGATTATCAGACGTCAATTCCTTACATGAAGTTGGTGATAGTCAAAGTAGAGTCACTGAGGAACAGCTGTCGCTGTTGGCCAACGAAATTGTCCATGGTGAGACAGGCCATAGTGTTCAGAGACCACAAACACCATCGCTACGGTAGAGTCGATCAGTGGATTCAGCACCCAAAATTTGTGGGAGTTTTTCTGAATGCAAAAATCGAGTAATAGTTAACTTAAATAAAGGATAAGTTTGCAGAGTTTTTACACTCATTGGTAGCTTATTCCAAATAGCAATTGCTTTTACGGAAAAGAACCGACGATATTTTACAGTACGTGCCAGAGGTGACTGTTACGTCGTGGGTGGACATGGTGTCTTTATGAGGTGAGTGGGTTAAATGTGTGATTATATGAGAGTTTAAATAGCAAAAATAGTCCCTTTTGTAATCGACAGAACCATAAAGGATCAAGGCCCGTAAGCCAGCAACGTTCTTTGTAAGACAAATGTCGGTGTTCCGGGCTTAAAACTCTCTTAGTAAAGAAGTGTTGAACGGATTCTATTTTCTTCCGCTCAGTAGCACGCATGATCTTCAGAGAATCTGCATACCTTTAAGAGAAGGTTATGCCTTTATATGAATACTGACTCGATTAAACTTTTATTTTCCTCAGCCTTCCCGGACAACTGTCTCTATGACACTGTGAAGGGGCCACCGGGAATTTAGGACGCCGCCATTAACTTTCAGTAGCTGCTCACATTTCCTTCCTTTGTGAGTCGTATCGCTTCCTATGATCCCTCATCAGAAATGTTAATTTTTCCAATTTTTCAGTTCATGCATCGTGCCCTCATAGAATGCGCTCCATCGACGCTCTTGGCGAAGCCTTCTGTATTCGCCATATACTAATAGTCTGGTCGCATCTCCCTTGCCCCCTCCTCGACTGGATTCGACTGAATGTAATCGATCGCATCTGGGTTCCTATCGCCTCGAGACTGGTTTTCAATTTCGCCACTTATTTGCCTTATTCAAGGTCACAGACAGGCCACTCCTGCCTGACCCGCCTACTTACCCCTTCATGAAATGCGTTATATAGTGCCATATACAGCGATTATTTTCACGGTTCTTGATGTCATCTCCCGCATTTCGACCTCATGCGGTCTGTCGACGTTCACGGCGGAACCCTCAATATTCGCCGTATACTAGTAGTTTGGTCGTACCTCCCTTCCCCACTCCTCGGCTGGGCTCGAAGCGTACTGTGGCCGATCGCGTCTGGGTTACTCTCGTCTGGCCTCTTTGACGCGAACAGTTTCATCTGGCGTATCAATCCTGCCCTGACGATGTCGGTTCTAAATCGCGTATACAATGCCACATGCATGCCAGTCCTGTCCGACCTGCATACGTAAACCTGAAAGCTGACATTTATTTCTGCCCAGGCGATGTCCGATTAAAATCCATTATATACCGCCACATGCAGCGCAGTCCTGCCCACATTTTTTTGTTATTATTTTTTATCGAGAGGTTTTTTTCTCCTGTAAAAGTAATCCAAACATTTTTAAATTTTCATGTGGGAATTTTTTTCACCCCTCGCTAATCATTTTTCTTAACGGACTCCTAATTCAAAAACTATGAATTGCATTTTGTACAGATTTTGCTAACCTCGTCTCAAATTCGCATGTAAATTTATTTTTACTTGATTTGATGGGACCCCACCGGGTCTTTAATAAAAATTATTATTAATATTATGCAATTCAGGCCTGGAAACAGTGGACGTATCAAGATTACAATCTGCTCGAAAGGTTGCAGAGGAGGGCAAAAAAATTAATAAGAGATAAAAGTGCACTGCCATACGAGATCCGCTTAACTAACCTTGAACTCTATCCTCTAAGGTATAGGCAGTTGCGCGGAGACTTGATACAGACTTTCCGTATCGTGCGCACTTGGACTGCGCCCTTCGACGCGATGACTTTTTCCAACTCGCCACTACAAACTACCTCCCGAAACATCCCTTCAAGCTGCGTGTGTCCCAGGGTAGATTGAATGTGAGAAAACATTTCTTCGCCAACTGTGTCGTGGGACCGTGGAATAAGCTGCCCGAAACGATTGTCATTTCTCAATCTGTGAAGGCATTTAAATGTCGGCTTGACAGATATATGCTGCAGCAACAAGCGGACTATGTGACTTTTTAGCCATGAGACCAGTGACCTATGTGAAAGAATGTCTGCATTTACTTAATGATGTAATTTCTTCACATTTTTGCTTGTTTGTCGATCGTTTAGGTACAAATAGGGAGTTCAAAGGTGTAAGCCTATATTCCTCAAATACACTTACTGACTGACATACATAAAGTGGACTTAATTCGCCCATACGTTAACTGTCGAAAAGCTAAGGACGTCCAGAATAGTTACATTCTTAAAATTTCTTCAGTAATGAGAGTTGTATTTTTGCGGCTATTTGAGGGCTAATCATAAAACCTGTGTTCACTGAAGTCGTTCAGTTTAGCCCGTCTCATCCGTTGTTATCCTAGAATGTGACTATCTTTTCAGTTTATTTGGTAAGGATAATAGGCAAAGCCTTTGAAAACCCTATTCATTACATGTCAGCTCGTTAGAAATAACTGTACACGAACAAAAAATATTCACTATTAAAACGGTAGTTGTTTCATTTGAGTAGCATTGCCTCAGAGAAAATATTTGTGGGGACGTGGGGTCTTAGTTCAGATTCCGACTGTCGAGGGAAAACAGGGGACACAAATAATCATCCAAGCGTTTCTTGAAGAGTTGTAGAGACGTCGTCTCCACAACTGACTGAGGGAGATCGTTCCATTTCTCCACTACCCTCTGCGTGAAAAATTCAGAACGAAGATTCAACCTGGACATTATTGTCCGTAACTTCATCGAGTGACCACGAAGACTGGGTAAAAGGTGCCACTGAAACATGTCCTCAAATTTAAGTCCATACTCAAGGCCATGTATTATCTTGTAGACGAGGATAAGATCACCTCTTCGCTGCCTGTAACACAGAGGGAATAAATTAAGGCAATTCAGTCTGTCTGTGTAGGAATGGCTTTTTAGACCGTTTACCAGCTTTGTTGCACGCCGTTGTACTCATTCGAGGCATTCTTGGTCCTTTACCAGCCATGGCCGCCATGCTTTTATGCCATATCGTAAGTGGGGCCGAACAAATGTGCCGTAAACTCTCCCAAAATGGTCTTGGTCAAAGTTAACGAAAGCCCTTTTTATTGCATGCAGCACTCCCATGGCGTTTTTTGCAGCCTTGTGACACTGCAGTGCTGGTTTCAGGTTGTTCTGTATCCAAACCCCGAGATCCTTCGCTGAAGATTCTGCGGGGAGCCTTATATCTTTCAGGTGATAAGCCCTCAGACTCTCATTTGAATGAGAGTTGGTTGGACGCAGATGAAGGACGGCACACTTCTCCACATTGAAATCTAGAAGCCATTTCTTCGACCACGCTTGCGGTCGGTGCAGATTATCTTGAAGGGATCTCTGATCATTCGGACCCTTAATGACTTGCCAGAGCTTAACGTCGTCTGCAAACATTATTTTGCCGCAGTCGAGTTCCTGAAGGCTGTCGTTAATGTAAATGATAAAGAGCAATGGATGAATAGCAATAGAGTGCATTTTCACGCTTCTATGTCAGAAGGGGGCTGATACTGAGGTGTTCGTGAAAGTCGATTTAACCACCTAAATAGGAGGTCATCAGCATGTGAGCTTCTGCGTCGCACGGGCACAAAACAAGCGACTTACTTCAAAAGAATGATCTCTTGTGATCGATATATCTTTTGCTCCGCCGTTTAAATTTACCCGACGATGTAGCTCAAAGCTTATAATTGTTGATAAGTGAGTGACGGTGGACGAACCTACGTTCGGAGATTGACGACTTTGCCGATCTGTTTCCCTTAAAATGTCAGTCTTCAATAATGCATTTTCACACTTAGGTGATCGGAAGGACGTCGCTGCGAATTTCCCGGTCATCCGAAAAATGATATAGATGAAGGCTGACACTGGCACACATAAGATAATACCAAGAATCGAAGGTGTTTGCTTAAAGAGAAACTGACCTTGAAACTACTGCATTGAATGCGCATCAAAAGGAAAAGTGGAGACCCATAGTATTAGATGATGATATGTATACATCTGGGGTGAAGTTAATACATTGTAGAAAATAGAAAAGATTGTGCATAGAAAGCAAAAAATAACAGTTAAACATCATAAACGGTCCCGAAGGGAGACGGCTCAGAGGTTCAAAATTCCTGAGAAAATTAAGTAAAACAGCCCACCTATACGCGGTCATTAGACTTTACGTAAGGATTGATTTACTTGGATCGATCGTAGAGAATTATCACCTACATTCGCCTCGGTATTTCCACGGTCATTGTAAACTTCAATGTGAAGGTACTTGCCAAGCACTGCCTACTCGTCGTTCTAATAATAACTGCAGAAACACGAGACGAAATCATATGGAAATCAATCAAAATGGCCCGACTGCTGCTTAGCCCAACTCAGGCTCAAAGCCGCTTAACCGATGGGATATTGGAACCAATCTAGATAATCACTCAAAACTCCCTTTTAGGCACGCATAAATGCGCTGGGGGTGACAAGAGTGCGTCGCCCTTTACATGTTCATTTAGCTCACATCGATGTCACCATTGTTTTAATTTTTCAAGTTGCGGGCGTTACCATAACCTTGCTCGATTCGCATATTTTGGAATGGACAAGGATAAGCATTTCGGTGTTGCGGACCCTCACACAATTAGCGAGCTGCAAAGTTATGTAAGGTGGCTTGACAATTGTATTCTGTAGATGCAAAGCATATTTTCCCAGCTTCAGGATGTCGTTCAGCTCTCTGGGGATCGCGTCGCCTCAAGAAATATCCTTTGACTCTGTAAATGGCAATATATATTGTCATTTAATTGATCGTTTGCGACGTCTAAAGCAAAGGTCCGAAATTTTTAACAACTTATATCAATCTGAATGTTGATTTATTATCTGCTAACGAACGTTCATCATAGTTATTCGATAGCCTAAGAGACACGCAGATCTGCGTGACTTTATTATGCCGTCTGCTACACGGTTATTTTTTGGTTGTATCGATACAACCAAAAAATAACCGTGTAGCAGACGGCATAATAAAGTCAATTTTTTACCTTTTACTTAATGTTGACCCCCTAAACGACTAACATTTTAATGAAAAAGACATGTGTTGGGACTCACAAATTTGTAATGAACAAGTGATTAATCAAGCGTTATTTCAATCCATAAGTACACGATTGAGGCAAACAAACAAAAACCGATAGTTTTAGTAGGTCTCCTACAAATTGCTTTTCATCGGTAGACTAGAACTACAATTTGGCTTTAAAGATACTATCATTAACTACCATTAAACGGGAATTTCCACCCCTGCGCTATGAACAGTATTTCGATATTTATAAATATTGTTTTCAACTACGAAGAGTGTGATTTTTCCACATACTAGAAAGGGTCTATTGGGAAACCCATAGAAGTTCGACTTACAAGACCGTTCCATTACGAATCATAAAAAATATTTTTGAGTAAATCATAAGCACATCGCGAGTCTTACTTCGGCGAATGTTAGCACAATCTATCTGTTGGAAAAGTAATCCAGGAATCGGCCGCGTTCAGATGCTAACTTCTTCCTACTTCGCTATAATTAGTATTCTGGTAGTTATTACGGAATTTTTAATATCTAAGAAAAAACTATACTATCGTAAGAGAAAATGAACATTGGTTACAGGACAGTAATAATAAACATGGAAAGTTTTTCCTTAAAGATCATGAAAAAATTATAATTATTTTGTTCTGGTAAGTTTACTTATTAGCAGTTCTCAAGATTTCGCGGAGAATAGCACCGTAGTCAGGAACAGTCTTTTCATAATTTATTTACTCAGTTGATATTTTATTGCTCACCGAAGACATTTTGCTATATATCTTCGAAATATTTTAACGTGACGAGTTTCTTTTTATGCAACACTACGGCAAATTAGTGAATAATTAACTCAACAGACACCAAGGACTATTCGCACTGTCTTCACAATTTACTTGATGCCCCTTTGACTTAGATGAGGCAGCCAGTTTCAGCATAAAGAATTGACAATAAGTGATCGAGTGTATTCATCTGTAACCTTCGTCCTCTGAGGATTTAGGATGGACAGCGTGGACAACTGACCGGACCCACTAAAATAAATTTAAATACGTTTTAGGTAGATGATTTCTGTTTTGTTTACACAAATAAATAATTTTTCCTTAACATAAAATCCACTTGATGAGATCGGTCACCGTGTTGACGGACTTGAAAAGAATATTGCCAACCTGATGACGGAGGCGGGATTGGAAGACCGGTAGCCAGCAGAATTTTCTACTAAAAAATCACCAGAATTTGGTTATTCATCTAAATCATCTGTAAATCTTTTTAGCTAACAATATATATCTGCCAAGCCAGCAGCTGCCTTCGGTCGTTTCGTTAAAGGCAAAATTTATTATGTGAAAGATTGAACGCAAGAACATCAGCCCGTGCAGTCAAATGACGCATAAATGGACTTCAGCAGTGTACAGCTAAAAACACACAAAAGGCCATAGGAATCATGTTGAAATTTTCTCACATCTACAATGCCCTGTCATCGTCAAACCATTAAGGAGCCAATCTTTACGAATGCTATTTCTGGCCAAGAAAAGGGCCATGACGCCACATGCGCAGCCAGCCAAGGTCAAAGATATAAATTTTCCACGAACCTAATAAAGGCCAATTAAGTAATTGTCAAAAGTAAATTCCCGCGAAGCTCGAGAAAGGAGATCGCGCCAGCATAATAGATCGGATATAGACTGTAAATGATCGCTGTTCCTTATTCTCGCGGATATCAAGAGTCTTCCCCACGATCCATAAAAATGCAAGCGCTTTCATCATAAGCTCAGAATATACCACTTATACGATGGGACGTATTGCTATAACGCTACTTGCTTTTCCCAATCAAGAATACATTTCTAAGTGCACTTAGCAGCATAAATGGGCTTCGAATAGTTCTCCTACTGAGGGGACATTTACACTACTATGCGGCTTGTTCACATAGTCGCTGTATTGACTGTCCCACTTGAAAACAATTAAGTTAATAACTGGCCAGCGATGGACGCCAACGTATAATAAGAGGCAGATATGGTTGAATACTTGACTGTGAAATGTATCTGAGGTCATTCGGCGGTGATAAGTGCAACAGAGTGCTGGAAGTAAATAGAAATGTAAGTGACGCGATACTCATTTAAGCGTCAGTGCATACAGGCACCCTAACTGTGCAATACGCTAGACGATTCAGGTCGCAGAGGCTGGAAAATGTCTTCGTAAATTGATTGTGTCATAAATTCCACGCGCAGATGCGACTAACCAACACCGCAATGACCACCTGAACCGCCCAAGATAGACTGAGAATGCTGAAAGGTCTGCCGGAGAGAGTTCTTCCACACAAAAAAACAAAAGTTTGTCCGAGTCAAACGAGTAAGGCACTTCGCCAGTCTACAGCATCTTTTTAACGACTGACGGACAAGTGAGGATACTGAGAGCAGGAATCAGACGCTAATGCATGTCTTTCCGGACATCCAATGGCTATTTTGCATAACCATCAAAAGGAAACCCATTTATGGGTTATTCTTCCGTGCGGAAAACCTAAACTTGTGGATGACCGCTAAACATTTCTAAAATAAGCAAACGCGTAAAGCCATAACGACAAGGCGGTTATTAGCCAATTCCCTTTTTACTACTCACAACCGACCAGGTGACATAAAATTGACCCGTGTTTGAATCCCGCCCTGAAAAACGGGTCAGATGGCAGTACCGACTAGCTTTCCACAGAACTTGCAATCCTTTTCGAAAACGGCTATGAGAAAGTGCTACAGGTCGTAGTGTAGAGGAAGTCCTAGGGGTGAGAGATCTTTCTGGGTAAGAAGCACCTGTATTGGGTGGTCTCCGCCCAGGATTTTGGACTAAGCAAACAGGGCAAAACTAAGTCTGGAAGGGTCTGTGGCGACTGGCAGTGGCTCACTTTCCCTACTTATGCACCGTCATCGCGCGTCCTCACCGTTTCTGTTCCACAAGCGCGAGCTATTACACAACCGCATCGTGTGTCTTGGACCCTCGGATCCGAAAAAACATGTCAACCCGACGGCCGAACCATCAACTCAGTTCAACCAATAACCGCCTAGAATGCATGCACTGCTAGAGACTTAGTACGTTAAGATTGTTGCAGGCGTGTGTACATCAGGTTAAGCATGAGCGGTTGCACCAGGGATTACAGCTCGCTCAAGAAAGGTAGTCAAATCAAAGCACTACACTTGACAGGTATGTATCACTTGTGTTGGTGCGCTGCTGACTGAGAAAGCCGCTCAGGCTTCTGTACAGAATAAATACCTGCGAGAAAGGGGGCACCAACAGGGACAAGGGAGACTGATAGTTACTTCTGACTTGCTAGCCGTTACTCGCCAGCCAAACCCAACCCCGGATGACGCAGGATTCGAAAGTGGGCATGTCCCCTTGTACCGTAGTTAGTATGCCCGACCACAACCGATAAGGCAGGAGGTTCGAGACCAAATGGGCAGAACAGATATGCCATGCCTGGACCGTGGTGGGTAGCGCGCACTCACCGCATCGGCACCCCCAATTCTCCCTCCACCGAGACACATCCACGCAGTCGCAAAAGTAAACTGATGAGATACGAGTGGCCGTTCTTAAAATCGACAGTCATGCCATCGGCTAAAACTAAACAAAGCACAGCCCAACCGTTTGGGGTGGAGCACTAAGGCAGCAGCAAAAGTCGTTTATGTGTACTTGGATACATTCGACGGAAAATGCAACGTAAGGCAATATTAAGGCAGTTTTCAGAAGATACGAAAAAGATAAACAAGCAGGAAAGAAGAGGAGAGAGAAGACAGTAAGGGTTTAAAAAAACTCGGAGTCAGAACTGTGGATGGAGTCCGTAAGGGGATTCCTGACGCGTCGGTCCAGAGTTGGCGTCTTCGCGGCAGACGATGGCACCGGAATTTTGCTCGCCAAGCTCGGCATCATTGCAAGGAGAAGAACGGAGAGGCACTTAGCAACCTAAACCGCCGAGGCAGGAAAAGGATCGCATGTGAGTCGCCGTTTCCCAGACATTGTACAGTGACTAAAAATACTCTGATACCGAGAACATGAGGCTTGAGCGGAAATCATAGAGGGAACCGACGGCGGGGGGAGGGGAGGGGGAAGCGAAAATGATCTGTGACAGCGGGGTCAGCGTCCACGGCCAGACGCCATTGACCGTTCCGTTGGCCGGCGTGGCTTGTCACATTGGCCTTCTATTCCGCCTGAACATTGCCCTCCCCGACTCACACCATGTGGCAAATAATAACGCGATTAACACACAGGTAAACAATTGTTCAGACTGGTGTGTACATGCCAGACCTGCGTGAACAATACTACACTCCGCCACTCATGCGCTCCCAAACGGGCGTCTTAGTCTGACCGAAAAGTCAGATGCCAATTCACGTCAACCTGCCCTGTGTGCAGAGTAAATCGGCTCTCGCTGTCCTCTGTCCTCAGACGGGACGGACCCCAATAGGCCTGAACCGATGTAGTTTAACACTGAAACAAGGCAAACAGTGATGGGGTAATTTCCGGCTGTGGCCCCCCTTACGGTCAAAAAAACCGCGAGAGCGACGCGACTGGCCAGACGTTGAGGTGTGCAGCTGCTATGCGCTTGTGTGCGGTCAGGATTATCGGCTCCCACGTTTATCGCACGCGGTCAAATTGCCGACTGCCGGATTTCGTCATCCGTATGGACTCCTGGGTAATTTGGCTCGTGGATATTGGCACCAGGAACAGTGGTCATCCGCACGCTCTCCTCTCGGCTAACTAATTTGCCTAGATAAATACTCAGCAGCAAATATGGATCGGGAGGTCGTTGCGCATAGCAACTACATACTCCAACGTTGGGTCAGTCGGGCCGTGATGCACTCGGGAGCTGCCAACTGCGATAGGCATGTAGCGGCCTCGCAACTACATCCTATAAATACTGCAACATCTGGGCAACTTAACAACCTTATCTGTCTCTGATAATGGATTCGAGTGAGAATCCGAAACGTCAGACTAACAAAGCACTTGTTCCAGCGATCGTGCCTCCGTCGTCGCGAATACATCCTGGAACTCACCTCTTCGCTTCTATAGACAGGAATAGTCTCCGCGGCTGAAGCAGTTTCTGTTCAAATTAAAAATCGAAGTGCGCTTTTAAAAAGGGCGGTGAGAATCGTTGATTGCCTGTTTTACATGTTTATCCGGTTTTGGAATGAAAAACAGACCTGTTGTTTCCGCGCTTGGAGTACATCTATATCATATAAGAAGTGAATCATCCTTGGGAAGAAATGAAACCTGCTAAAAGCCATTTTTTTCGGGTAAACTGGTGGAATGTTGAAGTAAAAGCAGAATTTCAAAATAAATGTGGTTACAGTTTTTTAAATATTAATATAACAGGTCTAGCAACTACACCCTATAAATACTGCGACACCTGTGCAATCCACAACCCTCATCTGACTCCGTCTCTGATGATGGATTCGAGTGAGAATCCGAAACGGCAGGCTAATAAAGCTCTTGACCCAGCGATCGTAGCTCCTGCCTCGCGACTGCTTCCTGGAACCCGGCTCTGAAATTCTATTACCAATTAACGGGCAAGGATATAGACAAATTTAAAGTAGACAAAAGTAGACGATCGATTTACAAATAGTCGATTCACGAAGGGAGGTGATTAGTTAGTGCCCCAGCGCCTCACCCCACTTGCCGTGATAGCGCACATTTTCTAAAGCTTGCACACAAATGAACAATCAGCTTTGGTAGTCGCTGGTCAGAACGAAACGGATGGAATTCGTGTTTACTGAGATCGGAGTGCAGAGGGCAAAGTTTTCGAAGGCCTGGAGGTTGATGGAATGTGAGTTCACGTAAACAAAGTGTCTGCAGATGACACAGAGGTTGGCAATTTGGATCTTAAAAAGGAGGCGATAAAGGTGTTGCGCTGAAGGGGACACGAAGTGCGTTGGAGAGGGACATGAAAAGATGAAGCATCGGGACTGGTGGAGGAGGACTTAGTGACTCACCCGAGGGTTGGGAGCTCCAGCACAGATGGGCAATTGGTGATTGTCATCCACGGCGAAGACGTTAGCGCCTGCACTGAGCAACCGCTCAACCAGCTTATTGTGACCAGCAGCCACAGCCAGATGGAGTGGTGTCTGCCCCAAGCGATCAGTCAAGTTAAAATAGGTGGGATCGTTGATTCTTTTGGGTAGGAGGAGGAAAAATGAAAAAACGACTGCGTACTCATGGGACAAACCATAGGCGAAAAAGGAAAAACCATGGGATGGGTCAGGGCGAGTCAGCAAATTTTAAAAACCTGACAGGCGTCTCGCTGGGTAGGCTTTAGAACTTAGGCAGAATAGTATTACCGAAAAAGGCAAGGGAGACCTTAATGGCCATTTCTGGCTTATTAGTCGTCGTCAGCCAGTCATACCTAACCCCGAAGTGTGGAACACCCGAGGCTCGAGCTCGCGACCTGTTAGTTAGAAGTCCACGCCTCTAACCACCGGGCCACGAGCCCGTTGCCCTGTCGGTTTCGATCGGGAATATACAATGGTAGAGGGCGCGCACCGATCGTTCTTACGGAACTCACTCGTTCCGTTGTGCATATGGACTCTCTCTCGAGCCCAACCAGCAGCCGCACAGCGGCGCATGATATAGGCAGAATGGTATTCCTGACAAAGACAAGGGAGACTGGAATGGCTATTTCTGGCTTATCAGCTGGCTTCTGCCTACATCATGCGCCGCTGAGGCTGCTAGTTGGGCTAGAGAGAGGGAGAGTCCGTAAGGCACAACGGAACGAGTGAGATCTGTAAGAACGATCGGTGAGCGCCATCTACCATTTAGAACTTAACCCAAATTCATGGGTTTTTAGTGAAGAAATGCCCGGAGTTACGCCAAGGTGCCTCCAAATTTTCCACAAAAGCGGGTAGAAGCAAGAGACTCGAGGACTGGAGTCCTTCAATCATAATATTGACTAGCATGGAATATAATCGCAAGTTGGTTGGGTGTCCTTCTGCGCCAATCATACTCGAGAAAAACTGCCTATGATATCACTTCCAAATGATGATGGCAGTTCAGCCCCGTGGGTGGTGGCGCCCATCGCGTGTACCACAGAGTAGACGCAGGGAAAAACTACCTATAATATCACTTTCTTATGATGACGGCAGTTCGAGCCCCGTAAACACCGACGTTCATCGCGTGTACCACAGAGTGGACGCAGGACCAGTGACTTACATGTGAATTACAGTGGGGCCGACTTGCGAAGCGTCACTCTCGCAGCGCCCACTTCGCTCCGATGGCAAGACAGTGCCAGGACCACCTTCTGTGAGTCCGGGTTAAACAACCCTTCTAGGTGTACCGGACATGACCTGCCTGCTGTAAGCTCTTCGTAGAAAGGTCCATCCTAACACTTTGTAATACCAACTGCACTAGTGTGTCTCATGATGGCACTAGGAATAAGACTCCGGTGCTAATGAAATGCCGCAATAGATGTCGCTGAAGTCATATACTACTAAAGGCAGTGTTCGTAGAACTTTGGATACTATGACGCCCGAATAATCAAGGAAGCATCCGCAAATTTCTCAGAATTACAAGCGTATAGGAAATAGAACTACACAGCTAATACATAAAATGAGTCTGAGCTTCTAACTCTCGTCCGAAATTAATACGCTAACTTGGTGTAGGTCCCTCTGAACAAAGCTCTTCAGGCTCGAAACACTGGTGGACACACCAATGAGCCGAGACCTCGCAGCTTTCTCGTGCAACAGCAGAAAATGCGCGAAGAAAATGTCTGGGTTTTTGGATAGTACCTGTGCTGTCAGTATGATAAACATGCAATATTTAATATTACTGACTGCATGTTGGCAGCTTATGAACTACCTGATTATCCCGCCGCATTTTATTGACTTTCATGCCAACTTTCAGACTGAGCCTATAAAACTTCATGCCGAAGGATTTACTCGAAAATTGCGCATACATTTTTGAGGAGACTAATAAGCTGAAGTTTTAATACTGCAGTGTCTACCAGAAGGCACAATGAACATCTCGCAGTGGAAAAAAAATCGGCGAAACACGCGTGTCTGGACCTTTTATAGCCAATGGCCTGTGCTGTCAGTATCATGAAAAATTTTGTACGCAAGGTAAATGCTAAACCTCAATCCCAAGAAACACGTTTAAAGTCGTACAGTTGTTGAAAACAGACAAACGAAAATACCCAATACTTACATAGCTGGGCTTTTCTAACCGAAAATAATGCACAACGATGGTTGAGGAGACTGTCGACCGCAAACCGGTGTTTTACTGCGCATAAATCAACCTGAGCCTATTTTTCAAGCTAAATCAGCACAGCAAAGAAATCTGTAATGAATTATCACCGGATTACCTACAGATATTTTTTATAGAT
>CACRXP010000038.1:1312822-1323981 GCA_902702965.1 Spirometra erinaceieuropaei | reverse complement strand
AATCGACGAGCCAGACCTCAGATCTTCGCGACCCAGCAACACTATCGCAGCCGGTTCGTGACTCCCTCTTTGTCAGATCCGAGAGCCTGCAAATTTTGCTGCCACCCTTCGCTGTGGGCCCATCTGCCACCTGTGGACGCAGTAGACTGACGAGAAACCCGTCTTCCCGGAGGTTCAGTCAGTGATGCCAAGTGGAGGAGTTTCGGGTGAAGTCCGATTTGGTTACGGATGAGGAGCGGCTTTGTGCTGGGCTAGCCAGGTGTCCAAACCACTTTCCGACCCCAGTCACTGGGACAGGATACGTGTGGAAAAAGAGGGTGCGATCGATGATGCAGAACTACCGTTATACACTTCAGGTCCAAATAATCACTGAGGGCCCGGCGTACCGCTGGTTGTCGTTTTGTTCGGCGGCGGCGGCGGCGGCACTGCTGGGTGCCAAGCGGTGGTGATTTTATGGCCAGGTTAATGGTATGAGTCAAGTTGGATAACCATCAGTGAGAGATAAAAAGCTGACAGACGCAAACCGGCACACGCAACGCAGGACTTTCGAAGAACACATGGGAGTAACGAGATAAGGCCCTTCCAGCGGCTTGAGTACAACAAGATTGCCCGAAACAGTGGCAGGGCTATGCCACACATCGACGATGCTATCGTGGAGGACAGCGTCACATTGGTTAACAGTAATCAGTACTACTATCGGGCGTTAGCAGACTGATGATCCAAATTAACACACGCGGGGAGCGCACAAGTGAACCCTTTTCCCAACGCCAGGGTCGGTGCGTCAAATGGTCGAGAAATCATCACACCAACATCCATCGCACAGGATGAAATTGCAGCAATTAACGACGCGAATGTCGGCCGTCAAACAGTCAGCACACCAAGTACAACGGTCCCTGATGAAGGTGGAGCCGTGAATGTTCATAGGTATGTGGTAGCATGGCGACTGCATCCTATGAATACTGCAGCCCCTTGTGAATGAACCTGCCGTATCTGCTTTTGTCTCATGATGATGGATTCGAGCAGGAATCCGAAACGTCAGACTCATAAAGCTCTTGTCCCAGCGATCGTTTCTCCTTCTTCAACATTTCTCCATTGGTTTTTTCTTACCCCGCAGATATACTTAATCCTTACCGAAATTGCAGCCGTAAAAAGGGGAAGGGGACAAGGTGCCGCTCCTCAGGACAGTGAGGCCGATAAAGACGGCGAAGGTGAAGGGGAAAGTGGATAAAGCTGACCTGATCATTGACAGCAGCGACGTGCAGGGGAGAGCGGCCACGGTAGTCTTGGATACGGAGACAGGAGAGACCAAATGAGTGCAGCAGGAGGTCAAGGCAAACAACATGGCCCCGAGCGGCTGCGCAGTGCACAGCGGTGAAGGTATTGCCCTGGAAATTCGTGTAGATGAAACGGAGACTATATTTATTACTGACGAAAGTGGACACAAGGTAAGCGTAAGAAAAAAACACACACGAAGACTGTGGTCTTCTGTGAAGGAGTTCATTTCGTCACGTAGCCGATAGGCTTTGGTTAGTCTGTTTTAAAATGAAGGCAGAAAAGGCGGGTGCGGAAATTCAGATAAAAAATCAGACAGATAACGAAACGCCATTTAGATTCCGGCAGAAGATACAGGTTCACAAAGTACTCGAACCGCCACAGTTTACTCAAAAAAGGGACAGAAAGGACGTCTGACAGAGCCAGAGTGGAGGAAATCCTATCGTGTCAGATTGCTTGGATCTCGACAAGTAGGGTTCTCTGTTTGGTTACGGAGGCAAAACTCGCAGCTTGGACTACTTAAAATAGTAATTGCATTTAAAGGGATGTGAAGGGATGTTTGATACGGGTTAACGCAAATGGGAGATTGGGGTCCGACCCGTTGAAGTACGTGGAAACCACAAAGGGGTGGGCATTTTTGTCGGCACGTCATACGGGTTTTAAAAGAGGCAATCGTCAGACGACCATTTTCCTGACACTAGCAAACGCAGTAAACTGAGACTACTGGATTTGTCATAAACGACACCGAAACTACGCAAAAACAACACATTCGGCGGTCGAGGAAATCAACAACGAGGAACTCTCCGCAAATTTTCGACTAAAAAGAAGAGCATTCAGTAGAGTTTGCTTGTGCAAGAAAATTTCGTAACTTGTCACGGAACAAGATCATGCACATTGTTAACCTTCGGTTCACCGACTTGAGGAGACTAAAGGCTTCGTTAATTCCAGCAGAAGCAGTACCGACAAAGAGAAGCGGGACTGGGATGGCTGTTTCTGGCTTATTTGTTGTCGTCAGGCAGGTTAACACAACTCCGTGTTTTGCAGCATCTGGGATTTGAACCCGAATTACAGTAAGTTGGCTAACTCATGAAATGTCAACCGAAATTCCGAAATGCGTTTCCGTTTCGAAAAGATTAATTAAGTAGGGTTGTACAACTAATCATCGTGCAGCATAATTCTATAATAATTCAGTTACCTCAAAATGCCGGCTTTCGAACGAAATTCTTTCCAGCCGCATACAAAACCCACACTCAGTAAAAAAAAGACTACTTATGTAGCATGCATTTTCCTCATTGATTTTTGATACTATTAAAAAATTAGATCACCTTTCATGGAAAACATGCACTGAAATATTCATTCTTTAGCTCATTCGGTGGAAAATTACGTCTTCTTCCAATCTTATACTCGAAGGAAGGGTATAATTCGGTTTCGAAAAAGTTCCTAATTGTGAGATTTTTTAACACCGTGAAATGTCCGTTCATAAAAAGTCACGTGTCTGCAGTTGCATCGTTGCTTGTAAAGTTTACAATATGGCTCAAATCCACTGCTAAATTTTATGCAACCCATATGGTCTCCTCTTAAAGCATATAGGGATTGCGATTTTCTGTACATGGAAAAAAAACAGCCTGTAGTTTGGAAACCCTGGATGCAAGTGTAACGGCAGATCGAGTTCAAAAGTGTTAGGGAATTGGAAAAGTTCTTTGGAAACGAATTATACCCTTCCTTCAAGTATAAAATTGGAAGAAGACGTAATTTTCTGCCGAATGAGCAAAATAATGAATATTTTTATGCATGTTTTCCATGAAAGGTGATTGAATATTTTAATAGTATCGAAAATCAATGAGGAAAATGCATGCTACATAAGTAGTCATTTTTACAGAGTGTGGTTTTTGCACGCGGCTGGAAAGAAATTCGTACGAAAGCCGGCATCTCGAGATAACTGAAGTATTATAGAATTATGCTGCACGATTATTGGTTTTACAACCCTACTTAATCAATCTTTTCGAAACGAAAACGCATTTCGGTTGACATTTCATGAGTTAGCCCACCTACTGTATTTGGTTGGTGAGCGTCTTTAGGTGCAACGCTCTACCATCGAGCGGTGTCACGATATCTCACCCAACATGGTCTCTTAGTTGAGGTAAAATCATGCCACAAGTGCGATGGGCCAGTGATATTCACGAACAAAAAGTTCCGTGGACAGAAGAAAGGATTGCCAGTCTATTCGATCCGTAAAAAAGGGCAACGAATCCTCCGATTATTGTGATTTAAACGGCAGACTCAGTTGCAATTTTAAGCTCCGTGAAGTTTTAGTACCTGTGTGTCTCTGGAGCAACAGAATGCCACTCGAAGAAGTGTCTAAGTTTACTGGTATACCCCGAAATACTGTGGTTGACTGGTTCAATTATTGCTGGGATGTCTGCTCTGAAATGGTATCTGTGGATAGGAGAGGAGGGTCGAATGGAACACCGGAAAACTCAATAGAAATCGACGAGGCCAAATTCGCAGGGCGCCGTAAGTACAATTGTGACCGTCTTTTAGGTGGAAATGCACTTGCCTAAGAAAACAATGCCAATACTGTACAGAATTGGCAGGAGCCAGGACTCACGCCTTGATGACCCATGAGTCTTTGAATTTTGTCAAGGTACCGATCTTAGGTACTTCTACATACAGTGCGTGACCGATCTCATAAAATGTTGGCCAAAATTCTGGAATTCGTTTCCGATTAGGAAGGATTACTTAAGTGGGGTTGTTAGACTGATTATCGTGTAACATAACCCTATAACATTTCAGACTAGCCAGAATGTCGACTTTTGAATTCACTCCTTTTTGACCTCCTGCAGAAACCACACTCGGTATAAAACGACTACTTAAGTAGCATGCATTTTTCACATTGATTTTCGATTGACCTAAAAATTCAAATATATTTTATGGAGAACGTGCACACAAACACGCTTTCTTTTGCTCATTTGGTAGGGAATCACATTTTCTTCATATTTTATGCCCGAAGAAAGTGTATATTTAGGTTTTAAAAAAGTTTATAATCATAAGATTTTTAAGACCGTGCGATGCCCATGTCCACCGAAAATCAATAGGAAAAATGCATGCTACTTAAGTAGTTATTTTTTACCGAGTGTGGTTTCTCTAGGAGGTCAAAAAGAAATGCATTCAAAAGCCGACACACTGGCGCGCCCGAAATGTTATAGGGTTCTGCTGCATGATAATCAGTAATAACAACCCTATTTAAGTAATCCTTCCTAATCGGAAACGAATTCCAGAATTTTGGCCAACATTTCATGAGATCGGTCACGCACTGTATACAAGCCATATGCGGCGACGTTGATGACTATCATTTGACGCGAAGTAGAAGCAGGTTCAACAATACATTCTGACGAATGGTCAGCTTATCGGCGACTCAGTCAAGCTAGGTACGATCGCATAACCGTCAACCGCCAGGAAAATCACTTTGATCCGAATACAGACGCGTACAGCAAGATTGAGATTTTGAAGAAAAATCGCAGAATTACATAGTACTTACTTCAGGGCTACTTGGGTAAACACTGTTGCTGTGTTTTGGAAGGAGGTTAAAACCACTTCGCATCAATCCTACGCGATACTAAAGAAGCATTTGTTGCTTAATTGTTGTTATTTAGAGTTTCGAAAATTCCCACTGAAGAATTTGAGGGACAATTTGGCGAGCGTACGTAAGTTTTCAATAAATTCTCATCAGGACTACACATTTATATTGCTATCGAAGTGATTAAAATGAAAATGCGGACAAGCAGAAGTTTTTTTTGCAGCTGGGGTTTGGGGAGGAGGGTCTGGGTGGGTGAGGTGAAAAACAAAATTGCCGTCAGTGTCAGGGGGGAGAAGGGGATGGCGAGCACTGGGACGGGTAATTATACGCAGGTGGCTGGCATGGTGGCTTTGACCCATGATAACTGTGGGGCCTGTACGAAGTTCTTTTGCGCGCATAGGACTGGTTTGTATAGGCTGATTGCAGCGGCCTCTGCAGTTGCCAACAGACGCTGTCCAAGTGATTTTGGGTAGCTTGACGGGACCTTGTAAATGATTCGGAATGCCTGTCCGGCATCTACACAGTGATCTGTGTCTACCATGTGGGCGAGGATAGAGCTGTTGACGTTCTTTATTTGGCCCTTTCCTAACCATGCTAGAAGGTACTCTCTTATTCTTTTGAATAAACGCCGGCTCCTGCGACCAATATATTCTGCCCAACAGGAGCAGGTGAAGGAGTAAATACACATAAAAGTGGTCAGAGCTGGCAGTTTGTTCTTGCCCTCTGCGCGTAGGATGGGACGAGTGGAGAAGAGTACACGGGCGTCAGCTGCTGGAAAGGTGCGTGATACAGCTTGAGTTACGCGCCTTCTTAGAAGTTCGCCTGGAGCGTCCCCTTGAAATGGGACCCTGATGAAAAGCTTCTTCTTTTCTGTCGTCCGAATCGGGAGTTTTTGTGGTCCTTCGGCCATATACTTGGCGAGGAATCGATCGGGGTACCCGTTCTGGTGAAAGAGATTTTCGACATTCTTAAGTTCTTCCTCAATACTATCAGCCGAGCAGATACTCCTTACTCTTTGTGTTAGACAACGGACTAAATTGCGCTTCATGTTTAGCGATCCGAAACTCCGAAAACTGTCCGGACCACGTCTTCTTACGATAGACGCTACGTCGAATACAACCGTTAGGCCTTCTGCTCAAAAGTACATCCAGAAAGGGGAAAGATCCGGATTTCTCTTCTTCCAGAGTAAATTTGATTGATGGGTGCGACTGATTGACATCATCCAGTAGAGCAGAAACGTCGTTTTGTTCAAGTACAATCGCGAATATATCATCCCCGTAGCGTCCATAGTATCTCAGACCATTGATCTAGCGGCTAAGCTTGAAAGTTTCTAGCTTGCCCATGAATACGTTCGCCAAAAGAGAACCAACAGTGGATTTAATTTAGGCAATAAAGGCGGCATACTTTAAATCTGATTCTGATTTTCGAAAAGTACCTATTAGGGCAGGAGTCGTGCTCGTGTAGAACACCGATGATGGGAATCGCGTTATGGTAGCCTCAAATTTTCTTAATCATAGGCAGGAAGGTAAGATTACTCAGATGATCGGAGGAAAAAAACACCTGTCAATTAAAAAAATACGAAAGATTATTGCGGAATCTCACATGAGGACGTTGATAGGCAGTGTGATTGAGGAGGATTTGGATGACGTTCGCGTGACCATTATAGGCGGCAAAATGAAGGGGAGTGAAGCCGCGTTGATCGAGCGGGCAAAAGACAGAGACAAGGGCCTCATTGGTCGTGGTGACCTGGGCGGACATGGCGGTCGAGGAGGTCGCCTTCAGTACTGTCCGCAGCAGGAATTCAATGCTTTCCGTCTGTCCACTGGTGGCGGCCAGATGGATGGCCCGTCTACCGCGGAAATCGGACTTGGACCAGTCGGCTCCTGCCTGAAGGGATAAAAAGAAGCGGAGTAGTCTCCAGAGCACAGGCAGCACCACCGACACCAGCGACACTGTAGCAACAGTGAGAGATCACACCATGTCAACCCAACTCTATTCACACTCAACGGTGAATACACCCTACACCTTTTTTCAAGGGACAGCACCCACATACACAAGATCTGAGATAGGTAATTGCAGAAACTGCTGAAAAGACTCCAAGCATACGCACAGTAAGTGTGCTAACTCATGAAATGTTAACCGAAATTCTGAAATGCGTTTTCGTTTCGAAAAGATTACTTGGGTAGGGGCTTTAAAATTAACCATAATGCAGCATAATTCTATAATAATTCAGTTACCTCAGGATGCCGGTTTTCGAACGAACATCTTTCCTGCCGCACTTTCGATGTCCTTAAAAATGCAATTATGGTTCATGAAAAACATGCATAAAAATATTCATCCTTTTACTCACTCGGTAAAAGATTACGCCCTCTTCCAATTTTATACTCAAAGGAAGGGTATAATTCGGTTTTCAAAAACTTTTCCAATTCCCGAATAATTTCGAACCCGACCTGCCGTTACACTTGTATTCAGAAGTTCCAAACTACAAGCCGTATATTTTCCGCGTACGAAAAAGTATGCATTTCTCTGTGGAAATAAGAGGAGACCATATGGGGTTCATAAAATTTAGCAGCGGATTTGAGCCATAATGTAAACTTTACAAGCAACATGAGTAAATGCGAAGACACGATGCTTTATGAACGGCCATTTTACGGTATTAAAAAATCTCAGAATTAGGAACTTTTCTGAAACCGAATTATATCCTTTCTTTGAGTATAAAATTGGAAGAGGGCGTAATCTTCTACCGAATGAGAAAGGGGTGAATATTTTTAGGCATGTTTTCCATGAAACATAATTGCATTTTTAAGGACATCGAAAATGAGGCCGGAAAGACGTCGTTCCAAAGCCGGCATCCCGAGGTAACTGAATTATTGTACAATCATGCTGCATTATGGTTAATTTTAAAACCCCTACTCAAGTAATCATTTCGGAACGAAAACGCAATTCAGAATTTCGGTTAAAATTTCATGGGCTAGCACACCTACTATAGTGTAGTAACCAGATGCACTTCCATCAACCATAACAACGGCTACTCACGAGGTGCCATGTAAGTTAACCCCCTGAGCCACAGGAGCTGTAGGTGAGTGCTTAGTCTGGTAGCAGTGACGGCGATGGAAAGTATGATCATTCCCAGTCATATCACTGAGAGCAATTAGAAACCCCGCTTGTCCCCTGATATCGCCTATTTTTTTTCTGCGCAACGCAACCGTCGTTCAGCGGGTCACGAAGTAATCGGGTTTTGAACGCACGGTGAGCTACAGTCCGCGCAGTTTTGCCAGACTAACAGAAGGCCTATAGCACCCAGGTGGGGGGGGAGGGGGCAATTTCCAGTCCATTAACGACAACAATATTGCCTTTGTGGTAACCCTTTCAGCTCTGACACAAAACGGAATCTAGCAACAGTATCCCGGGCACAGGGAGGATGATTTGATATTTAATGGGCGTCAACCGATCCTAGCCCGGTAGTGCACCTCACCGGAGCACACGCAAAAGAAATCCTAAATTATTAACGACACGCAACAAAATCTGCAGCGTATAGGACTCCGGTGCGGGGACATGAGGAGAAGTGGAAATGTGAAAATAACAAGCCAAGCTATCCAGCAGAAACCACCGGTAGCAGTGAAGGTTGCCACCTAGTTGGGCATTGGCCACCGCTGAGGTAAGTCAGTAGGAACTGGTTTCCTGGGGTTCCCACGGTCCGGGGATGCTCGGAAGATCAACCCACTGATGGGTGGCCAAGTTCTGGTGCATAAAATAAGTTTTCTGGGTGCGTAGACGATGGGGGGTAGGGTTTTCGGAGAGCCAGTTGACATAAGCGCCTAGCTGGAGTTTCCTCATGTCTTTCGCGACTAGTAGCGTTTTACTATTAGTGGTCTCTGGCCCGCCTCATGCAATGTAGATCGAAAAGCATTGTAGATTAGAAAGGATTAGTTAGGTAGTGTTGTAATATTGATCATCGTACAGAATAAACCCAAGACACATTCAGTCACCGATCCCATGAAAGGTTAACCGAAGTTGATGAAATGTGTTTTCGATTAGGAAGGACAGTTGAACAGGGGGTTGTACTATTGGTTATGCCGCGACATAATCTCCAAGATAATTTCAACCACGCAAGGAAGTAAGCCCTCGAATTCACTTCGTTTCGGCCGCCTGCAAAATCCCCAGTCTAGGAAAGGTGACCACTTAAGCAGTATGCATCCTTCCATATCGATTTTAAGTGCCAGTATAAATTATAACATATTTTATGGGAAACATAGACAAAAATGTCCTTTTCTGTACTTATTCGGTAGCAAATCACGTCTTATTCGAATTTCATACTCAAAAAATTGGTATCTTTCGGTTTTAAAGAAGCTTTTAATTATGAGATTTTTAAGACCGTTCAGGCTATTTCAATAGCATGATATCTGTCCGTATATTAATGGTCCCGAGAAGTCAACAGAATCGGTATCCATTGCGAAATTTTACAAGCATAAGGGATGCTTGGTTCTCCTTACACGGAAAGTTTACATATTGTAGACATAAAACCTCAAACACAAATGCAACAGGAGATCAGGCGTAAAATTATATGAGAACTGGAAAACCTTTCGAAAACCTAAAAATACCCTTCCTGTGTGTATAAAATTAAAAGAAGACGTGACTTGGTACCAAATGAGTATGAGGAAGAATGACTGTGTTTACGGCTTCTTTAAAACACATTTTAATTTACAGGGACATTGAAAACCAATGTAAAAATGCATACTAATTAAGTGGTCACTTCTTACGGAGTCTGGGTTTTCTAGGCTTAAATGTATTCAAGAGCCGAAATACTGGCATGCTCGAAATATCTTGAGATAATTTTGCATGACAGTCAATATTACAACCCGACCTACGTAATTCCCCCTCCCCCTTGAAAATGAACTTCATAATTTCGGTTATAATTTCATGAGATCGATCACTGGCAGTATTTCAGTAAGGCTAGGATACCGTTTATTGAATGAGCTTCAGGCCGTCCGCCTGCAGAAACCACACTCCGTAAAAAAATGACTGGCGAAGTAGTATGATTTTTTCCCATTGGTCTTCGGTGCCTTGAAAATTTATATTTATTTTATAGAGAAAGGGCACAAAAATATGTAGCCATGAGATTTAAAAGACCGTGAAATGTACCTCCGGACATCATCGTATCTGTATATTTGATAAAGCTGTTTATGAAGTTTACAACACGGTCCACAGCCATTGCAAGATTTTACAAGCCTTATAGAACATCTTCTGAGTAGCGTAGACAAATGTACGATTCTCCTCTGACGGGCAGTATGCGGCATGATGTTTGGAAACTTTAAGCGCATGTGAAACTGCAGGCCCGGTTCAAAATTATTCGGGAATCGAAAACTGTTTTCAAAACATAAAGACGCCTTTTCTTCAAGTATAAAAATTGAAGACGTAATTTTTTACCAAAAAGGCACGAACTATTGCAATTTCGTGCACGTTCTCTGTAAAATATACTTGAAGTTACAAGGGTGTCGAACATCGGCATAAAAAGCACGTACTACTTAAGTAGTCTATGTTTTGCCAATTGTGGTTCCTATAGGCGGCCGGGGTCGAGGCTTCTCCGAAAGCTGGTATCCTGAGGGGCTGAAAAATTTTGGGTTTATTACACAGGATTATTGATACTACAACTCCACTTAGGTGATCCTTACTAAGCTGAAACACATTCCAGAATTTTGGTTAACATGTCATACGAGGTAGGTCAACTACCGTAGTCGTTATGAGCTCTGTTTTTTCCACTATAAAGTCAGTTGGGTGCTGACACTAACGACAGGGACTGGGAAGTGCTGTGTAACCCTCTAATATCCGAAAGATTACCTCATTAGTCGGTAGAGCGGGAATAGGTAGAGACGGGTCAAACCACATTAATTACACCCCCTCCCCCTTTGTGTTACTGCCAGCGTCAACTAGTTAAAACACCATCAGTACCTCAGCGAAAACCCGCTAATGATTAACTCAGGCTGGGTTGTTTTTTCATTTGAGCATTATTTAGTGGCTGTTACAATCTGATGGCCACTGAAGTCTTCAAAGGGGTCCAGTCAGCCATCGGGCGGATGTCAGGATTACGCCCTTCCGCAGATAAGCGCGTGCCTAACCGGGGGGAAAAGACATACTGATGCATACTGATTGTCGGACTGAGTCCGGTAGCTGGGGTGTGCAGGCAAGTACCGTCACACGCGCGGTAATCTGGGGCCTGATGCGCTTGGCCGGCAGTGAGAGGGAGTGATAAACTGTTTCCGGATAAGGCAACGATCTGATGCGCGCTACGCTCTGTGCCCGTGGCAGAACG
>CACRXP010000038.1:1282472-1309991 GCA_902702965.1 Spirometra erinaceieuropaei | reverse complement strand
AGAGTGAGTCAAGAAGACCGGAGATAGAATATACCACAGTGAATGACGAGGCCAAACAGCCCGTTTGCGCACGATGAACCAGATTTTCACAAATCCTGCCTGAGTGAGACTGCCATAATGGGCACACTGCGGAGCTACAGAAAAACGTTGACCCACGCCGGGGCGAAAACGCTGCACACACACTTGGGAATCACGTTTAAAAACCACACCGATCGTTCTTACGGAACTCATCCATTGCGTTGTACTTTATGGGCTTTCTCTCGAGCCGCACAGCGGCACGTGATATAGGCAGAATGTTATTGCCGACAAAGACAAGGGAGACTGGAATGGGGAGGGAGACTGCCATGGACTAGGACGCGTGCTGGACTAAGACTCGTGCCCGCACTCATCACCGTGCGAGCATTAATTACTCGTGCACATCCGAGTCGCTACTTGGCAAAATATCAACACGACTGTTGATTGTTGGTTTGATAATCACTCTGCCATTTGCTTCACTGATACCGCCACTGGAAAGGGTGTTCGTTTGCACGCTCCCAGTGTGGCCAACTTCTTTACCCAGACAAAGTCTCGGCACTGAATATGCGGGAGGCATCGCGCTTGTTAATCAACTACGGGCCGAAGAATCATGATTCAAACAACAGCCGCTAAAGTTGCTGTCACCACTCGTGAGAATTCTGGTCAAATCGAACTTGAAAATGTGGCTGGATCCCTTCAAACGAACCCCAATTTGGGGGCTGGCGTCATTCTTCCCCATTGCTACTGCGTTTTCGGCCATCCGCGTCAGCAGTAGTCTTCCGGCTTCTCCGAAGTAGTTGCTTTGCCTACAACTGTGCCAGACCTGGTAAACGGATCCAGGTGTTTCCCACCGTGACGGAATCTTTTGGCCTCATTACTTGGCACCAGACAGTTGCCTGCAGTCTGTGTGCAACTGTGTGACGCCCAGGAACGCTCGCCGAGCATTTGGGCTGGCGCCGTTTAGCCTCGTTTACGCATACGCCGGTTGACAAAGTTGCGCGGGTAGCCATTCCTTCTGAGCACCCGTACAAGGCATTGCGATTCAGCAAACCTGTCTCAAGACGCAGATATGGCATCCAAGTAGTTAACAGTTATTTGTCCAGCGACAGTTCGATCGTCGAGAGCGAAGGTGACTTGTGCGTGAATCGATCTATGAGGCAGACTTGCGCAGCATCTATCGCACTCGCTCCTCCTTACTCACCGGGCTCCGATGTCCAGACAATATCAAGACGACCGGGGGAGTTCGAGCGTATTTTCTTAACGCAGACCACAGGATATCAAAGAGCTCTACGCGGTCAGAAAACTGTTGACTCCAGGTGGAGTCCAATGTCTGAACGCGCGAACTCACACCAGACCCCCCGACTTTGAGGTACGACTATGCGCCTCTTAATTGTACGAACTGTTTACATTTACATATCTGCGAAAATGGACTGCTGGAAGAACTCTATTCCTGTAACGGTTCTGAGTCCTACTTGAACTTATTATCGGAGATCGAGGGACAAGATGAGCCTAATGCACTGTGCGCTACGTTTTCCGCTGGACTGCAAAGTAAACCTGATGGAGTGTCCGCGCGGTGCTTCCTATTCCCAGCAGTTTTTACCAGCAAATAATTGCTACTTACGCGATGTAACAAGTTCCATGTCCATCCCAGCCGATAGTTAACAAGTCCCATCGTTCAATGCATAAATATTTTGTACGCTGACGTCTGAACCTCCCGGAGGCTACGTCAGACAGAAGTGCAAAGTTGGTACCCACCTCGATCAGGAGTTTCATGCACTCCAGATGACCATTTGCGGCTGCACGATGCAGGGCCGTGCGTCCGTACACATCTGCCGCGTCAATTCTTCCAGTCAGCGGGGAGACTGAACGGCCAGAGGCGACCGGAGCGGTGGATGGTGAGCGGGGGACTTGCGGGCTCGTCGAGAGGGGGGAGTAGGAGAGAGTAAGTAGTTCAATGACACCCGGGTGCCGATTTTGGGCAGCCAGCATCAACGGTGTGCGGCCGTGTTCGTCTCCGACATCGGCCAGACTGATGCTGTCACTCTGGTCTGAGGGAAGTAAAAAGAAGGAACGTTACTTTGCCCGCAGAAGCATTAGACTTAAGTTGGGGACCAGAGGAGAGTTAGTTTTTGGAGAACTTTTGTCATGATACCTAATGCGTTGCAGCACTTTAAGGATTGCGTGGAAGGTTCTCTAGCTGCATTACACGAACAGGGACGCCGAGAGACGTTTTATGCTTCCTGATGGTCGTTGCTGAAGCGCGCAGACAAAGGATGATATGAACAGGGTTGCATTATTTACCATACTGAAAACACCGGCCGTAGCTTAAAACCTCGACACACGTTTTGTCGATATTCTGCCGCTGTATAATACAGCTCCGAGGTATTCGGCTCATCGGTTGGTCCCCCAGCGGTCTAGTAAATACCCCAGTTCTGAAATGTCGACCTTCTTACCCTCCTCAGTCAGCGATTAATTTCTAAGGATATTAAAATGCTGGGTACTCGAAAGCACGAATTAGACGGCTACCTTTCATTTTACAGCTGATTTACCATACTGATAGCACCGGTATTAGCTCGAAGCCCAGACACCTGTTTCGCCAATATTCTGCCGTCGGATGGCCCAGCTGTGAGTCCCCCTCCCTCCCAGCGTTCCCCATGGACTTTCTGGTATATATTTAGTCTTCAAATGGCAACTCTTTAACCTGAGATGTTGAAGTTGGAGTAAATCATCCCGAATGAAGTTTTACAAGGTCAGTGCGAAGGTTGATATGAATATTAGACCGAGATCCACCAATTTTTGAGAAATAACTGAGTAATATTCACAAGCTGCCAACAGACAGCCAGGCTGTACAGGATTCGGTTCCCCTGGGTCATCATGGCCGATAGTTTAATTTAGGACGAGTTTTTTTATGAAACTTGCTTTTAACGTTCGGATTTCATTAAGTCTTGATTACCAAGTCCATGAGAGTATGCCAACAAAATTGACTTTTGGGATAGACCACAAACCAGTCAACGACCCGACACACTTTTAAAACCTCAACGAGGATAGGGGCGTGTCCCTTCAAATTCAGGAATTTCAGGGAACCATTTCCACACGAAACCACCCCCACACACAGAACCGGTGCTCAGCAACCCGCAGTTCAACTGGCTTTTGATCGGCCAGAGAACTACAGTTCAGTTTGGCTCGCCGGGGGGGAGCGGACCCAATAAGAGTGAATCCGGAAACTGAATGCTGTGTACCGGTCCCAGGAACAAGAACGTCCGTCTCTGGATGCTGGACGACAATCCCAAAACTAGTACCACCCTGACAGGAAGACAAGGAGATCAGCCGGTGTGCGAGAGTGCTTGATGTATGGCATCATACCTAGCGTGTTGGCCCTTTCTGAACGTGAGAATTAAACTGTTTGGAATTGACAGAAGAAAGATACCTTTTTTTCTTTTTAGACTTAAAATAACAGTCCGCGTTCCTGACTAAGGGCAGGAACAGCAACAACAGCAGGAAGAAGAAGAAGACGGGTCACCGGGAGGGTTAAACACGCCAACCGTAACTTTAGGCTCGAAGGCTGAGCAGATCACTGTCGTGCACATCGACCATACGGGACTGTAATGGGCTGCCATAAGACACCATTAATTTAACAGATGCTCTAAGATATCCAAATGCTTGCATAACCCACCACGACGGTTCGGTCAAAAAGGACAACTAAACACCCAAGGAGGAACGAAAACGAACTACACCTGTCTGAGCAAGACTTGGCTGTCTCACGTCGCTTTGCCACGCCTGGCCACCAAGAAGTTTGTGATTATGCATGTCAGAGACGGGGAAGGGCGGAAATAGAAATGGTGTCCCAATGATCTAGTTTTACTTACTTTTAATAGACGATCAGCCTTTCCCATTAGACTTGGCGTGTCAAGTCGCTGCACTTAAGTGACTGCGGAGGGGTTCCTATGGCGTCTACGTTTACCACGTTAAGGCTGCTTCGGCCCCAATGACCGAACCAGACTGTATAAATAACGCCGTCGAGTGGTAAGACACTCCGGACAATCGTCATCCGATTTCGTCGCACAGTCGGAGCCGTTAACGGGGCATGGCCGCTGCGCATGATTTAGCTTTGGAATGCCACAACTTCCAAAATTGACACAAACAAGGCGTCCGGTCGGGGCAGATGCCGAGGGCGCAGCAGGACATTCCGATTTACTGTTTGAACACTCTACTAACTCATTTAAGTAGACGTTTTTATTCTCTTAAAAGGGTCACTTGAAGTGAGTTTGGGCAGACAGCGAGGGTCCGATCGGAACAAGTGCCTGGTCATCAGCCCTTTCTTTGCACTCACTACACCCAAACGGCCTACTGTACCTAGCTATAGACGACGTTTTCGGCATCGTGAAAAGACCGTAATCCATACGGAGCCAACTGTAACTGCCCTGTGCCCACCCCTACCTTTCTCGTTATACTACGTCAGACGAGTTTTTCGCGAAAACACAACCCAAAAACATGGATGCAAGGCAGAAGGCAGGGCTTACCTGGAGAAGCCAGACCTCGATTCCGACTGTCCATTTGCCAACGAAGAAGAAAATTGACGACAGGGACGTGACCCTTCAGTAAGGAAAACATGGTAGGCTATTCAGACAGTATTCTATGAGTACTTGGTTAACAATAGAAATTCAGAAGACAAATCGCGCTGCAAACCTCAAATGACACACACACTGCTCGGCAGAGGTGACAGTTCGACTGTCGAATCCGACCATGTCCATCGCTTGCTTCAAAGTAGGCTGAAAGCAGGCGCGGTGACATGCGCGTGAATCGCTTTTATTCTGATGGTGGACTTGCGCTGCACCTAACGCACCCTCTCCTCCTCTGGTATCTGGTCCCAGTCTCATGACCAAATCAAGAAGAGAACGCGGGTCGCTGGCACGGCGAAAATCCACACCTAGGCGTACCACCGGGCTCCCTGGTTCGTTACGAACACTTGATCAGAATTTTAGCACAACAATAAGAGGATAGGGGCACCAGCACAGATCCAAACTCTCACAACATGGGTCTGCGTGTCATCACATTCAATCATACGCCATCTGGTCACAGCCTACGTTTTGCGTATAACGGGTGCGGCATGGATCTCACATGTAGCTGAGAAGCCACATAATGAGAAGCCGAGCAGAGGTAACACAATAAAAAATATCTACGGAAGTCCGTGTGCTGACGGCGTCTTCTAAACTATACCCTGCTCGGTTGAGCAACTCGCATAAGGGAATTTCTCAGTGAAACGTTAGACAACAGAAAAGTTCTGCCCAAAGAGAAAATGACCGGAGTCGCCGATTACGCACAGTGCCTACATATATCACATGTAAGCAAACCTACACCAGGTGTCGCAGCTCATGAAACAGTAGTTGAAGTGCTGAAATCTGATCTCCGTTAGAAGGAATTACTTGGGTGGGGTTATAATAATGCCTATCATACAGCACAATTCCAAGGTACTTCAGTCATGCAAGGATGCCGGCATTTGAAGGCGCGTCTACCCGACCACCTGAAAATATTCAACTCTCCAAAAAAGACCACTAAACTGGTGAGCGTTTCCCCACGATTCTCGAAGCCCTTATAACTCTGACCATATTTCTTGGAAAACATGCGCATGAATACCCTCTCGTGTCCTCGTCTTTAAGTAAATTAGGTTTTTTTAAACCTTCTATTTGAGGAAAGAGTATGCTTTTGTTTCAAAAAGGTTCTAAATAATGCGGGTTTTATGACCTTGAAATGTCTATTCGGGCAGCCTAGTACCCGTGCGTTTATCAATGCTTCCTGTGGCGCACACAAAGTGGTCTATACGCGGTGCAAAACATTATAAATGCTAGATGGCCCGTGCTTCACAGCATGGAGGAGCGCACGACTTTCCTTAACTAAACAGTGCACAGTTTGCTGATGGAAAACCCTAAAAGCAAGTGTAAAGGCAGGCCGAGTTCAAAATTATTCGTGAATTTAAATGCTTTTTTTAAAAACTGGAAATACTTTTTTCGAATACGCAGTTTGATGACGCAGTTTTCTACAAAGTGAGTACAAGAAAGGATGCGTTCTGTGCATATATTCGATAAAACATTTAACACCCCTGGGACCTCGAAAATCAGTTGACAAAATCCTACAACACAAGCAGATTTTTAGCAAATCTGATCTTTTTGGACGATTGGAAAGACGTGTATTCAAATTCTAGCAACTTAGTGCGACTTAAACACCCTCGAGCTATGCTGCATGATGATCACCACCATAACCACATCTAAGTACTCCCTCCGAACCGAGATCATATTGCAGAATTTCGACCAAAAGTAAATGAGACAGGTTGTCCACGGTATTTGTCAGACTCCTAGGAAACCTGTGGACCACGCCGAAAACAAAACTGGAGTCGCGAGGCGTGGCAAGAGACAGCAAGAACTTTTCTGGAATTACACGGAAAAGGCGGAAACTGCGGCGACTATTCATCCACGCGCCTGCGGTTTTCGTGTTAAAGCTTCCCAAAGTGGCGCGTTGTCATACACGCAGCGTGCCCGGTTTTGCCTCACTACACGATTTTCTCTAAAACACAACATCATCTCAAACGTGCGAGACTAGAAACAGCCGGTTTCGTGAAAGAAGCAGCAAACTGCAATGCTAAGTCGGCGAGAAGGAGTTTTTTGACAGCATACACTGTTGGTAGGGAAATATTCGGCAAGTGAAATAGATTTTCGTTAGGGCATGACAGTACAGACGCACTTTTCCAAGACCAGCCCTGACAGACTGTATCTGTATAAGGTGGCGCTGGGCCTGGATACGTGGTTTATCTTAGACTTAGGCTATAAACACCATGTCCGGACAGTGATTTAATCTTTAACATTGTTGCTGAAGACAAGACGCTTAAGCAACTGTCTCGGCTCACGGAGGAGCGCGTTCGCGTAAATCGAAATACCGCCGCAGGGTGGTCAAGTCACCCAAATTGGTGGAGAGGCAGTTCTCCAAGTGTTCTTCTTAGCCCCTCTAGGCAAAATCGTCGCTTGTCGTAATTTAGTTAAAAGAGACCCCAATAAACTTATCTCGCTAACAGCACATCTGGCCTCAGCACATCATTCAATTTAAGTATTACATGATGCTCTACTATGTCATTTGAGTAGACATGTTATCTGTCCTAAAAGTTCATTTGGGGAGAGTTTGGGCAGGCAGGGAAATCTGATGCGTAACACGTACCTGGGCAGCAGAATGATGGACTGCGTTCCACTGGTAGACAGCATCACGAGCCGAGGGGTCAGCGCTTGAAAGGGGGTTAGTAACGAGCAGGCGACAGGTCTCCAGATGGCCGGCATAGGCAGCATAATGCAAGGGAGTTCTGCCCAGTGGATCTGTTATTTGACCACAGGGGTTTCTATTGGTTAGGCCTTGTTGGGCGGCTGCGGAAGATGCTGAGGGGGGAACTGGGGAGCCGGAGCAGGCCTGCAGGAGAAACTAAACGGCAAAGGAAACATCATTGCACGTAAGAGTTGGGAACGCTGGGGGGAGGGGGGGAGATAAATGGCAGGAACTTACAGCATGCGGTCTAACTCATGAAACGTGATAAGGAGAATTGAGGTGATTGATTTGGGGCGTGCCTAAAATGCTGCCCATTTTATTTATTCATCTAACTAGTTTGGGAAAATGTCCTTTCTACATAGAGAATATTTTTATAAGTAATTTTATCAGTCAAAATGTTAACAAATTTGGACGGAAATCCCCATTACCTTGTATTTGGGTGGTTTCCTATGCTAAACCTGTTCTATACCAAATTTGCACATACGTACGTGTTTTACTACTAGAGAGGGGTAGTCTAAGCATGAGAGTTTTACCGAACGGTACTTGCCGCACATAAAAATTGTTTGTTCTCCAATTAAATCAGATGACGCAGGGTGTCAGCAAGGTTATGTTTAGAAGAGCAGACGTTTTATCGATTTCAAGAAGTCAGGCTTGCAAATCTGTGTGATTTCATCCCCGAAAACGCAGTAATAACGCCTACATGCAATCCTTTGCTTAAATGTTGCAACACTTTGCTGCTCTTTGCGAATACTCAGTAACTTACTGCGAAAAATCCCTCCACAATGTGGCTATATTGATTTTTAAATATATGGTAAGATATTTTTGTATGGTTTAGTTTCCACCAAGCCGTAATTTAGAAACGGGACGGGCGAACGACTAACAGTCTTAGTAATGTCTTGGTATTTATATCACCACCCTGGTGCACAGTTAAAATCATAGAACGGAGCCGTGAAGTAAGAAAGTACAACAAAAATGGTTCCAACATAAAGATAAGAGTGGGTTCTTTTCTTTGCAGCAGAAAAATCATCACTATTTCATGGAAGTGAAAAAGCTGACCAAAGGTTCCAATTTCTACTTGGAAAAAAAGCAATGTACGCGGACATCCGTCAGCAAGACATTAATTCCGGCAGGATATTTAAGTGCAAGCCTCATTAAAGGACTATTTTCAAAGGTTATTCCGCTTTGATATTTTGTTTACACGGTTGTTTGCCTAGCCAAGCTATCTGTATGCCAAAAAAAACTGAAGTTTGCTCAGTTACAATGTTTTTAGCGTTTTCGGAATTTCCGATTTTGCGGAAAAAAAAACTATTTTGTCTAGACGACACAACACTGATTATAGTGGTTTCAAGGCGCTAAAGTCGCTCATTAGTGGTTCAGAGTTCTGATCCATTCGTTTGAACCTGTTTGCAAGAAATTAGCAATGTTGCACAAATTTCGGCACATATCATGAGTTACCTCGACAGCCGCAGTCTGTCCACGAAATGCGGCCAGAAAAAGGGGCGAAAGGAAGAAATGAGAGCCAGTGAGGTCCGGACTCGTGCGCAGTGCGGTCACGGGGGTGTTGGAAGGCGCGAGAACAAAAACGTCGTCCTCCTTCTGAAGGAGAGACATACTAGCGGTCTCCAGAACGAGTCGGCATGCCTCCCGCTCAGATATGCCCTCGAAGAGGCAGCGGAGCGCATTTGTGTTTCCCGTCGCTGAGGCCAGGTGCAGTGGATAGTATAAGGGCTAAAAATTGAGATGCAGGTTTGCGAGCCAAAAAGACCAGTCGAGTTTTTATAGTTAAAAATAAAGGGGATGGAAGACCCTGAAATTGAGCCAGGTAGGCAAAGAGAAAACGGGCAGATCGGAGAGGCTAACCGGTTTTACTTAAAATTTAGCATCGCAGAAGGAGAGTTATTCAAAGGTAGCAATCATAGTGGTACAAGTAATGTAGTAGTAGTAGTAGTAGTAGTTAGTAGTAGTAGTAGTAGTAGTAGTAGTAGTAGTAGTAGTAGTAGTAGTAGTAGTAGTAGTAGTAGTAGTAGTAGTAGTAGTAGTAGTATGGTTGTGTCTAAAAACACTTCCCTAGTTCAAATTACACACCTCAAAAAGACGTGATTTTCGACAAAATGCCCGAGTGAGATCATGTGACAATATGCACAAGACTTATATCAGTAGTGGCTAGACCTTTCGCCGGCCACAGCCCTCAGTCTAGGACCATCGTAGGCTCAAGCTTAGCACGAAGCTAAAGTTGTACATGCTGGTGGTTCTGACGACGCTGCTCTACGGGGCGGAGACATGGACAGCCTCCACAAACTCCTTCATCGTCACGCCTAACGCAAATCCCACGACGACGACGACCACCCCTCCAAGTCCCACCAGCGGTGAGGATCCTCCCTACATCCCAACTACCACTTCCACCTCCACTGCTCCCACTAGCAATGCGGACTCGATCCCAACCTGTCCTCCTTGAGATAGCACGTTCACATGAGGCCTCGGCCTGGTCGGTCACTTGTGAATCCATCGCACCGAGACCGGCGCACCAGTGCCTGGAGTCCCGAGATGCATTAACCGCACCCGCCTCAACTGTTCGCACTGCCCAAGCACATTCCGTCACCGAATGGACCTACTCGGCCACATGCGTCTCCATGAAAATCTGCGCTAGGCCGCTGCAGATCAAACTCCATCACCGCGTATCTCTTCACCAAAATATGCACCACATACGAACCCGCCACACATCACAGGGGCGGAATAGGCCCCTCTCAAGTAAGTGGGAGGCTTGCTCCTCAGTCTCCTCTCCATGTAGCCTCTATGACACTCCAACGCATGCAAGATCCGAGCAGCCCACACCCCTTGTGTAAAAACCTGGTGCGTTGTATGAGGGATGGGTCACGCGTGGCACGCGCAGACGGACTGTCTGGCTCTGTCAGTCACTTGCTCCAAACCCCCACATTAGATGGCTGGTCGGCTCACACAGTGGACTAGTGCCCGGGAGAGAGGGAGGAGAGCGATCGGTGAGCATCCCTCTACCATTGTATATACCCAATCGCAACTGACGGGACAACGAGCCCGTGGCCCAGTGGTTAGGGACATTGAACTTCTAACCTACAGGTCTCGGGACCGAGTCCCAGGTGTTCCACACCTCGGGGTTGGGTATGACTAGCTGACGACGGCTAATAAACCGGAAGTAGTGATTCCAGTCTCCCTTGTCTTTGTTGGTAATGCTATTCCGCCTATGACATGCGTCGTTGTGCGGCTGCTGGCGGAGTTCGAGAGTGAGCCCGTAAGGCACAACGGGGCGAACGAGTTCCGCAGCGGGATCGGTGAGCGTCCTTCTACCCTTAGGTAGTTTTTTTCCTATTTGGAAGCAGAGTTAAACAGTTCAGTAAATTTTCTCCAAGGGTCGATACAGACTGCACACTTAAGCAGATTGAGTTTTCACAAGTACAATGCGACAACAGAATCACGCATAGTGCAAAGCATTCATTTAGAGGAACTTACAGTTGCAAGCGCAACCTCGCATCCAGACAGGGAGGTCCTGAGCACAACATCAAAGGAGCCGGAAACGTCTGTCATGCGTCGGCTCTTCAGCGTTGAGCCGCCTTGTTCAGCGACGTCGACGTCATCAGACTGGCTGTCTGACTGAAGCAGCGGCGAACCAATCTTGGCCGGCCAGCAGGCAGCGGCAAACCTATTGGCTCCATGGTCTAACAGGTGACGAACGAGCGTGCCCTCGGTGTCATAGGCAGCAGCCAGGTGTAGCGGGGTGCACCCGTAGCGGTCGGCTGCGTTCGGATCAGCACCCAGCTGGAGGGGAGGGAGAGGCAAACAAAACGACAGAATGACTTAAGTAATGGTCGCACTACAAAATCGTTGGGGTTGCTGTTGTTTTGGCCGCGCAAAGTTACTTGGGTCAAAAATGCGACCTGGAAGAATTTAGTAGGGAGCTGACACCATTCGCGCTGTCTAAAACAAAGTCTGGATAAGCGGGAGCGCGGCAACACCTGCCTTGAGGAGGATAAGAGCCACCTCGGAGGAGCCGTATGACGCGGAGGTAGCTTGAAAAACAGCACTAGAAGCGGGGACGGCAGGACCAGAGCGAAGCAGATCAGCCCCACCATACTGCAGTCCGACAGTGCGCGACACGATTGCCAGATGGAGCGGGGTGCGACCCTCACGATCCACCGAGAAGGGGTTCACACCGGCGAAGAGGACTAGTCGGAGGCAGTCAACGCTGCCGCCGAGGGCGGCCGCATGGACGAGGTTCCTGTCATGTGCGTCCTTCAATTCAACCACCAAACTGTACTCAGTGGGAAAGTCGTTGCCGTCCGTCTGGATGGCATTTTCGGTGCTGGTCTGCTCATTGCGTAAGTTCCAGTCATTGGCAGCGCACTCCAATAGCCTAAAAGGGCACAAAAGACTTCAGGGAATCTCAGTGCCGAGTTGTAACAGGAGGATTCGAATTCTCAAACCAAGTAGTTGACGCGTTTTTGAAAGTGTTTCAAGGTTGATTGCAAGTATGGCGGTGATGGCTGGCAGGTTGGGGGATTAAAAAACGGCGAAGAATTCACCGACCTCGAAAGGCATGTTGCGAAGCCAGCAGCGGCTGCCGAATGGAGAGGAGTGAAGCCACCGTCGCCGGGGGCATCCCAACGAGCGCCGGCATTCAAAAGGATAGTTACAACGGTGTCATGGCCATGGGCCGCAGCCAAATGCAGCGGTGTGTTGCCCCAACGATCCTTGGCGAATACATTGGCACCACGTTCCAGCAGAAGACGACAGCGTGCGCAACTCGAAGGAGGAAAAGAGAAGCAGTGCAGATGTAGGACCTAGCGGGACATGATCGGGAGGCCTAAATCTCGTATACTCGCAAAATACAAAAAAGCGGATGGATGAAAACAGTGAAAAGGTACAAAAGGGAGGAAGAATGGAGAAAAGAAGCGCTGGCAGAATCTTGGAGGCTCGACACGGTGTGCCAGAGGGAATGCGCAAACCAATTAGGGCATGCCTTCTCATAACAGCAGCAACGGCATAAAGTAAGGAGATTTGAAGGAGGACAAGAAGACGGTAGCCCATGCTGAACAGGTAGCCCTCTGCCATAGTTAAGGTGGTAAGAAACCGACATTCTAAGGCCCTAGACTCACCGGCCATGGGCAGCCGCCAAATGCAGAGGGGTTCGTTCCGCGTCCCCACACGTCACCTCGAGATCAAGTAGGGGAAAAGCAGAACAACCTTCCCTTGTCTTCGACTCCTCATCGCTCCGCACCTCACTGAAAGCCAAAAGACGTTCCAGACAGGCGTCGCCTTCGGTCGAGACGGCAGCTAAGTGGATCGGTGTTAGCCCAGTCGCGTTTTGCGCAGTCACGGCTTCTGCCACGGAAGCAGTGGGGTTCTGTTGGGTGCCACCACTGGTGTAACTCAGGCGGCGACGTGAGACCGTAGACACTGGGAGTGGAGATGTTGGCGGGCGGAAACTCGCATCCACGGGAATGGCATCTGTCTGCGCTTCTGCAGCCGCAATAGGAGGAGTTGCTGACGATGGTGGCGAAGGGGAGGCTGTGGGTGTGACATCTTCACTGGCATCGTCGGCTGAGTGCTCTGCAATTGCCTCAAGTAGGACTTCCACTACCTCGCTCTTGCCATTCAGGCAAGCAATGTGCAGTGGAGAGTTGCCCTGAAAACGTAGATAGCAGTAAAAGTGGCAGTACGCAAAAGTACTATCGTATGAGTGCTCACATTTCGGATGTGAATATACGTCAAGCCTTGAATACTGCTCGCTACAGTCCATGAAGAATGGGCATTTAGAGTGACCGGGGCGTCTAGCTCAACAATCAACTGGACCGAAGCTCAGGCCCTAGACCTTGCCTATCTGGGCTTGGGATATAGCCGACTGCAAACGGACAACACGTAGCGGGCTTCAAGGAGGGAGGGGCTCTCGGTTCTCCATAAATGCAAGGGCGTGCTATGTAACCCGCTAGAAAAACTGTAGTTAACTACAACCTAACACTGACCGTCGTCATGCCTGTAATGAGTAAATCTAAACCTTAACCCGTAAGCCTTTAAATAAAATTCCAACGTAGCCGTAACCTTGACCAAAGTCTTCAAACCCTAGTCCTGATCCTAAACCATAACCCCCAACCCTAGAATCAACCCACAACCCAAACCTGGCAAAGTTAACCCTAAGAATAACCCATTTCCCAATATTAACTATAACCGCAGCCCTAATCCTAACCTTGAACCCGATACAGGCAACTTCAACGCCTGTAATTCTAGTAAAGATGAAAATCCCCCTATCGCATAACACCCTTCGCCACCTATTGCCAAGCAAACCGTAATGAACCACACCTATCTAACTAAGATAAGGTGGACTTTTGGGTTACCACCCAGGTGGGTTACATACCCCACACTCGCCGGAGGAATCATTGCAACTGTGCCTACTCTCAGTCCTGAATGAAAATGAATCGTCTTATCAGTTGGCAATCTCCCAAGCCGCGACTTTTGGCTGTCAGCAAGACTCCTGTGTGTTGGAATAACTGCGCTGGTGGGAACATGCCTATACCCCACTGAAAATGACTGTTGGGATCTCCGGTTATGGGGCTTTCAGACTGGCCGATAAACAAACTCGTCATAGTACGAGGCCATAACAGTGGAGCGGCGGACTGTGCCCACCTCCCGAATAGTCTCAAGTATGAGCTTTGCTCTCAATAAAAATCACCACTACCGAGCTTCATTGGAGTGCTTTAAATCCTACGACTTCTTAAGCGACGGACTATGCCTCTCACTTTTGAGGAGATATGGCAGGTAGGTCTAACGGAAAAAACCAAGGCAAAAATCCCGGCAAAAGGAACAGAAAATTATTTGCAAACCCTCATATTTCCCGCGTACTAATGATTACAAACCGATAAACATTGAAGGGGACTGTGCTCAAAGTGCGCCTCTGCCTCGACAAAATGAAAAATGAAGAAGTAGACAGACTAGTTCAGCCTTTTGACATTGAACATTTACGTTTGAGAGTTCGCCAAAACTGTTAAATGTTAAGTTTCACCTGGCCTAGAGCGCCAAAATATCGGCACGATACAGTGCCACTGTCAGCTACTAGACAGTACTATATATTTTGACAAAAAAATTGTGATCCCTTCCTGTTAGAATTAGGGGTATTCACGCATGCCAGCACAGAAACGTGATTAGACGTTTAAACCTCCGCAGGTGGTGGAATTATTACTGTGCCGACACTACATCTCAAATGAAGAGATGTTCAGATGTCCCAGACAGACGAATGCATTGTGTAGTCATTTCCTCTGTCAACGGCAGTCGCTCTTTAGCAGAGTAATCAAGGTCGTGTGTGGTTCGTTTAATTTGAGTGGAATCAAACGATGACAGAAGTTCCCCTTAATAAAAAAAATTGGACGAGGAAAAACGTAGATTCCGCTGAATTGAAACCAACCTCCAAAGTTTCAGAGACAACGGACGATTCGACTCGGGTGCTAAGATTCAAAACTGGTCAATTTCCCGTCGCTCACAATAATAAAATCTCCTAGTCGTAAGTTGATAAGTGCCATAAATGAAAAAAGAAAGGTGAGGATTCAAATCAGAGCACCCCGACAGTTCGATCGTCGCGTCCACCGATGTCCACCGTTCGCTCCACAGGAAGGTGGGAGCAGGGACGGTGACTTGTGCGAAAATTTAGTTTATGGTGATAGATGGCTTGCACAGCATCCACCGCACTCTCTCCTCCCCCGCCTGGACCCGGTGTCAAGACAGAGTCCAGAAGACCGGAGGCGTGGGAGGGCGCAGGTGGATGGCACGGTCGAGCCCGTACCTTGGCGTTCCACTCCACACCCCCTGGTCCACATAACAAATAACCAGGTTGTTGATTCACAACAACAATGGGGGGTAGCACGGTCCCAGTGTGCACAACGTACGCCGGCAACTGGGTCCGCCACCGCACCCCGAAATGTTGGCATTCGTTATGGTGCGCAATTCCGATAAGGCCCGCCAGGGTCCAATATGGCCCCCGTGTTGGTCCAACGCATCTACGTGGCCCGTTTGGGGGACACAATCAGAGCACCCCAGAGAGCAATACAACATCACAGGACCCATAATCAGGTGGGGGCAGCTGATTTCCCCGCAGGGTCGTCATGAATTGCTAAAACCGAATGTGTGGCGGCAAACTAGTCAGCCAAAATCACAATAACGAAGCGCTTCAATGGTGCCATAATGACAGAGAGTCAGCCCCGAAGGACAGACGGTTAGAGTGGGCTTTCGGCAATGATCAATAGAAGAAACGGCTCTAAAAAAAAACTCACCTTTCCGGTCAGAGCGTGCAGCTCAGCTCCGCGACTGAGGAGCTGGCGGATGACAGAGACGTGACCGTGCGCGGCAGCCACGTGCAACGGTGTATACTGAGTCTTGTCTCGGCAGTTGATCTCAGCGCCGAAATCACAGAGTAAATCAATTATCTGGAGAGAGTAAAGGAGGGGGGACAGTTATAGTGGTGAGTAAACAGGACTGGAATGAGTCAAAAGGTGCGTAAGGGACTCTGAAATCTCACAAACTATTAAATATGATAAACAGTGAAAAGACGGTCAAGCGTCGTGAATTACCGAAGAACTGTGCCAATAATCAAACTTGGACTGTTTATCGCCTAGGTCCGGAACGGTAAAAATGCACAACGACGTCAGTCAGAAGTTATCTTGCTAGTTCTATCTGCGCAAAAAATAGCGCAGGTAAGGCGATTTTAACAAAAGAATGGATTATTTAACGAGTGCCCTATAAGTGTCTATCCACACAAGTAAACATAATAGTACTGTTATTTACAGCGATACTGAATGCATAACTTAGACGATCCTAATATTCATTGTCGCAGTAACAAGTGCAGAAACCTCAAGGATCGTGCGTTTTTTGCATGAAGCAAGAATTTCGAAATAATTCGACTACAATTGTAGACATTTTGAAGGTTGTCTGGAGGCGAGTCCACACTCTGTAAGGTCGAAAATTTAGGAATTATATTTTTAAAGAAGTCGCCTAAGCGTAAACCTCAGGCAAGAAAGTTAGTAGGCAACCTCTGTGGCTGAAACAAATCGATAGGGCATTTGGCACAAAAACATATGGATGGGGTTTGGGGTGTAACATGCCCCGGTATTGGCGGTGAAGGCGGAAAACATACGGTTCATACATAAGCTAGTTGCCCGATTGTAAATTCCAGAAAGTGTCCAAACATTTTCGAGGCAACCAATATGGAAGGGCTGTTGAGTTTAACTTGGTGTGAAATGTGACAAAGAAGTTTCAATAACCAGGCTGCATTAAACGCACGCGTCCGAGATTAATAATTTTCTTGCACTCCCTCAGACCTGTCAAACCAATAACAAAAGAGAAAGAGGAAGCGTGCAACAGCAAGTACTTAGAAAATATGGCGAGTACTGTAACTCACGTCGGTCAAACCCCGCGAGGCCGCCCAATGCATTGCTCGGCGGTCGCACTTGTCAAACGCATTTACAGATGCTCCGTTTGAAAGCAGGAGTCGCACCAGCTAAATAAGAATGCACAAAAGTCGCTTTACTAATGCATAAACAGTGTAAGATAAATTTTCGGCGTGAGGTAGTGGAAAACAAGGCAAAGAACAGTGAAAGGGAAAAACAACGATAGAAACAAGGTACCTCAAGGTGACCCTCATTGACAGCATGATGAAGAGGTGTGTGGCCACCGCGATCTGAGGCGTTGACATTGGCCGCGCCATCGAGGAGAAGACGGGCACAATCGACGCTGCCATTTATAGCTGCGACATGAAGGGGGGTTTGCCAAGACTTGTCACGCGCATTTCGATCAGCACCACGGTTCAATAATACCTGGCAGGAGTGAATGCACAATTTTCTGATATTAACCATTGCCGTGGTAAAACATTACAACAGGAAAACAAATGCCTGTGCCCACTTTGCGCAAGGGAGGCGGAAACTTTGTCATCTACAATTACCTGCATGACTTGGGGAGCCTTCGAGGCGCATGCCCGATGCAGAGGAGTAAACCATTTGAAATCCTTCGCATTGACTCTCGCATTCTCCTGTAAAAGGAGTTCTGCGATTTCAGCCTCACCACAGTAGGCCGCGGCGTGAAGAGCTGTTCGCTTTAGGTTATCCTGTAAAGATGGGCACACGAATCGTAAACAAACATCATGAGCTGTGACAGTGGTGGTAGTAATAGTACTAGTGGTGGTGGTGGTGGTGGTGGTGGTGGTGGTGGTGGTGGTGGTGGTGGTGGTGGTGGTATGAACAAACGAAAATGCTAGAAATCGGTGCTGCCACTTCAAAAGCGGCATGAAAATCCTCCGAGGTATATTTTATTACTTTACTGCAGGAGGCAAGTTTCACAGGCAAACTGTAACGTTGTCTAGTTGACAAAAAGATCAAGAATAACTTCAAATGCAAACGAAACTCACGAGAATATTAACATCTTCCTTTGCCAAAGCTGACAGTACCTCCGAACGACCACCCATGAAAATCGCACGGACGATTTCTGGTGCATCCTGTAATTGGCAGTCAACCATCAAGAAGCAGCCTGTAAAACGGAGCAAAGTTTTACAAGCATAATTCAGGCTGCAAGTAGTACTTTTTCGGGTTTTCAATCAGAACCAAATAGGGATGGAAGGGGAGCACTCTGTGAATAAGTAAATCTTGCTGAACACACTCCACTGTTGGGATCACTTAATATGCGCACTTTAGCAGCTCACTCAATTTGTAACAAGATGATGGTGAACAAAAAACGGGTAGCATAAGAACTTGTCAGTCTTGAATTCCTCTCAGTCTTGGGCAACTTTGTAATCGAAAACCGCATATAAAATTAGGAGCAGACGAAAGCCGGAGCCAGTAACCACTTTTTCGTCAACTTGTATTAGTAAAATTTCATTCTTAAACAACATACACAGCATTTGGCAGGCGATGGACAAGAGAGGCTGACAGACGAACTAAGATAGCAAGTAAAGTCTTTTGAAACGACGCAGAGACCTCCTCCTGGCCTCCTCTTCGTTGTTCAACCCAAGAGTGGCAGGTAACGGCGAAGCACCTATACGGCTTTGACGTATTTTAGTCAGCTCTTTTAAACTGCAGTACAACCATTAAATGTACGTCGTCCCATTGACAGTCGTTGTGGCCCACTAACGGGCAAACCCGTGTATGCCTACGTCGAAAGACAAGAGAGCTCATTTGTGGATGAAGAGCTATCTCTTCAGTTAACGCAGAAAGCATTAACAATCGTCAAGAACAATGGGGTACAATCGCAATTTCATCAAGACGGCTAAGACTCTTGCGACAAGGAAAATTTGCAGCCTGATTAAATGAATTTGTGATTCCGGATAACATTGAAATAACAAAAACCACGACCGCGACCTCTGCGTACGCAGATTAAGTATTCAGATGACATAGAGAACAATGCACCTCTCGCCGGCCAAGTTATGCTCTATGAACGGGGCTACCCGGAATAATAGATGATAGGCTTATACGTGGGTCGGCGTAAAAACTGTGGCGTCAACTTACTGGAGAAACTCACACTAGACTAAAAATGAGATGACCAACCTGGGCAGAGCGCGACACAAATTCAGTACAGCTGTGAGACGCCGTTGAAATTTACTACTGGTTTTTGATGCCTGTTTGGTTACCTTCCCAGTTCACAGCAGTAACGATAGCACTGGCAGTTTACAGACTAGTATCCAGCTAAGACTTTTGCTCTTTCCGCCCACATTCTGGCCTATTAAAATCTAAAGACCTGCTGTAGCATAGTAGTTTCATCATTGAGTTTTCCAGGATTAATTCGTCGTGTTTGTTTATATTTTTTCCGACACGGCAACGGGCTCGTGGCCCAGCGGGTAGAGGTGTAGACTTCTAACTAACAGGTCGCGAGTTCGAGGCTCGGGTGTTCCACATTTCGGGCTTGCGTATGACTGGCTGATGACGCCTAATAAGCCAAAAATGGCCATTCCAGTTCCCCTTGTCTTTGTCGGTAATACCATTCTGCCTATATATTTTTTCTTTCCGGTTATTTATTTTACGGTATTTGTGATCGTTTCTGTTACAAGTGGCATGAGTATTTTCACGATTATCCTCAAAGCAGGACGGACGGAAAAAAACTAGCTTATTTAACACCTCTTGAAAACTTTCAGTCGGTTTTGACAGGGGGGGGATCAGTTCAGCCTCGAACTGCCATAGCTTGAGAAGATTAATTCACAGGTCTACCATCAAACGGGCCACTGAGCAGTGTTCCGCACTGACGAAATTTGGGGCTGATTGCGGTTGGGAAACAACAATGAATTATCTGTAGTAGCTCGACAAGCCTGCAATAGGAGGTGAAAACCGATATATGTATGCATGTCTATGTGGTTCGTCATGTTTCGAATAAGCTAGAAAGTTTGGACAAAAATGTTTCGAAATTGTGTTATTTTTGCATTTAGCATGTAATCATATGCTTTGCGTCTCTTGCGAAAGGCTAAATACCAGCAAAGGCAAACTGATTGAACTTCTACTTCAGCGGGCCAAAGATCCACTGATTAAAAGGCTAGCAACCCACTAGTTTTTTCACCAGGGACATGGAAGTCCGAAGAGATACTTTCATGTTACGTTCGTACCTCAGCCTGACGAAATCTGGACCAGCATCCTCAACTCCTTTAAAATGTCTATGTGCTTAAATAAGATTATCGGACAGCCCAATTTCAAAGATGACTGAATCTTCGCCTTTACTTCGATATTCTTGGGCTATTAATGCTTGCTTTCGCTTGAGTTCTTCTTAAAAGTCGTTTATTATTTCCGGGCATAATTCTTCCCTCTCCAATTGGACAGTCTGGCAAAATAGCTGCATTCTGCGAAGCGCCTGTTTATTGACGCCGTGCCAGACCGTCTCTGTCTATTTATGGTCGCAAATTAGCAGTGGTATTTTGTAGTACTGCGCGTTTTTTGTAAGTTAGCAACGTTTTTATCCTTGTACCGCAACCGAAAGCCTGCCTAGTACCTTGTAATGCCCCGAAGACGACTTGCTAAAAAACGAAACCTCGCGGCTTCCTCATCATCTCTGGGTGCCAAAACCGTGGCCAGAGACACAGCGGTTACCAGCGTGTGTTTGCGGTCACCTCTGGATATTTAGTAACTCAAAATTACATTACTCCATCGATAGCCTCTTGACCCTTTAAGCGCTCAAAACTATGCCTCCGCTAGTCGTAACAGAAAATCAACCTACGAAATACTAGAACAGTTGATGCATGGCGATATAAACAGTAATTTCAAGAACGTTATTGAACAATCGTTTAAAGTTATTGGGGCAATAGGCTTCGAAACTGTGGAGAAGATAAAATTTAAGCATAATGTCGCACTGCGCAACATTCCGAATCACTTATTTGCTGTTGAGGGTGCGCACTTGTTTCTGCAATGTTGTGGTATGGGTTTCAGCGTCGCGCAAGCTAGACGATTGCGTCTGCCCAGCCGTAGTGCACCGATAAAAGTTACTCTCTTCTCTTTGGTAGAAGTTGACTTCATCTTGCCGAGGAATGAGATAACTATATAATTCTGCCGTAAGGGACGCTGCTCAGTTCTCCCGAATCATACATCAATGCAAAGAAGAGATAACAGTTTGGCAATGTCGAAAACCAACATAGATATAACGACCCCTGTTGCCATGTCGAATAAGTCTTTTTCGATAGCATCTGCGGCCTCACTACGTCACGACATTATGAATTCCGGATGGAAGTCGACTACTCTTGATTTTGAGATCTTTAAACGCAACAACACGCCTTGCATACAAACACGCCTACGGACTCCGCCGGCAACCCCTAGTAAACCAAAGCAATCGCCTACTTGAAAGACGAGTCCGAGTGGAATTTCAGCCACTCGTACACTGAGAAACTCCAGTTCCTCATTGAAAGCTTTCCCTTTACAATCGCCTGCCTATCCCTCAAACTCCACGGCTCAAAATATAGCGTGTTTCTAACTTCCTGTCAGGTCGCATAGCGAAGCGTTTAGGCTGAATATGCCGGCATTTCCGTCTCTGAACAGAATTTCGACCAAGTCGAATCAGTGCGTCCCTCATCCCACAACATGTTGCCTCCACGGCCGTTTAATCAATGTAATCCTCATGCAAATGTCCAAAATGTGTCAGTTAACTCACCCAGCCCTCATTTGCACTCCGACAGCCATACGTTAGAGTATCATGTCTGTGGATTTGAAATAGAAAATCAGCCATCTAATTAAAGTTATTTGTTCCCCTGCCGTCATTTCTACCCCCAAATCCTAATACTCTTTATCCACATCAGAGTTTTTGATGCCAAAAAAAGTTTGCAGAACCGGACATGTGCATCCGGACCATATGATCCGTGGGCAGCCAAATACTGGACAACTTAGCTCAACTTCCCCAGAAACAGACGTCCTTTCCCGCAAAATTCTCGTTCTACATGCCAGATGCTTGCTTTATAAGATGTGCATTGCATTGATATTGTTTCAGTAGCTGAGACATGAGCAAGAGCTTCCGTAGCTGACTTCATCCTCTATCTTCTCGGCTATACTTGCGTTTGAAGTGATCGTCAAGGAATCCGTGGTGGGGCAGTTACATCTACATTAAGCAAACACTTGCATTTCTGCTGCTGGACCTTCCGCATTTTTCCGCGGTAGAAGGCAGCTATTGGCTCGAAGTTACTTTGAAAAATAAGTTTCCTTTACTCGTCGTCCGTATCAGTCCCCCATCCAACGCCAATGAAAATTTTGATCTTTATATATCACAGGCATAACGTGCTGCGAACACATTAAGTCTTGAATATCAGTTGGTTGCTGGCGACTTCAATCTCTCTGAAGTCCGCTGGTCCCCGCCTTCCGACCCCAGAAGGTTCGAAGACTTACTTGAGGCTGTGGATGTTGGAATGTGGACTCAGGTTGTCGATTTTCCCACCCGAGGATTAAGCATATTTGACCATATTTTCTGAAGAGGCTGTATACCTTTCGTCAGTGTCACCCCTAGGCCCACTCGAGGACTTAGACCATCACATGGTTGTTTTAACGTTAGAACTCGAGGCTGTCCTCAAAATACAGTTTCTTCTTCGGTTTCGGATCAGCTTACACGGCCAAATGGTTAATATACATTAATTCCTATGACTAGACTGACTTATTCCTAAATTCGGATGTAAATGTCTACACCGTCAATCTGTGCAAAATTTTGGATCCGCTCATTTCTCCTCTTGTCCACCGTAAGAAAATAATTAATGTCGGGAATGAGGTTTTCCTACCCTTACCCTTTCGCCGCAGATTGCGCAAACTTTCTCGTCGACATCACCATTAGAACGAGGTTTCCGTCCTACCCTCTATTTTGATATTTTTATACGGGTTAAAAGATTGGCTGAAGAAAAGCCGCTAGCCGAAAAGGAACACTTCTCCAAAAACCTCCAGTTAAACGTTGCGAAACGTTTTCCTTGAAAAGGGAAAGTTCATGTAAAAATGAAGCATCCCGTCCTCTTAGATGCTCTTGGAAGCCTTAAAGCAGACGCCTAGTTGACCGCTGATAGTTTCAGTGCTTTCCTGTCCATAATCTTTATTAAAAATTCGGCTGTTCCCCTTCCGACCATCCAGGCATTGACCGAGGCAGTTCTCGAAACTATAACTTTCAATCCGTGGGACCTGCCCGTAGCGACTCGGCGTTTTCGTCAATCTCATAGCCCAGGACGCGACGGTGTCCCAGTTATCATTTTAAAATCGGATGTAGATAAAGTTTTTTTCTCACTCCGTGCAAGGTAGTTAATTCCACACTTAAAAGTGAAATCTGTCCAACCTTGCGGAAGGAATCACACATTTTACCCATTCCCAAGCATGACTAATCTACGTCATTTGATGAATTACAGCCAATAAATACGCTCTCAGCAATTTTGATCAAAGATGAAACGATACGACAGGCAACACAGTATAACCTATTGAATGCTGCTTAGCATTAATTTCTCAAAGCTCGGGCTTGTGACACCTGTCAGCTCTTTGACCATGTTCTACAATCAAGGGACAATGGTTTTGCACTTTACACAGAATATTTCGATTTCGCTAAGGCGTTTGATGGTGTTGATCATGCCCTTCCTCTCTTGAAAGTGTCCTCTTTCGGAATAGGTGGCAAACGTCTGAACTTTATATCCTCTTACCTGGGCGCTCATACACGAGTTAAGATTTCCAACGCTATCTCCAACACCACATGTGTGAGGAGTGGAATCATTCGGGGTAGTGTATTTGGCCTGTTTTTATTATTTTGCCTTTTGGTTTACGATGTACCCGATGTATCTCAGAATGTCAAGCCCTTCATGTATGCCGATTATCTGACAATTGCATGTAGGTATAAGCCGGCAAATCGTGACATTGTGCATGAGCCCCTAAACAGTGACCTTCAGGCCTTCGCCCAGTGGTGCCGCACATGGCGCCTTTATCATTCCTGGCATAAATGCTCAGTCATGGTGGTTGGCAACGACCACATGAGGTTTTGGATAATCCTTCATTTGACACTCTTACTACTATAAAACATTTTACTTATTATTACTAGTGATTTATTCTTAATTAATTAATTGCAGGCATCGTCTGGGAAGTGTTAAACGCAAATCAGTCCAGCAGTGAAAAAAGAATTCCTGTCAAAAAGGAGATAAAAATAAACCTAATTTTTGTTTTTTATAGTTTGCAGGGTTCAGCAGAAAAAGACTGTTGACCATGAAATGCCGACAGTCAAGAAAGGGAGGGATAGAACTGTATCGGATATTATCAGTCGCCAATTCCATTCATGAAGGTGGGGCTGGTCCGAACAGAAGCGTCGAAGAACAGCCGTCTCTAAGGGCCAAAGAAATTGTCCCTGGTGAGACCGACCATTGACATCAGAGACCTCAAGCGCCATGCAATTTTTCCGGACATGTGGAAATACTCGACCATTGCGCCCATATTTAAAAGCGCCAACCGATCTCATACCAAAAACTATCGTGGTGTTCACCGAACACCGGCTATAGCTAAAATCCTCGAGAAACTAGTATATAATCAATTGCTAGACCATCTCATGAACGCCAACCTCATTCCCTCCTCTCAACATGCATTTTTCCCAAAACGTCATGTCAGTCCTGCCACCTTACTTTTTTGGAATTCGTTTCCAGCAATAGAGATGATGGAAACACAGTAGCTTCAATATACTTCAAACTAAGAAAGGCCTTTGACAAAGTCCCCCATAAAAGACTACTGATAAAGCTAAAAGTCATGGAATTAGGCCACCCCTTCTCGATTTTCTTAAATCTTATCTTCAAAACCGATACCATGTGGTGCAAATTCGAAAAGTCGTCTCGGAACCATCCCCTATTACCAGTGGAGTACTTCAAGGTACTATCCTAGGCCCCCTTCTATTTCTTATATATATTCACGACTTATCGTCAATATCTGTCTCAGCTAAGACGTTTTTATATGCGGACGACCTTAAAATTGCATATGCATATAACGGGAATACAGTAGCTAATATTCATAGAACAATTGAAACTGATCTCAGAAAACCCAGCGAATGGAGTAGTCAGTGGCAGATGCCCTTTTCACCCGAAAAATGCCATCTCCTGATATTTGGCCCACAAAAACTTCCGCCCATAATATTCGAGGATAATTAAATAACAGAGGCCCAATCGGTAAAAGATTTAGGTCTCAGCTATACAAATACCCTTGATTTATCTCCCCACGTCCAACAAATATCACCGAAAGCCACTCGCCTGTGTGGGTTCGTATGTAAAAATTTCACCTCAAATGCACTAAGAATATAAATTTTTTTTAATTTAATGCCAGTTTACAGGCATTGTCAAGGGAAGCGATTAAACACAAATCCGACCAGCAGTTAAAAAAAAAACTCCTGAGCTTAAGGCATAAAAATATAGTTGATGGTGGTTTTTGTTGTTTGGAGGGCTCAGGAGAAAAAAAACTGTCGGCGGTGGTAGAATATCGACCGTCAAGAAGGAGGGCGGAGGTTGCACGGTATCGGAGATTATCGGACGTCAAATTCCTTTTATGAAGTTGGGGATAGTCAAAGTAGAGGCGTTGAGGAACAGCTGGTGAGACCGGCCATAGTGTTCAGAGACCACAAACGCCATCGCTACGGTACAGTCGATCAGTAGATTCAGCACCCAAAATTTGTGGGAGCTTTTCTGAATGCAAAAATGGAGTAATAGTTCTCTTAAATAAAGGAAAATTTTGCAGAGTTTTCACACTCATGGGTAGTTTATTCCAAATAGCAATTGCATTTACAGAAAAGAACCGACGATATTTAACAGTACGTGCCAGAGGCAGAAATAAGAAGACCTCACGGTGACTGTTACGTCGTGGGTGGATATGATGTCTTAAAGAGGTGAGCGGGTTAAATGTGTGATTATATAAGAGTTTAAATAACAAAAATAGTCCCTTTTGTAATCACGGAACCATAAAGGATCGAGGCCTGTAAGCCGGCAACGTTCTTGGTAAGACAAATGTCGGTGTTCCGGGGTTAAAATTCTCTTGGTAAAAAAGTGTTGAACGGATTCTATTTTCTTCCGCTCAGTAGCAAGCATGAGGCTAAATGAAAACGAACAGTATTCCAGACCAGGTCTAACGTACATGTTGAAAAGGCGCATTCTGATGTCCCTAGTTTTAAAATTTCGGAGGATAAACCCGGTCGTTCTACGTGCTTTGGAGACTATCAAGGCACAGTGCTCCGAGAGATTAAGACTCTTGGAGTATGATACGCCCAAATCCCTTATAACCCCTGGCACATTTATTGCGTGACCTTCAATACTTAGTTAAGGTTGACGGTCGTCGCCAACCACCATGACTGAGCACTTATGCCAGGAAAGAGAAGGGCGCCATGTGCGGCACCACTGGGCGAAAGCCTGTAGATCGCTCTTTAGGAGCTCAAGCACGATGTCATGATCTGCCGGCCTATATCGATATGCAACTTTAAGATCATCCGCATACATGAAAAGCTTACCATTCTGAAATAAATCGGGTACATCATTAACGAAAAGGCAAAATAAAAGCGGGCCGAGTACACTACCCTGAATGACTCCACTCCTTACACGTGTGGGGTTGGAGATGGTATTGGAAATCTTAACTCGTTGTGTGCGAGTGCCCAAATAAGAGGATATAAAATTCAAAAGTTTGCCACCTATTCCGAAAGAGGACAATTTCAAGAGGAGAAGAGCATGGTCAACACGGTCAAAAGCCTTAGTGAAATCGAAATATACTGTGTAAAGAGCAAAACCATGGTCCCTAGATTGGAGAACATAGTCAAAGAAAGAGAGTTGACAGGTGTCACAAGATCGAGCTTTGAGGAATCCATGCTGAGCAACACTCACTAAGTTGTTCGCAGTTAAGTGACACATCATCTTATCCTTGATCAATGTCTCTAAGATTTTCGAAACTGCAGGGAGGGTGTTTATTGGCCGAAAGTCATCAAATGATGTAGATTTGCCGTGCTTAGGAATGGGCAAAATGTGTGATTCCTTCCACAAGGTAGGATAAGTTTCACTTTCAAGAGCAAGTTTAAATATCTTGCATAAGAGGGATGGGAAGATAGTGTTTGCATCAGCTTTTAAAATGCTTACTGGGACACCATCAGGGCCTGGACAATAAGATTGACGAAAACGCCGAATCGCAACAGTCACATCCCACAGAGTGAAAGTTATATTTTCTAGAACTGCCCCTGTCAATGACTGGATGGTCGGAAGCGGAGTGGTCGAGTCTTCAATAAACGTTTTGGACAGGAAATCATTGAAGCTATCCGCGGTTAACTGGGCATCAACTATAGGATTTCCGAGATCGTCTCGAAGGATGGGATACTGCGTCTTTCTCTGAGTTCGTATTTTTCTAGAGAAAAGTTTCGAGACACTTAACGAATGGTTTTCGGCAAAGTGGACCTCTTCGGCTAGCTGTTTTTCTTCAGACAATCTCTTAGCTCGATCAAAAATATCACAAATCAAGGGCAGAACAGAAACATCGTTCTGCAGATGGAAACGACGATAAAGCCTGCGCAAGCTGCGACGAAAGGGTTAGGGTTGGAAAATCTCATCCCCAACATTAATAATTTTCTTACGGGGGACAAAACAAGAAATAAGCGGACCCAAAATTTCGTACAGTTTTGCAGTGCAAACATTTACATCCGAACTAAGGAAGAACTCAGTCCAGTCGTAGGAATTAAGGTGTGTTAATAATTCGGTTGAGCGAGTTGATCGGAAATCGCGGAAAA
>CACRXP010000038.1:1255828-1282109 GCA_902702965.1 Spirometra erinaceieuropaei | reverse complement strand
GGACATTATCATGAGGAATAAATTGGTAAAACGGCCGTGGAGGAAACAAGTTAGGGGGTGGGGGACGCAATGTTTCCATTGGAACAAGAGGTCTATTAAACGGTGGGAAAATCGGCATATTCGGCCTAACTGCCTCTATATGAGGGCTGGGGGGCATTTGCGAACCCGCTACGTTTTGAGTCGGGGTATCTGAGGCACTGTTCGCCGATTGTGGAGGAAAACATTTTATAATGGTGCTGGATTTATTGGGTGTCCGAGTGGCTGAGACAGCAATTGGATTTGCCTTTGACTTAGGCACATGCTTAGGCTTACTAGGGGTTACTGAAGGAGTCGATAGAGGCGTGTTTATACCAGGCGTGATGGTGTGTTTAAAGAGGTCAGCATTGAAAGTAGTCGAACTCCCTACGGAATTGACTATGCCGTGACTTGCAGATGCCGCAGGTGGTGTTGTAGAGGACATATTCAGACTGACAGTAGGTGTCATTATCTTGGTGTTGGTTTTTGCCGATTTCAGTTTATTCAGTCTTTGCTGCAGGGGTGTGAGGTCTGGCGAAACGGAGCAGCGCCATTTACGGCAGAAGTCTCTAGTCATCTCCCTACTCGACAAGATAAAATCGACTTCTATCATGGAGAAAAGGGTAACTAGTATCGGCGCATTACGACTAAGCGAGCGAAGTCGCTTAGCTTGTGCGACACTAAAACTCAAGCCAAAACTTTGTAGGAACACATGCGCTCCCTCCATAGCAGATAAGTGGCTCGGAATGTTTCGCAGTACGAAATTATGCTTGCGTTCAAAATGTATGTTTTACCTCTCCTAGATTACTGTTCAGTTTTCTTCGGCATAATGCCCTCAGACGGCCGAAAGAAACTAGAAGGCATTCAGAGACGTTTTACTAGACCTTTGTCTAGAAGTGATGGCATCCAGGGTTCATACTTTGAACTATATCATAAATACGGTCTTCGACCACTCTGGATCAGAAGACTTCAAAATGGTCTAAACTTCCTATTCAAGGTCACCCACGACCAATATATTCTCAAAATGAATTTACTTACCAACCAAAACGCCCCTAGAAACACCAGAAATAGCGAGGATATTATAAGGATTCCCAAATTTACAAAGTCTAAACGGTCAAATTTCTACTCCATAAGATATGCGACTATCTGGAATTCTCTTCCAGGTTATATCCGGAAAAGTCGAACCATAATCGAGTTTAAAATAAAAACTAAGAAACTCCTTTCAAATATCAATACACATTTATTTTTGAATAAGATAGGACATTTTTCAAGTCAATTCTTTGATAATGAATTTGGTCCAAAAGGGCTCTGATGATGCCAGCCGATTGAAAAATACCGGAACATACCACTAAAAATAATCAAATTTATAAAAGAAAGCATCATTGATAAGCATAGAACAGATAATGATATTCTACTATTTTCCTCCCTTTCTCGTTTTCATCAGCTATGTCACCTGACACTAAATAACCCTTGTAAAGCTAATAAAAATATACCCTTCGATAAAACCCTGCATATTAGTCGTGCGTATGTCTATATTAAAGCCATATTAAACATATATAGAACTATATTAGGTCATAGTAAACAGTCGACCACTTTTCCTATAATTTCACATTACCAAGAACAATATGATACATGATTCAATAGTATTTTGACAGTTTTGATTGTGACTTACCACTGAATGCTTCTTGCTCCTGATATATATTCATCTTTTCCATGTCTTGGTCCAGACAACGATGGTAAGCCTCCTGAAAAACACGTAGGAACTGTGCGGCCGCCCACTTACAGCTGGCCAGATAGTGTAAAGATGGAGCAAAAGTTTCCTCATTTTCGCTAGTTAGGCTAAGATGGATAACAAATTGCCAGTACAAAGCTCGGCGTTCCCATTGGATGGCACACGCAAGTTTGCCATTTTAGATTCTCCAATTCTATTGGTCCAGGACACTTTTAACTGTCGTTCTCATTGGATCTCGCCAAATTAAGTAAATAGTTTTCCACTAACCATTGGGTATTTCGGTTTGCCTATCAGCGATCTAGTAGAGACCAGTTTAGGCCAGAATGTCAATAAAAACGGTCCCGAAGATTCTATTGGCTACGATTTACATTCTAGTATTCTTGCAATTGATTTACGCATACGCATTGGCCTATTTTTATGTGAACCTATCCCAATCGTCTGGAGGCCCTATAAAACCGAGGAGGATTGACGTTGACCACCCTTGGACCGGAAGACTGCTTCTGGACGCCACCGCTGCTCCTGCATGGTCTTCGCCGCCCGGATCGAACGAGGCTTGCATCCAAACAAGCCTGTCCTCGCCATAGGACATCCCGCTGTTCCCGAACTGTCAATATCGTCTGCTGTCGTTTACAAATAATTCCCCCTTCGGAGCTCGTCTTTCTTTCTTACTGGGGACCAGACGGGGCATAGCATAGCGTTATTAACCTTCATCTCGGCTAGGGTCGCTACAATAGACTGACAACCAGCAACCAGAACCAGAACCAGAACCAACCAGAACCAGCAACCAGACTACGAACCGAGGGAAAGACTGAAAATGAGAGAACTGAGATCAGAATTGAAGGAGAGAATTGGCAGAGGAGAGAAAGGGCTGAAGATCAAAAATGGACAAATAGTCCAAACAAAGGGGTCTTTCCTGTGGTCAGAACCCGTCACAATGAAGGCCGGGCCTCTCCAACAAATCAGTCTTTGAAGGTTATATCCGCAAATGTGCAAAGCCTCTTCAACAAACTAGATGAACTAAGACACTTAGTTGATGAAATTAAGCCAGACATTATGGCATTCACAGAAACGTGGCTTACTGAAGATATCGCAGATTCAGAAATATCACTTAGAGGATATCAGCAATTCAGGAGAGATAGACTAAGCCGAGGAGGAGGAGTCATAATTTATGTCACTTGCAAGCTAAGCGCTATGGCTGATGTACACAGACCGGTACGGGATGTGGAACTGCTAAGCGTTACCATATCTACTAAGAATGTCCGACCATTGACGCTTTCGGTAGTGTACCGTTCACCTAACTATACTTTTGACCAAGATCTCATGCTCATATCCGAACTGTACCAAGCTAGCGAGAAGAAAGACGTCCTTATCGTTGGGGATTTTAACGCTCCTGGCATTGATTGGCTAACGTGGACTGCACAAGGGCCGCAAGACAGCTTTAATCACAAACTACTACAATGGGCAACGGACAAACTTCTCTGCCAGAATGTTACCTTTGGAACACGGGTCAGGGAAGGGCAGCAGTCGAACTGCCTTGATCTTATTTTTACCCGAGAGGAGGAAAACGTGTTAGACCTGCAGGACCGACAGCCATTAGGGTCAAGCGACCACATCACGCTCTACTTCGAGTACTCACTGTTTTCCAAACCCGTCCAACCCGAGAGGTGGGAGAGGAACATTTGGAAAGGTGCCTATTCTCCCATGAGGAGGGAAGCGGCAGCTATATCATGGGAGACTGAACTGCATGGTCGAGCAAACGATAACTGGAATACTTTCAGTTCCTTACTGAAAGAGATTGTTTATTCCAATTGTCCTCTCAGAAGGAAGACAATCACAAACCGCCCAAAATGGATAAACCCGGACTTGAAGGCCTCTTTCAGAAAAAGGAGTCGTCTGTGGAGGCGTTACAGACTAACTGGTTCCGACGAACACTTACAGGAATATAAGCGGCAACGAAACGTCTGTAAAAGTGAGGCCTCAAAGCTGCGAAAGAAGTTTGAACTAAACATACTCCGAAATTCGTTGGAGCATCCGAAAATTCTATATGGTTATATACGAAGTACTAAAAGGACTCAGGAGCTAATCCCTGCCCTCAGGTCTGCAGATGGAAAAGTGGAGATTGATGAACAGGTTAAAGCGTCCCTCCTTTCCGACTTCTTTCAGTCCGTCTTCACCCGAGAACCTAGTGCTATATTTGCCCATCCATCCATTCGCCAAACAACCTCTCCTCCCAGTACCCTTCCCCATCCTATCCCCTCCCTACCCTCCTTAACCGAGGAACCACTCTTTTCATCTACCATTGTTAGGGCCGAGCTACTCCGGCTGAAACCTGCCAAATCGCCTGGCCCAGATAGAATTCCCGCCCTAGCACTTCGCGAACTTGCTAATGAACTGTGTAAACCCTTATCCGCAATATTTCAAAAGTCATTTGAAGACGGCGAGTTACCGGAAGAATGGAAATGCGCACTGATTACTCCGATCCATAAAGGAGGCTCAAGACTTGACTGCGGAAATTATCGTCCCGTCAGTCTTACTTGCATCGCGTGTAAAATAATGGAACGCATTATCAAAAGACACTTGATGAAATAGCTGGAACAGAACAAAATATTGTGCGATGCCCAACACGGCTTTCGTCCAGGACGCTCCTGCTTAACGAGCGTTCTTTACTCACACGAGAAATGGACACGAGCTACCGATAAGGGTTTTCCAGTAGATGTCATATTTTTTGACTTCAAGAAGGCATTTGACAGTGTCCCACACAGTCCTCTTTTGCAAAAGATCTGGGATGTAGGGATTCAAGGGAGAATGTTTAAATGGATCGGGAGTTTCCTGTCCTCCAGACTACAAAGAGTCGTCGTTAGTAATTCTACCTCGGAATGGGTAAAGGTGGAAAGTGGTGTCCCACAGGGTTCTGTCTTAGGCCCAGTACTCTTCCTGATTTATGTTAATGACTGCATCAGCGAAGTGAATTGCGAGGCTCTCATGTTCGCGGATGACATAAAAATATGGAGTGAAGTCAAGTGTGATGATGACGCAGAGAAGTTGCAGTCGAACATCAACAAACTGTGTGCTTGGTCGAACAGATGGCTTTTGAAGTTTAACGTGTCCAAATGCGTGGTTTTGCACCTGAACACGGGCCGCAATGCCTCTCCCAAACACCAGTACTATATTGACGGGACGAGGTTAGAAACTGTGGAAAGACACAGAGATCTGGGTGTATGGACGACCACAAATCTATCGCCATCAGAACACTGCAGAAAGATGGTCCAGAAGGCAACTAGTACTCTACACTGGATCAGACGCGCATTTAAAATATTTCCTCCCGAACTCTTCGAAAGACTCTTTGGTGTCTTTGTAAGACCTCATCTAGAGTATGGAATGCCAGCAGCTTCACCATGGATTAGGAAGGATATCAACTTACTCGAACAGGTGCAACGCAGAGCGACAAAGATGGTCGACGGTCTAAAGCATTTGTCTTATCAGGAGAGGCTAAATTTGCTTGGCCTATTCCCTCTCTCTTATAGACAAATAAACTGCAGTCTACTCTGGACGTTCCGGATTGTTCGCGGCCAGGGTTGCTCATTAAGAGCAGAGGACTTCTTTGGGTTCGCCCGTACAAACCAACTACGCGGCCATGCATTCAAAGTCGGGAATGAGCGAACACGTTTAGACCGACGAAAATTTTCTTTCAGCCAGCGGGTTGTCAGGCCGTGGAACTCGCTTCCAAGCGAGATGGTGACGGCTGACACAGTTTGTGTGTTTAAAAGAAAACTTGCTCGTCTAGTTTTCGACAGAAATCGGCTTGTACAGCATGACTATGCACAGCCAGTTTTGTAAAATCTGTCATATACAATCTTCCGCACTAATGTACAGTGACCCCATGCACTACCTTATGATTACGATTGAACTGTGACCCAATCACATTTTAAATGCCTGCAATTTTATTTTATTTTTGAGTATGAATCTGCGAAAGCACTGTACATAAATAGGGTCATCAAGGGCTCTGCCTGTAACCCTTCAATATACATACATACATACATAACTAGAGCACACCGAAATTTACCTAACGGGAAAATAATTTCAAGGTCAGGCCGATATCAAAGCTCTTCAATTGCCATGAAGTACATATTATTCATGCCCCCGAAAACTACCAAACAGCAAACTTCAATTTTTATATTGTACATATCGTTATTTTTTGAAAATTTTGTTATCATTTTCCCTTAGAACTGAGGTTTTTTTAACTTAAACAAACTCTTAATTCGCGCTCTTTTGGCTAACCAGACACCCGAAGCAAATGAAGTCAAAGTGCAGTTGAAATTGACGAGTTTGTTTTAGGTTTTTTTCCTGAGTTCAAAGGGACTGACAGTGCCCAAGGGGCGCTACAATAAACCTATTCTATTCTATTGCTACGGTATAGTCGATCAGTGGACTCAGCACCCAAAGTTTGTGGGAGTTTTTCTAAATGCAATAACCGAGTAATAATTCTCTTAAACAAAAGATAATTTTGCAGAGTTTTCACCTTCCTGGGTAGTTTATTCCAAATAGCAATTACATCTACAGAAAAGAAGTGACGATTTTTAACGTTGCGTGCCAGAGGAAGAAACGGGCAAAAAGTCTAGTGACTTTGGGGGATGTCGCATACAGCGATGAAATCTGTACCACCTGTTTCGGACTCATCCATAAATTTTCGAAAATGGGGTGGAAATTAAAAGGTCTAAATATGGAGGTAGAGAAGTTAAGGAATCTTACTCACCACTTACGTGAAGAGAAGAAGCCAACGAATTCGGCAATCCTGAATACGAAAAAACATATGCAACCACGGCTTCTTTAGCCTAACTAAACCCTGAACCTGGCGACGGCTCGTCCAAGGAACTAGACACAGTAGGATGCCAGTCTCTCAGGCGAGAAAAAGACCAGCCAAAGTGAACTCAGATAACAAAGAAACATCCCAGCAAAACAAAACGCACCTCTGTACGGTCAAAAAAAACGAAAGCCGCTTACATACACACAGACCAGCTAAGGAAGATGGCCAGAAGGCCTACGAAGGACCGCCGGAGCCTCTCAAATATATTGAACAATGAAGATATCGGAACAGCTTGTGGACCGAAACCAAGCCAGAAATGAAGCTTCAAAAGAAATTGAGGTTGGCTTTTTCGCCGAACAACACGGAAACACAGAATGAAGCGTTATCAACACGAAGATGAATCAATCGTACACGGATATGAGTTCCGCAAGCCCAGTGGCCAGTTCATCCGGAGCTGGCGAAACAAGTAAACTAAGAGAGAACGCTCAGTCAGTCAAAGGATGTGCGACAACACCGGATGCTAGATTAAGTCGCAAGCAAAATGTAGTTATAAAAGGCGTACCCGAATCAACGGCACCAATTCCAACAATTCATAAAATTCGGAACAAGCCTGAGGGAAGGACAAAGATCTAGCTGTTTAGATCTCATTTTCAGTAAAGAAGGAGTCATAAGAGAAGTGAATCCACAACCTCCACTCGGTTTAAGCGATCGTATTGCATTTACCTGCGTGTGCTCTCTCCTATTCAACCAACAACCAAAAATCAATAGGCGCAAAAATATTTGGAAGAGTGACTTTAACGCAATGAGGCGTACTCTTTTGAAGGAAACCTGGTTAGTCAACGTGGAAGATTCAGAAGAATTCTGGCAGTACTTTCGCTGGATTATAGAGTGTCTAATTGTCTCCCATTGTCCAATAAAAATAACGAGACAATGTGAGCGACTGCCATTGGCCAATACGACGACAAAAAAGAATATGAAGAAGAGACAGAGGCTTGGAAAAGGTAGTTGCATTTCTGAGATCCAAAGTCATTCGCCGATTATTAGGATCAGCGTAATAAATGCCGCAAAAAATACGTGTTGCTAGAAATGCATTCAAGCGCCGACTGATAGCAGAATCCATAACATGTCCCAAGACGTTTTACAGGTGCACCCGCAGTAGGAGGGAACATAGGGGCGATATTGCGTGTAAAAAGGATAGCCTAGGAAACTTATTAGTTAAGGGGCCACAGAAAGTGCAATTACTGTCTTAGTTTTTTCAATCGGTTTTTACAGAGGAGTCCTCAGAAGAAAATCAGCAGTTTGAAATGGAGCGAAACAGACGGGATCTTCAAATGCGCCAAGATACTGTCGTCATTGAAACCGTTGCCGTTTCCATCGAAGAAGTAAGACGTTTACTCTGTCAAATAAAACTATATAAGTCTCCTGCACGCGACGAAATTCCTGGGCTGATACTTAAGGGAAAGTCAACGGAGGTGATAAATAAATGCATAACACATTTATTAAACACCCGTCAGGGTCCCATGTAAACAAGTAAAAATACATTTGCATGCGAATTTAAAACGAGGTAGGCAGAATCTGTACCAAATGCAATTAATTCAGTTCAGTTTATTCAGTTTATTTGGTAAGGATAATAGGCAAAGCCTTTGAAAACCCTATTGATTACATGTCAGCTCGTTAGAATAACTGTACACGAACAAAAAATGTTCACGATTAAAACAGTACTTGGTTCATTTGAGTAGCATTGTCTCAGAGAAAATAATTGTCTGGACCAGGCGTATTAATTCAGATTCAGACTGTCGAGGGAAAACAGGGGACACAAATAATCATCCAAGCGTTTCTTGAAGAGTTGCAGGGATGTAGCCTCCACGACTGACTGAGGGAGATCGTTCCATTTCTCCACTACCCTCTGCGTGAAAAATTCAGAACGGAGATTCAGCCTGGACATTGTTGTCCGTAACTTCATCGGGTGACCACGAAGATTGGGTGAAAGGTGCCACTGAAACATGTCCTCAAATTTAAGTCCATACTCAAGGCCATGTATTATCTTGTAGACGATATTATCTTGTAGACGAGGATAAGATCACCTCTTTGCTGCCTGTAACACAGAGGGAATAAATTAAGGCAATTCAGTCTGTCTGTGTAGGAATGGCTTTTTAGACCGTTTACCAGCTTTGTTGCACGCCGTTGTACCCGTTCGAGGCATTCTTGGTCCTTTAACAACCATGGCCGCCATGCTTGTATGCCATATTCTAAGTGGGGCAGAACAAATGTGCCGTAAACTCTCCCAAAAAGGTCTTGGTCGAAATTTACGAAAGCCCTTTTTATTGCATGCAGCACTCCCATGGCGTTTTTTGCAGCCTTGTGGCACTGCAGTGTTGGTTTCAGGTTCTTCTGTATCCAAACCCCGAGATCCTTCTGCGAAGATTCTGCGGGGAGCCTTATATCTTTCTGGTGATATGTCCTCAGGCTCTCATTTGAATGAGAGTTGGTTGGACGCATATGAAGGACGGCACACTTCTCCACATTGAAATCTAGAAGCCATTTCTTCGACCACGCTTGCAGTCGATGAAGATTGTTTTGGAGGGATCTCTGGTCGTTAGGACTCTTAATGACTTGCCCGAGCTTAACGTCGTCAGCAAACATTATTTTGGCACAGTCGAGTTCCTGAAGGCTGTCATTAACATAAAGGAGGAATAGCAATGGTACCAGAACTGAGCCTTGAGGCACACGACTGGTCACGTTCACCCATTCTGACATATCATCCCCGATACAGACACGTTGTTTCCGACCAACCAGAAACGCCCTAATCCAGTTCAGAAGATCTCCCCGGATGCCGATGGCGCTCAATTTGTGAAGAAGACGTTGGTGCGGGACAGTCTCAAAAGCTTTGCGGAAATCGATGTACACGACATCGACCTCAAAACCCTCTTCTAGAGCCCTGGTCCAGATCTCCAGACAGGCTAGCAGATTTGAGAGGCAGGAACGTCCTCTCCGGAAGCCATGCTGAAAATCCTGCAAGATGTTATTTTCTTCATAGAATTGCTGTATAGCGCTTTTTACTATAGCTTCCATCGTTTTGCAAGGGAATCAAGTTAAGCTAATAGGCCTAAAGCTGCTTGCTGTCATCCTGCTACCTCCCTTATGCAATGGAACGAGGTTAGCTGTCTTCCACTGTGAGGGCAGCCTTCCTGTTCTCATTGACAGCTCAAAGAGAGTCGAAAGAGGCTTTGAAAGCTCCCTTCATATTTCTGAATTTTTAGTCCGTTGCGAAAAATGATTAGCGAGCGTTGAAAAAAACTCCACCTAAAAGTTTAAAAATGACTGGATTTATTTTACGGGAGAAATGAAACCCTCGCTATTAATAAGAACAGAAAAATGTGGGCAGGACTGGTCTGCATGTGGCGGTATATAACGGATTATAATCGGACATCGTCAGGGCAGAATGAAATGTCAGCCTTGAGGGATACGTATGCGGGTCGGACAGGACTGGCTTGCATGTGGTATTGTATACGGGATTCAGAACTGACATCGTCAGGACAGGATTGGTACGCCGGGTGAGACTATTCGCGTCAAAGAGGCCAGACGAGAGGAACCCAGACGCGATCGGCCACAGTACGCTTCGAGCCCAGCTGAGGAGTGGGGAGGCGAGGTACGACCAAACTACTAGTAGATGGCCAATGCTGAGGGCTGAGCCGTGAGCGTCGACAGACCGCATGAGGTCGGAATGTGGGAGATGACATCAAAAACCGCGAAAATTGTCGCTATGGGGGAGGAGTGGTAGCAGTAGATTTAGAAACCAATTCAAAACAGGCAGTTTCAAAGATATGAGTGAGGGTTTCCACTTGGTCTACCACTAAATGCCAGGAGGACCCTTCTCGAAGTCAATAAGCTGAGTGTTCGGGAATGGAACCTTTAAAAGTGCCTTTATACTTTCCAGTGTAAGGTGTTTGCGTAATTTCGACTTGAATACCAGTAACTTAGGCGATGACCTAATTTCTGGGGGAAGATTATTCCAAAGGAAGGCATACTTGGAAGCAAAAAAAGAGGGAGCGCTTAGATGTAGTTCAAAGAGGCGGCGGAATCACCATAGAGGAGTTGCGCGTGGCATAAGACCGATCTCTCGGAGTGAGAGTTTCAATGAACGGAACATTGAAGCTAGAGGTAATGCGAAAAATGAAGCAAAGTACAGCTTCGCGTTTTCTAACCCACAAAAACTTAATGTTCGTCAGTTAACATCTCTGAGCACAAGAAGTACCGAGTGCGACTTAAGAGAACAGTTTCCGGGTGAAAAGTCTCTGAACATTTTCGATCGTATAGCAGTCACAGGCGTTCAATAAACCAAAGAAAGGGCAGCAGTATTCGAGGACTGGAAGAACAAACATTTGATAAAGTCCTAGCTTCATTTCCGGAAGTAACATATAATGCGATATGAATCCACATATCTGCGCGTCTTGGCAAAGGTTTTGTCTGCATGAGGTGCTAAAGCAAGCTTATTTGCATCACTTAGACCAAATTCTTTTATGGGGAAGCATTCTTAGAGTGAGTTATTCCGAAAAGCTAAGGGCGCAGGAAGTTTGGTAGGGCCAAAAGACATGAAACTACATCTGCCATGTTGAATCCCATCTGTTTAAGTGTTGTAAATCGGCATTAATTATTTCAACGCAACATTTGCGGTGTCCTTAGAATATGAGTAAATACACTTGAGGTCATCGGCATAAAAAAAATTTGCGAATTTTCGAGTTCAGCTTAAAAATCATTGATGTAAAGAAGGAAGAGTAGCGGACGCGGAACAGTGCCTTGAAGTACGCCACTCGTGATCTAGTGAGGTGTCGAGTAGCTATTACCGACCATGACTTTCTGGTATGGGTTGAACAGATAGGACCTGATGAAGTCGAGTAGAGGCGGCTGCATGCCGAGAGCTTCCAATTTTATTCAAAGACATCTATGGGGCACCTTGTCAAAGGCCTTGCTAAGATCAAAGTGCATAACTACCACTGACTGCTGCTCATTACGAAGAGAAGTCATTAGATTAAGAAATACCAAATGGCACTGCCTCTATCCCTCATATATACTGAAGTTTCGCAGGATCGTTAAGGTAAAACCCCAAGCTGACTGGAGCTCAGAAGCCGATTAGATAGACAGAAATCAAAAATTTCATTGAAATTTATTCTTTCAAGAGGCTTTGCTAGAGACGGCGTTCTGTGCAAGCACCGATAGTTATTAACATCAGACGGCGATCCTGAACTTCCCATTCTCCTCTTATTTTGGCACAGGTTCTGGGGTGGAGATCGGTAACTCGTACTCCCCTGGACCTTGTAGAGCTTATTTCTCTTATGTTCGTGCCACAAAAGTAGTACCCGCAGATTCTTGAATTGGCAGAGTTGAAGTTACGGTGCCTTTTCATGTCTCTCTTGTATTTGATACTGTCGCGCCATTGCCTTCGTTTCCCGCAAGCAGTGTTTGCCAATGTTTTCATCGCACATAGGTACTACATTACAAAAATTAAGATTGTGAACATAAGATGGGTGAGCCGGATGTAGACATCTACTTGACAGACAATTTAAACACATATTCAACGATTCACTTCAGTGGCTCTCCACTCCAGCACAAATCATCACCGTTTATTTTTTGCGTCTAACCCCGATTATGATGTCAGTGACTTTACTAGGGCCAACTGTCTAGGGGTCCTGCTATAGAATCACTTATATGAGTCCACACAGCTGTGACATCACATGATGCGCGCCATATTGGTCTCCTTTCATTCCGGCAGCAACATAGATCTGTTTTAGCCATTTTGCCACTTTGTGCGTGTGGATTTACAGTTTATATTTCATGCGATGAGGAGCCCCTATAATTATAATAATCTCAAATACTGTAAGTAATTTTCCTAAAATGTGGTCCGTTTTGTGCCTGCTCTTCTTATTTGCCCATCCCTCCTGCTTAATTTTTGCAGGTGCTGGTGGGGAAAAATGTGGTGATGTGATGTGGCCGGCGGTTGTCTACCACAGGCCTTCATTAATGCGCATGTGTCCTAATTCAGTGCGATCTACGTCCTTCGTTTCCCATTCCCTTGTTGTGCTATTCTAAATTGCCCTGATTTGGCACCGTTCGCACCCCAAGTACCCACATTGTTTTATATGCTAATGCTCAGATGTCCAGAATGAAATTCGTATAAAGTATGACCGTAGACTCTTTCAGATTCATACCGTGCATTCAGTGCACTAAGGTTAAGAACTCGAGTTTGGCCTTTACAACTACAAAGAAATTGACCCAACCGAGCACCATATGCCAGTACGACCCCATCTTGCTCTCACTGGACCCCGGGCTGCAGGGTGCTACGGGGGCGAGGATAGACAGGACAACCCGGTAAAGCCATGACGAAGCATCGAACGCGCCAATCCCCACTGATCCGTTGTTGAAAAATGCGCGAGAAGACGCCGACATTTCTCTCTCCTGGTCATATATTATGATATCGGTTTTTGCCGCCTCTAAAACCTGACATTATGATCCACTGGGGGGTTAGACATAATAATAGCTTCACATACGGTCCGTCCGTTGCATATACCCTTGTTTTAGGTTGATTTTAAATAGTCCGAGGCTCGTTTCCCTGTTTTAAAGCGTTTCGCTGAATCTTGCTCATTTTTCTGGACGTTTGATGTTTAACCTCTAAGCAGCCTCGGCTCCTGTATCACTTTATTAGTTTTTTTTCTCAGTTTAACTGCACCAAACCCCGACCTCCAGGTTTCAAACTTCAATGCCCCTACTTCACACTACTTAGCTACTGATGTCAGTTACTCCTCCCCTCGCCCGTGTATAACCCTCAGCTTTCTAGGTAACATTTTAATTCCAAACTTGACTTATATGCTAATGCTTATCCAAGGAAATAAACAACAGAATACACAGGAACCTTTAATTCCATGATAAATTTTGGGCCTTTATATTTGACTGGTTGGGTAATTAACAGAGTTTCCCGAGTGCTACCGAATAGAATAACACTGTGACCTTGCACTTACCCCACCAAGGATCCTCGACATTCGGGCTTAACTAAACAAACACATGGCGGAATTTCAAAAATATTTTGGGTTTCTGTCATGAGTCATTCACATGACGATTTTAAACTAGAACAAATGAGCGTTGTTGGGTATCTAGAAAATGGAATGATAATACTGAAACTAGAATGTTCTTGCACGCGGTATAGTACTCGTTTAGACCTAACAACAGTGTGTTCGCACTTGATCAGCACGCTGCGCACGAACGTATATTACTGGAGAAACTTCTTCGTGAATGGCAGGCTTCACTCGCAAACTTGCGTATAAGGCATATGCGGTCCTTTTGTTTGGCTAAGCCGCTAACTTTGGACCTATCTATTAAAGTGGGCGAGAGAAAATGGACCAAATTCTCCTCCGATCTGTCCGTGTTTGGTGTTAAAGCGACGTTGTCAGCAAATGGATCTATTGTTATTACCGGTTTGCCAATCAGACTCGGCTCTACATGGTCAATTTCTCAAAACTTTCAGCGACTACTTAAGAACTTTGTCACCTGCCGTCTAAATAGACGTGGTTTTGACCACCCTTCTCCCGATGGAACAGAATATCTAAGGTGAACATATATGTATGTATAGGACCTAATTTTTATATGCTTGCACATAGGCCAGCCATTAAGGCGGGACCATACACAAACAAGAATTCAACAACAGAGCGAAGCTCATAAGTCAGGAGCCTCCTTCCTGTTTTGGGAAACTGTTAAGTGTTGATCCCTTCTTCTGAAGGCAGACATTTGGCAGTATTACATTTGACCAAATACGAGCCTGCATGTGATGTATGAATGAACTACCCCGACAAATTCTTCATTTTCGTTATAATAAATGTCAGATGACTTGTAAAAAATGAAGGCAGAAGACTGTTAATGAGGGTCAGACAATTGTTTATTTTTAATTCTTACATGTCGCTGAGGTTATTAGCCCCTGACTGTGGAATGTTGATTCAGGTATGCCTAGATTGTCATGCACTTCGCAGTAATACACGCGTCTCCACCAGTTATTTTTTATATTTTCAATCTAACTAGGCACTTTCTTGTCTGCAAATTTCTATGGTACGCTATCTTACCGTGAAAATGCCTTATATTTAAGATTCACAAAATGACACAGTCCTCGTTTCTCACAGGAACTTTAATTATTTTTCTATTTTTTTCAGTGCTGCGGTAACAACTGTTCTCCAAACAAAAGCATGCAGGTCGGCGATACGCTTTGGTGACTCACTTACACGATCAGAGCAACAGACACTCCTAAATCAACTAAAGAACTGTACACAACCATATAAATGCGCACATGGACGCCCCTCCTTGATCCCGGTTTTTGACATTTATCCTTCAGGAAAAATCAGTGTCTTGTCCGTGAACAGTTCCCCGTAGTTATAAATCCGCTTGCACTTTGATAATTTTTCAACGTTTTTAAAAACTTACTGTTTAAAAACTGTCTTTATTTTTGACCTTAGGTAATTGACTTTTAAATAGTTTGGATTCTCCAATAATATTTAATTAATAGCCTCCATGGAATACCTATATTAAAGTCTTAGGCTGCCAATAGTTTGTCATTGCAAAGAACAGGCACTTGTGGAGACTAGCCACTCAGATTCCTATCTCTTATTCATAGGTAGAAGTAGTTGAACATGTATATGGCTCTGTAATTTTAAGTTTTGACCTCATGATAACAGAAACAGCGTAATAATTAGGAAACCATGACTTGGTTTACAGGTTGAGTCTGCGATTTAAGAGTTTTGACATTGCGATTTTGTAATGCATATTTACATTACGAGTTGTGAGTGGAGAGTTTGAGTGTCTTCCACTGTCTTCCACCCTCGCTACGATTCCAGTTTTACCCAAGTTCCTGACAGAAATTTTGATGATCAACAAATGCAAACATACAGCGCATACTTATGAGAAGACGGCAGGCATATACGTCTAAAGCGAAAGACTGATTTCGAGGCAAGTCTGACGCATAAATATCAGTAGGTGGTTCAAAATCAGTTCATTTTTGCATTGCGTGCAGTGGACTGTGTTCTATTTCTGTTGGGTTATTTGTCTGAATCATTTGTTGCTTGCATTTCGTTTAATATTTCCAGTAGTAAAGTTATTCTCCAAAAATGGTTTCTCTACAGCATCTGCTTTCTGTTCTCCAAATCCTGAAGCGGATCTGCTTTTCCACTAACCTCAATGGCACTTTTCATGTCTCAAAAAATGCATTCCGTTAAATCGCACTCATCGACGTCAGTTTCCACCTTTTTACATCATAGTTAGCGGGCCTTTGAATTTAACATTAGGATCGATTTTGTGAAAACTTTAACTCCACTATGGCCGTCGTACGCTGCCAATCGCCACACAAATGAGGGTTATCGAGGGACACTCCCGTCTCAATTGGTGGCTTTCTAAAAGCACTGACGCGTTAGTTTTTGCAGCACACTTAAACGTAACGGTGACATGTAGCTTGAAAATTTGCATCATTTTCTTGATGCGAGCGACGACTGTGATTTAATTGTCATCTTAGGTACAGTTTATGACTAAGACATTGAAAGATGTAAAACTTTTGCGAACGAAAAAAAGTCTTTTTAAGGGGTATGCGGTTGTTATCATTAATTGTGCCTAGTCAATAAGGATCCAACTTTGTTCTCCGTTCTGCTTAATAACAGCTTTGTGTCATCTTTTTTAGCGCATCGTCGCTAAGCACGATGATAATCTAAATCAGACCTGTTATCCTTAATTATGGTTTCAGAGGCCGATGGTACAGGTCCATATTTTGACATTCAAGTCACTATTCCCCAAACCGCATTCTTATTTGGTGCTCCGAAAAATTCAATCGGGTACCCGAAAAAACATCCCAGCTAAACTAGCATAGAATTTATGAATGGATGTTACCTTTAATAAACCTGACATTCCAAAGATTTTCCGGCCCAAGTCAATCGAGCTACTAGACTGAGACAGGCTGCGGGTATGTTTACTTACAATCTTGAATAGAACGAAATCTTATAAACTGTTCAGCTGCCTTAGAAGCTTGGTCTGAGGAGGCTGAATGAACATTGAATGCGTTTTGGATACATTTAGTGCACTGACTGCTGGTTTTTTGATGTCACTATCTGTGAAAACGTCCGAAGTTATACACAAGTACCGCGTGTGAATTTGGCCTCCCAAGTTTACCCACGGTTATATCTCCTTAAAATACGCTGAGCCCTGTCAGACATGCAAGATATTTAGGAGATAAAAGTGTGATTCCTAATTGTGGATTGAAGCATTCCGCAAAAATCCTTACTCGGTCGCATTCAGTAGATGAACGTTGGTTTTAGCAATGCAAAGTCGGCCGCCTATGATAAGCTAAGACAATTCTGTTTGGATATGCTCTTACGTGCAGGACTGGGCATTTTATACATCTTCAAGGTGATTTGATAAGGCAGGTGATCAGGATGGAAGAAAAAATTTGTAACAGGCTTTACGTAACGCTGCGCAACTTTATGTATTTGCGTCCCCTACTCAGGCTGTTCTAGGAAAGTCATGCCGAGAACGGTAATTAGGCAGTTTGAAACACGTTAGAGAGGAGCTTACCACTATTTTTTATTTGGCCACGTCACTAATCCGTCTGACTGCATAGCTAACTATGCCCGATTCTGTGGTGAGAACATGTCGTTTAGGTGAAATGAAATTTTTACAACAGAGGGCAACCAGGAGAATGTTGAAAAAACATTTGCTTTTATCTCCTAGGTTCTGTGGATGGCTCACCAGCTCGGGTTTCGACGAAAACATTTCCACTGTCGAAATCCGACTACTCACAGGAAGTCAGTCATTGGCTAAATTTAGCCTCATTTAAGGCAGTCAACTATTATGCTTTCAGTCTGATCGCAGGTAAAATAGAGTCACTGCGGGATCCATTGGACCAACATCAGGGATATCAGAGGAAAATGCGTCTTTATACTGTTTATTTAGCTTGACGAATGATAAAAGGGAGAACTATGTTTGATTTTTCATTATACTAAAACTCATCGAAATTATTCTTGGGAGAAAAGCTGAGGGAAGAGTAATACCCTTACGATGTCCGAAGTATTCGTTAGTTCTGCTGCTGCTGCTTCTACCTCTGACGATGGACTCCTGTACGAGTCTGAAAGCTCAGGACAATAAACGCAGTGTTCCGGTGTTCGACTCTTCATCTTTTTCGCATTCATTCATTGTCAAAGTCAGTGCTTAAAAGAGACGCTGATCACTTCTACCTCAAATATGCATTGTCATACGACTGGTTTTCCTGCATGAGCAAAACAAACTCTCACTTCGGATTGCAAGCGAAGCCGATCGCAGTTTGAAGTGCGGGGGGCTGGCACTGCACGGCAGTCCGCTTCCACCTCTCCTCCGAATCACTAGGAGTCTCGTGTGGATAAATGATCACTTTCCTAATCCCACTCTTAACAATCCTTGATAATAGACGGTGATTTGCGGGAATAGTTCACTATGCAAACGTTGCTCTCTGTCGTCATCTGGTCTATGGCTAGCATCTTCTTCCTTCATATATATAGGTTGAGGACAAAAAAATTCTCACTAATGCTTAAAAGGATTTTAACTATTAGAAAGTAGTTGGTGGTTGTCTGGCAGACTAATAGTGAAACTGCCCCAAAGCCGCTTTATGTGTCTGACAGTCTAAGCGGACGTTGACGCCGCGGTGCAACCACAAATGAATAAACAGTTCAGTGTGGCCGAACTGAAGGCGCAGATAAAGACCAATACGTCAGCTATTTTCGTGAATTCTATCGTTTAAACTGGACTCCGACATAATCTTCCTCTAAACCTCATTTTGCCGCCTATTGGCGTCCTCAAACTGTTCTTCCCTTTGCGTTACAAATGATTTTCACATTGCCTCCGTCTTACCACACTTTCGACCATGAGTTAGAACTTTTTTGCAACGTTTGGCGCCCGTAAAAGTCCATATACGAATTTACCTGGGCGTATTCCTGATCTGCGAAGACGTAAGTTGGGACTGGAGGGATATTCTGATATTTGAATTGATGGCTCTTTAAACAAATGGCAAAAATGCGAAAGTTCTCATCCCAAAACACTGCCGCACCACTTTCGAATGAAGTCACAGACATCAATGCAGCTGGCATTTCGTGCAACGGTTGCGGCATTTTGCAGACGCTTCCAGTCATCCTGGTTGGCCGCTCTCTTCGGATCAGAAAAGGCGATGCCGTTGCGGAGGACAGGATAGCCGGTCACAACACATGGCAGAGCCTTCAAACCAGTGCCTGGAGCCTTTAGGGCCGCGACATAGGCTCCTCTTTCGTCTTTTGGCAGAATTTGTTCCAATTTCTGGTCCATGGACATAGCGAGGATCCACTCTCGTACAGCCTCATGCTCAGCCTTAGTGGCGTAGGGCTCTTCGGGAATAGGTACTTCCAAAGGAATATCCGTGTCCTATAAGTAGAACAGAGCCTCATACAGAGTTTTAGAAACAATCGCACAGCAAATTAGAATGTGACCGATATCCTAAATCATAGACCACAGTCGGTTATTCTAGCACGGTCTGTGGCAATTGTACACAATCACAGCCTAGAAGACGATCAAAATAGGAAGCCTGAGGTCCCTCTGCCAAACAAAAGTCTATACACGTACTCAGTATGTCTTCGTTCGCATCTACAGACCACTGGAGCTTACAGGTTCTTCGCATACAGAGGGACGCACTGCTTCGTAGGACAATAGCTAATTATCTTATGGCGGGAGTGGAGTCAAGGCGAACAGTCAGTCTGGTTTTTCTCGAATGACTAAACACATGCATGCTTATTCACCTTCTACGCTACAGACGGGAAGTCCCTTTGCGTAAGTCATAAACGGGACCCAATGCAAGCAATTGCGCTCGAGCTCGTGTTCAGTCAGCTTGACCCAGTCTGGTCGATGGGAAATGAAAAAGAAAGCGGGGCCGATCCTGTGTGAGCGATTTTCGCCATTACTAACCCGACATGCGGCCTATAGCTTAAGGAGCTGTTATTTGACTGGATAAATATGTCATCTTGATTGACAGATGGACTGCACTGGTTCCCCGATGTGATCTTACGACAAATGCCACTGATGTGGCATCCGAATGCATGAAGCATTACTTGCGTCGGTTTGGGACCAGCATGAGTGTGGCATACAAAACGACGTAAAATCGCTGGCCATAGACTGTGCTTGGTCTCATTTCTGACTAGATTGAGTCCTTATTAGCACTGGCGTGTGGACAGAAAACGAGGAATTAGTGAGGGAGGCGCTGTGTAAGTCTCTCGCATTATAATCCAATTTCCCTGCAAGGCGACATGTCTCCTCGGGCTTGATGATGGTGTTCACAATAGTCCGCTTGGGACTATCTGGTTCTAGCATGATCCTGGTAAAAACTCATGCTCCTGTAGAGTGTCTGAAAGTAAATACTTAACTTGCGGTGTTTAGACGTTAAATTATCTTCCGCCACTTCAGTCGATCAAGGCATCCAGACTTCAAGTGGATGGTTCTTGCCAATAAAAGCCTTTATTGGTGTAGTACTACCTCTTATGACTTATCCCAGGAAGTTGGGAGCTGTCATTGGAATGTCAAGATACAGTGAGCGTATGCAGATTTTGCATAAGAACCGGAGACGGACAACATCCGCATCTTACCTGCAGATCGCTGCTGTCCAAACTGTCACAGTTTCCTTCCGGGTCCTCGATGACTTCAACAAGGTCTAAAAATCTGTTCAGAAAGATGAAGGCCATATTGTCCCAGCCCTGTTTACGGCACTGAGTGCCTGCCTCGTAGAAGGCTTTGTCCGCAGGAATAATGTCACAGTCCCGCAGCAACGAAACGGTCACTTTGGTTACCAGCTGACCAATGAGGCAAAGAAAGAGGATTATATAACTGAAAGCAACTGTCACGGTAGGATCTTAGACATTTGTACCAACCGCCCTAGGGTTTGCTGTAAGTCATGCAATCCGTTTACGTAAATGACGAGCATTCTCTCAGCGGGAGTTTTTAACAAATCTGAAGAATTCAGAATTTGTGGAAAACTCGGCGGCCCAATCGGAGTTTTTCAAAATTCGGTCAAAGCAATCATTCAGGTCTGCCAAAAACACCCAATGACTAATTGGGTCTGGTAGTCGTCTAATGGATTCTGGATTGATTGCTTAAAAAATCCTGCTTAGGTAGTCAGTAAACTGTGTCACGCTTCATGGATTCTATACGTTGCAATAGGCCGGACGGGTAACATGACCCAAATGTGATTAAACTCATCCTACAAAAGCAGCAAACGGACAATTATACAGATGTAGCTTGCTATCTTTCGCAATTATCTATCAAGAAAATAAGTGCAACCCACCAGGAGCACTGACTCTAACATGGATAGGACGCCTAGAAAATCGTTTTCAAAGAATGTTTTCGGTAAAATTATGTTTGATATAGGAGGAAGACCGCATGAGTTACGTATAATGAATGAAACTCTGAAGCATATAGCGTAGCGTATTTTGTAAGCAATCAAAGAACTCTTACCAAGGCGAGCTCTTTCAGCAAAACTGAAATCAGAAGATTATTTTGCGGACGAAAGTATTCTTAGGTTGATTACCAGCAAATGGATGCCCGAGAGGGAGTTTGAACTCTGTATGTGTAGATTAAAAGTTACACTTCTGGCTACGACGTAATACAGGCCCTAAACCGGAACATAGGGCGAAGCTGTGAATTTTCTGCAAAATTCCGGTTTGTTTGTGACAGCTCGCGTCATACGAATTCCATGAATAACATGGAGGTTCGACAAAAACCTTGAACGGTACATTGCTGCAGAGGATTTCGTGAGAGAGAAATGATATCTGCAAAGGCGAAGCATATGAACACGACAAGATTGGAATTCAAGAACATTGCACACCCACTCTGATTTATGACTGAAATTCTGTTCTAAGACATTCACAATTTGAACCAGACGCTTGAGTGTTTAAATCCCACTTATTAAGAGAGGGGACTTTTTGGGACGAAGTCGTTAATAAGCTAACGCTTCAAATGGCTGCAGCGGCGGCAGTCTGCTTTGCAGTTTAAGTCTTGATTACGGGGAACACTCTGAGCCGTTCAACGTGTTCGTTTTAACACATTTGTCCGGAAAGCCGAGCTTACGCGAATTATCACCACTTGGATCTTACATTTGTTAGACTTTTACTGCCAGTTTTCAAGGCTAACACATAAGACAGTCGTTAGAGTACTCCTTTATGAAAGCAAACCAAAATACCAAACAACGCATCCCAAGATTGACGAACATGTTCGTCTAGAGGTATAGTTCGTGTTGAGTGTACAAAGTAAAAATGTCCTGAGCACTTCATAGTATCAACTGGACAAAGGGTTTATTGTGCTGCGTAATTGTATAGGGTTTATATGGGCAGAATGTTATTACGGACAAAGGCAAGGGAGACTGGAATGACCATTTCTGGCTTGTTAACCGTCGTCAGCCAGTCATACCCAACCCCGAAGTGTGGAACACCCGAGGCTCAAACTTGCGACCTGTTAGTTAGAAGTCCAACGCCTCTAACCACTGGGCCACGGGCGCGTTGTCCTATCGGTTGCGATCGGGAATATACAATGATAGAGGGGAGCTCACCGATTGTTTCTACGGAACTCACTCGTTCCGTTGTGCTTTAGGGCTCTCTCTCGAGTCCAACCAGCAGCCGCACAGCGGCGCATGATATATAGGCAGAATGGTATTACCGACAAAGACAAAGGGTTTGTGTGCTCGTAGCAAGGCGTATAATAGAATTCTTCATGAAAATCAATTTCTTATTTACTAGACCAACAGGAAGGGGCTAGATAATAGGCTAAGATGTATGTGGCACAATGGTTGAAAGGAAGGAATGCGAAATCTTACAAAAATGTCTGCTACAAATTAGCCCTTTAGCGCCCCTACAAATGTCAGATGCGTCCCTCTAACATTGTATATTTCCTGTTTGGTATGAAGAGCGAGCCCGAAAGGCACAACGGGGCAAGCCATTCCCGTAGAAACGATCGGTGAACGCCCCTCTACCATTGTATATTCCCGATCGCAACCGACAAGACAATGAGCCCATGGCTCAGTGGTTAGAGGTGTTAGACTTCTAACTGACAGATCTTGGGATCGAGCCCCAGGTGTTCCACACTTCGGGGTTGGATATGACTGACTGACTACGGCTAATGAGCCAGAAATGACTATTCCAGTCTCCTTTTTCTTTGTCACTAATATCATTCCGCCTATATCATTTGCCGCTGCGCGGCTGCTGGTTGTGCTCGAAAGAGAGCCTGTAAGGCACAACGGGACGAGTGAGTTCCGCAAGAGCGATCTGTGAGCGAACCTCAACCATTGCATCTTTATTACTAATCGCACATTCAGTAATCATGAAGACCGTGAACTGCCTTGCTCATGCAATTTCCCACAATAATTATAGTCTTTCCACGACCGTCGCTGTCAAAATGCTAAAAGAGTGAAAATACTTTTCTTAACATCGAATCTCATTCACTTGAGTTTGCACTTGCAAATTAAGTAGGGATCTATAGACCGCTTGTTACTAGGTAGAACGCAGCACAATCATTTAAAATTCTTGCTTTTAAATATGTCTGTTCCATAATTATGTGCTCAGAACGGAGTGTTGAGTGCTGGGATTCCGAGAAAAGTTTCCGGAAAACAATGCAACGAAGAAAATTACCTCCGATTGCCTCGCAGACAGAAGTGCCGAACGGATTGCATAGAAGTGAGCAACAGTAAGCATGCGTTCAAAGATCGCAATAACTGTAGGTTGCACCTTTACTGGAGACTCGGGTGATACAACCCGTTGGTTTAAATCAAAAAGCACGTCTCTTAGCGTTGCCCAGGTCGTATAACCGTCAGCGTTGAAGAGATCTCGCTGACTCGTAATTTCCTGGAAAGAAGAATGAGAGAAAAGGAAGAGTGACTCAAAGTGTAGTGGTTTTTGGTGGCTTGAGCTCCCAGCCGAAAAGCACGCCGAAACGCACCTGAAATATTCTCTTGTAAATGTTGAAATTTTGCGTGTACGGCGGAGTGCCGTGACTCTTGTAGAGCAGCAGTGCATCATAGGTGCGAGCATCTTTAATGAGAGCGGCCGCGTAGGCGGCCAGATACTTGTGCAACAACTGTTGGTCTCGTTCATTCTTTGTCTCCGCGTACAGTCGCTCAGCAGTGGCGACGCATTTTTCCCAACGCCCTTGTTCAGCATACATTTCGATGGCCGAGATAATATCGACACCAGCCAATTCTTCCGCGTGACCACTCACCTATAAGGTGAACGTCGAGCTTACTTAGTTAATTTAAGTAGAACTTATTTTATAACTTAAGCTGTTCTGCCCAGACATGCGCTTCCTCGTGAGAAAATGGGGACCCTTACCTTTAGAGATTCTTTGTATTTGGCCTCAACGTAGGGTTCCAGTCGTGGTTCAAGGTCCTTGGCGATCTTTCTCGCTTTGGTCCACTCTTCACCGGCGATAAAAACATCCACTGCTTCCTGGACCTTGTCAATGCTAACGAGCAAATCTCCGGCAGTTGAATAGCGCTGAAGTCAAATTGGGACAGCAGACCAACCATGAAAGGAATTCGAACGTAAAAACAAACTTTTTGCACAAAACACCAAAGTTGTCCTGATGTGTAGCAATAATGTGTCTTCAAGAAGCGTTAATACACATGCCTGCGTCTTAAACCCCACAGTATCCTCGATATATTCGATTATTTCCTAGTTGTACGTCCGACAACCGAAAAACGAATGGGGAATTTCCATTTAAGCAAACCAGTCACCCTGTTGCACAGGTAATTTTAATATTAGGGATGATAAGAAGTGTATGGTAGCCACAGCCATGATCGTCTGGTATGTACGCAGTAACTGGAGTAATCCAAGATCTCGAAAACTTCCCAATTGAACTTTTTTCAAGAATCTGTATGAGCGTGAAAACTAAAACACGGAATACCCAAAAGTTGAGTCATGACAGGCACCATGTGAGTTCCACGTTCTACCTCTCGTTCTTTCTCTGTTTATGAGTTAAAAATTCTGACAGAATTGATATTAGAACCAGGAAAAATCTGTAGTATCCGGTCCATTCAAAGTATACGATTTATGACGAAATCTGTCAATTCTACAAGTCGCCTGTAAGAGATATCTTTCTATCGACCGTGAACAGCCAGAGGGTTTTTTGAACCTTCTGAAACCTACTGTGAGAAGCAACGAAGGCCGTAGTGCTTTTGGCCATTTTTATCATCGGTTTGATTACCGCGTTGGTCGGGTTCCGGTATCTGTTGGCTTTCTTAACCCCACACATTACTGCATTGGCATTATATTAGGTAAGCGCAAAACGCATATGCTGAACAAAACCTGTTCTATCAGATGACATTCCACATTGTGAATAAGATTACTGAGGTAATAATCAAACACGATCGCTCTTAAAACCATACTTTCGTTGAAAATTACTGCATAAACGCGGTATAAAGTCTTCGAGACAAACCTTGTCAAGCTCGGTCCAAAATCGGATATAAACGTTCGGACGGAATTCCATCGCCTTTAGCGGAACAGCCGTATACTATCCAAGACTGCACATTCGCCATTAGTATAATTCGCGCGAAATAAGTAGTTTAGGCGTACTCCTTCACAGTTGCGTCATGCAACAAGTAGAAGGTCGATGTGGCATGTGTTTGAGCTTTTGGCTGCTATCTTCATCGGCAGTATGGTTAGACAAATTGTCACATGCAAATTATACTTCTGTTTAACTCGCAGTCCTGAATATTACGAGGCATTTCCGCTGAGACTGGTGGGATTCAACTCATGTCGACTTTAAGATGAAAGTTGAACGAACTCGTCCCGAGGAATCTACCGAATGTATGTACATAATTTTCCCGGCAGAAGTTTACACTTAACGCAAAAAAACTAGAGTAAGTACAAATAGTTAAACAGAAATGCTAAGATGTCCACTGACTGGTTGAGCCTTCTGTATTTGCGTCACTCAACAACAAAGAGTGGACGAGGAGTGTGATTGGACTTTTAGCTAGTAACTGCTTTGAAGTATATGTTGGCATTAACAAAACTTAACAAACTTCTCATCTAGGCTATGAAGTGGTTGGTTGCTCAGTAAATCTATATTAAGTAGTAGCTTTGTACCCCACATGTTCCTAAAAATGGCCGCTCTAGTAGTTTTTCCGTGCATGGCCATCACACCACGTCAGTGTTCTCAACCGCTTGCGACGAAATTTCTGATAGTATGGTTTGGGTCGGATCCGGGGAGGAAAGTAGAAAAAATTGTTGTCTCCGGATGTTTAATAGGTGGATGTAGTGAATATTTTGATAACCGGAGAAGGTAAGAATAAGTTGCCAACCCAGGCCATATCAATGTGCATTTATTCCTTCACTTGCTCCTGTGGAGCAGGTTATATTGGTCGCACGAGTCGGCGCTTATCCAAGAGAATACGGGAACACCTCCCGGCATGGCTTGAAAAAGGCGAAACGAGGAGCATAAGCAGCGCCATTCTCGCGCATGTTGTCGATTTCGGACATCGTGTGATTTATTAGGTCCCATCGAGCTACCCAATGGTACTAGGCCAGCGCCTGGTAGCGACAGCAGAAGCGGCCGCCATTAGGTTACGAAAGCCAATCTTATGCGCACAGAAGAACCGCGTTCAAGCTCCGCGCCTACAGTCGACTAACGCTGCAACTCTCCGCGTCCTTCAACTCTCACCCCGCCCCTGCCACTGACTACTA
>CACRXP010000038.1:1243237-1254892 GCA_902702965.1 Spirometra erinaceieuropaei | reverse complement strand
TGTCTTAAGGAGAACTTTTATCGATTTCTCTTATGGCTGATGTGTTTTGCTTCTACCCCGTTCCCATACAACTGTACTGGTCTGACGACAATTTATCGAAATCTACGTATGCTCGCCACCTGGTCTTCTGATATTGATAACCGCCGCTTCGAAACGTGTTTAGTGTTCGCCTCAGTCAGACAGATATTCGCGAGTGGAAATTAAACGCTTAAGAGCGAAACAGAACCCGCTTGCATGACAATTGGATGTTAATCGGAGAAACCGTCGGTTGTTAATGTCTCGTTGCAGGCGAGGCGTTTGTGCAGGCAGCGCGACACTAGGGAATAACTACTTTTAGAACTCTCATCATTCCGTGAAGGAGTGCTGAACGTATTTTAGTCAGTTGAACAATCGCATCTTGTTTTTAGCAGTTAAAGTAGCCTGCATATCATGACCGTTACAATCAAGGGCAATCTCCGATCAGAAGTGAAAGAGGCAAGACACTAACAGAAGGGGTTAGTTCTGTGGAGAACCCTGAGGCGTTTGCTTAAAGATGTGCAGCAATACTAGAGTTTCTGCAAGTGAACAAGTGATTCTGTCAGATTTGTGAAGTTTTTTGGCTCTGTGCGGATACCGGAGACTGACCGGAAGTGCCAACGCGTTAGTGTTGCAGTCATCATTAGTGGTGATCAGGTTCGTATTGTCGTGGTTTGGCTGCTTTCCCGAGAAGGAGGAGGTTTAGGTGCGAGCGGGGCAGGGCTACGAGTCCACCGAACAAACACTATCTGGCTTATGTGATAAAAAGCTAACTAAAACACATAAACCGGATGCGTATGGTTTGATGGCTGCATTTATATATTCTATATCCGAGGGAGGACGCGAATTAATCCTGTTCAAGAGTCCAGTAGACACATGATGTCAGCTAACGACCATGTATGAAAAGGTGGATTAACAAAATAAAACTCTTTTGCCTGTCGACACCGTCTTGTTAACCTGTCAGTTCGCACAGTTTCTTGCGGCTCGAGTTCTGGCTGTCACCGAGTATTAGGAAGATTAGGGGTTCAAATAAGAAGGTGAGTTTGTGATTCGGTGACAGGAGGTTAAAAAGTTGAAGGCAGAAGTTATGATAGGAATTTAAAGTAAATTTGTGTTGAAGAGCATTATTAGTGGTAGGGGGCGCTCACCGATCGTTCTTACGGAACTCACTCGTTCCGTTGTGTCTTACGGGCTCTCTCTCGAGCCCAACCAGCAGCCGCACAGCGGCGCATGATATAGGCAGAATGGCATTATCGACCGTCGGTGCCACAATGGTTGAAAGGAAGAAGTGCGAAATCTTATAAAAAGTTTTGCTACAAATTAGTCCCTTAGCGCCCCTACGGAATGTCAGATGCGTCCCTCTTCCATTGTATATTCCTCGTTTGGGCTCCAGAGAAAGCCCCTAAGGCACAACGGGACAAGCCATTTCCGTAGAAACGATCAGTGAACGCCCCTCTACCATTGTATATTCCCGATCGCAACCGACAAGACAATGAGCCCATGGCTCAGGGGTTAGAGGTGTTGGACTTCTAAATGACAGATCGTGGGATCAAGCCCCAGGTGTTCCACGCCTCGGGGTTGGGTATGACTGGCTGATGATGGCTAATATGCCAGAAATGGCCTTTCCAGTCTCCCTCGTCTTTGTCGGTAATACCATTCTGCCTATAGCATGATTAGTATTTAGACGATAACTGAGACGTGGCAGCTGGGTTCTGAGGTTTTCTTTTTCAAAATATGTAATGAAAATGTACAGGAAAATTATCCTTCCTCAAAGTTATATTTATTTAATGGTCACCTACCACTTATTGACTACCCCAAATTTCTCTGCCAAATCTTCGTCACATAAGAGGTAGGCTTAATTTGTTCCGGTACGGTCCTTGACCAAAACATACCTGCAGTCGTGTGAGCCGAGAGGCAACCAGTTCGGTGACCTTGACAGCATTGTCGGGAGCAAGGAACTTCGTGGCCAGGTTGACTGCGTGAACCCACACGTGTTCGCAGGTGTCCAAGGGATGAGCAGACTCACTCTCTCCCAGCAGCTCCGGTGTCAGTTTCAGGTACTGCTCAACCGCCTTCAGGTGCTCCCCGTGGGCCTCCAACTGGCGCGCATGATTCAACAGCGGATTGGCCGAGGGGTCAAAGTCTTGCTGCGATCGCAGAGAGCTGTGTCGAATGGGTGAACCCTTGTCCGCACTCTGTGCGCCCTTTAAACCCAGCGCAGAACGCATCTTCTCCTCTTCGTAGTCTTCCTTTACATCAGGGGAGCAAAAGACAATACAGCAGTTCTAATTTTGAAAAAATAGGCCTCCACTCATCTGCCTGTTCGATGAGTGAGTTAATTTCTTGCCCCCTCATCCCTCGTGGAGAATCAAGTACCATACGCAAGCAGTTGTAAATAAAACTACCGAAGCGGCCGTTTCATAGATGAACGAGCTCGATTCTATCAAGTAGGCGGTCGTTCCTAAGCGGATATTGGAGCAAAGTACTGCTCAGCGTTTCCACAGCTCGTGCCTCCCGCGTCTTTGTCGTGTCGAGCTACTTCCCTTTTTTCTGTGTGTATTCATGGAGCGGTGAACGACGCAATATATTCAGTTGGTCCTAACCGCAGACCGGAACCACTTTAAATTCTGGAAGGGTGTGGCTGACGTAAAGTGCTGGAAGGCGTGCTTAAGAAGCGATGCCTCCGCAAATGCCTCCATTAGAGCTGAGCTTCAGATATGTAGCAATAACCCGCTGTGATCTGGAATTTGGCAGTCTTCTAGTGTTTCCTCCAGGATTACTAGGCGATAAGCAACCATAAAGTTGGTTGGAGGAGCTTAAGGGGTAGCGTTGGAATCTTCTAGAACCGAACAACTCAAGCTTCGTGCGCTAAGTTTCTTAACTGCATCTGTAAGCCGTTTAGCCGCCCTAGATCCACCCATTCTCGATCCATCAGACGACCCAACATGTCATATCGTGCATTATTTTATACTCAGCAGTGGTTGCTGCAGCGGTGAGACCAGTTTTAGAGTATACAGCTTTGGCGTGAATACGCTGGGTTATCTGGACAGCAATCGCAAATCATGACTGAGCGACTACCTTGTTGTTCAGAACAACCCTGGATACGCTGATCAGGCCAGACCTTATTTCGTAGCCGCACCTGTTAGGGGTTAGGGGCTGTGGTTAGGGGTTAGGAGTCAGGGCTAGGGGTTAAGTTTAGGGGTTAGTGTTAAGGGTCAAAGCCAGGCGTTAGGGTTAGAGGCTGGGGGTTGGGGTTAGGGGTCAGCGTTAGGAGTTAAGGTTAGGGGGTTGGGGTTAAGGATTAGGCGTTAAGGGTCCGGGTTAGGGGTTAGGGTTAGGGGTTAAGGTTAGGAACTGGAGTTTGGGGTTAGGGGTTAGGCTGCGGCTGGTCCATTGCAGGTACGGCTACGAAATAAGATCCGACCGCTGATCATTCCTAAAGTCAACCTTTCTACTATATTCGGAGCAAGTCAACTAGAGATTCATGGTTTTGAAGATCCCCTTAACCTTGAAGATGATAACATCCGAAAGCAACTGCAGTTGAGCATCCAGTAAACGCGAATAAAGAAGCCCAACTGTTGACTTACGACGGAACCGATCTGGATAACAACTTTCGGCGAAGTTACCCGGATTCCTCCGTCCAGCCCGCCTTCCCGCCAATTGGCGGGAGGATGTCAACCAAAAGTCGAAGAGCCCTACTAACACGAACCCCTGCGAAGGAAGGTCAAGGCGCAACCTTACCCAGGTACAGGATAGTGGAGGATGATCTTGCCAGGAAAGAATTCTGAAATGGGGAAGTCAACGTCCCCATCACCACTGAAACCTCCAGGGGCCACACGTCGTGAAAAGGCTGTAAACTCTCGACAGTCCACTAAACAGGCCGAACAAGAAGCCACCGAAAATGTTGCCATTTGACTACTAACGTTTTACCGATATATTACTATAGTTCACAAAGGGACTAGAGGGAACAAAACAAGTAAGATGTGCAGGGAGGAAACTCTCGAGGATCAGAGAGTTATCACCCAAATGGCTGGGACTGGCAAAGGCAAATAGGTCATACTGACCGTGAAGCCAATAGGAAATTATATTGAGTCTGAGATGATTGAGCATATGTTTGCGATATGATGCTACATCCACTTCTAAAGCCTACACTAAGGGCGAAATATACTAGAGGCGGCTTTGAGCCTAAAAAGGCACTGTCTACCTGGCCACTGTAAGAGAAACATGGGATATCGAACACAGACCTCAAACTCTCGAACTGCTTGAGTCCATCACATCAAACTCGCGTTCACGAAAACTCAATTTACTGGACGTGAGGACTCTTTCACATGCAACATCCACTACCGACTTTGCAAACAGCTGAAGCCAACTCTGTTACCCTCAGAATTCCTCTCAATGAGGAAACAGTCGTGAAAAACAACTTTTCCTTGCAGAGGATTCAGAGTGGGTTACATGATTGAGATATTAGATGAAATAACTTGGCTGTCTGCGTTGGTCCTACACCAGAACTCTTTCTCTATTTAACGATGGTATCCCGTCAAATCTCTACAGTTCAGGCGAAAGAGACCGATGCAGCTAGAGAAGAAGGCCAGGTAGGCTGGATCCGATGGACATGCGACTGGCTTCTGGGTGTCTGCAGTACGTAGACGTCTGGGAGGTGTGTGTGTGTGTGTGTGCAACACAGTCTCCTTCCGTGCATCATAGAGACACTAGGGGTGAACAAAGAGCCTTGACGGGGGAGGGGGAGTTGTGTGCATCATAAGGGACGTTTCTCTCCCGTCTGGGTCCAAAATGCATCGCAATTCCCGAAAAGGGTCTTACCTGAAGTTCCTGCACGCGACTAGGCAGGTAGGCCTGGGCCACACGGAGTGCATCCTCCCAAAGACCGGCTTCCCGGTAGGCACGAACAGCCATGTCTGGTCGTTGGGCGCGCAGCAGGAGGGCTTCCGCGAGAGAGAAGTCCTTCTCCCGAAAAGCGATGCGAGCTTGTCCAAGAAGGACATCATTTACGCTCTCGGGGTCGTGTTCACTGGCCACTCGGGCAGCGGCGGCCCAGTCCTGATTGTGAACATACATCAGCACTGCTTCCCGCGCTTTTCCAGACTGCGGTTAAGAGGCAAAGCATTTTAACAAGAGAACGATAGGAAAAGGGGATGGGGGCAAAGTCGTAGAAAATCATGGTAACGAGCGAACGCTCCGAGGTTTTAGCAGTACCGTACTGGAAGCATCCACTGGTCTGTGAGCATGCTTCAAGCTGATACACTTGCTGGCTCAACCCTAAAAGGACTTAAAACTTAACCAAGACTGACCGCCCGTCACAAAATGCAGACCCTGCTTGGAGTTTGTCGTCTCAGCGCTGCCAAGTTTTTGGCGTCAAGAACACACCAGTTTTTCCGTTCATAATTTGGTGTTAAAAAAGTTTCTAGTTGTGGGAATTTTAAATACCATGAAATGGCTGTTCATAAATCGTCATGTCTCTGCAGTTGCCAATGTGCCTTGTGAAGTTAACAATATGGATCAAATCCACTGCTAAATTTTATGAACCCTATATGGTTCCCCTTTAGTACCGTAGAGAAATGTATGGTTTTCCGTACGCGGAAAATATACGGCCTGCAGTTTCGAAACCCTGAATCAAAGTGTAAAGGTAGAGCGGTTTCAAAATTATTCGGGAACTGGAAAAGTTTTTGAAAACCGAATTGTGCCCTTCCTTAGGGAATAAGATTGAAAGAAGACATAATTATCTACCGAATGCGCGAAAGAATGAATATTTTTATGCATGTTTTCCATGAATTTTTAAAGGTATCGAAAATCAATGAGGAAAATGCATGCTACCTAAATAGCCATTCTTTACAGTGTAGTTTTTGCATGTTGTTAGAAGGAAGTTCGTTCGAAAGCAGGCATCCTGAGAAAACTGCATTGTTATAGAATTATGTTGCAGGCTGACTAGTTTTACAACCCTACTTAATCAATCTTTTCGAAACGAAAACGCATTTCGGTCGACATTCCATGAGTTAGCCCACCTACTGTATAGTAGATATGCTTCGATAGTACCAAAGTACTGAGAATGCAAGTCAATTTAAAGACCTGAGTGCGCTGGTTCCGTCTCTGCGACTTCGCCTCCAGAAGAATAGCAAAGCGGAACTTTGATGCTGGAATATAACAATAGAGTTATCTCACGGAGGATCGTCTCTGTCAGTGTGATAACTTTTGTTAGTACGGAGACGTTTGTTTCCGTAGATATAGATCAGTCTTGCAGTGATTGAGTTAGATAAGGTTGACCCGTCTGTTTTCCGACTATGAATAACTGAGTTAAGCGAAAGCCTCATATTCATGCAAAGAACTATTTGGCGGATGACGTGGCTGTCGGAACGGCATTTCTTAGGGAGCCACGATGTTGTTGTTGTTGATGATGACGATGATGATGATGGTGGTGATGGTGGTGATGATGATGATGATGATGACGACGACGATGATGCTGTTGTTTATTATGCTTATTGCTGTGAGTACCAATGTTATCACTGCCATTATGGTTACAAAGCTTTGGGAGACAGCGTGTGGTGGATACCCAGTTCCGTTTAAAGCGGTTTGGCTAAGACATATTGCTTGATTTCTTAGCTCTAGTTCTTCATTTACACGACGCGCTATGCTTTGCCATTTAGCAAAATGTGTTCAGGTTGGCAAAGCTGAGCGATTCGTGGTGATATGGTTCGAACGATTAAACATTAGTTGTAAAAAAGGTTATCAGATTGCTAAAGTATGAGAATTTTTGAAACACATTAGTGGAGCTGACCACAGGTTTAATCAGCTTAGGCCAACACACCTCGAGAAAGGGACTGCTCATGCTACTGACTTGGTTGTAAAATTTCAATTCCATGGGCGGGAACGTTGACCTCCCTAGGCCTACCAGGCTCAACACCACTATGCACAAAAGACTGGGACGGGTGGCGCATACCGACTAGATACGTTACAGAAAGCAGCAGTATTTGCCGCGTGTCCATTTTTAATAGGAAATCACGTCTGACGACTTCTGCATTCAAAGACAAGAGAGATATCGGCTGCTACTTCTAGAAGAAAAGTCGAGTTAATACCACATAACTGGTTAGTCGTTCAAAACTTCAAAAACTGTGTTCATATAATCGGCTTTCTAGCCGTTTTAGTTAACTTTCCCTAGTGGACTAGCTCTGTGATTGGTGGTCTGTAGATTAACGGTTCTTCTGATAGGTGAATTTATACTGTTAAGGGAAATGTTTGGGTGCGTTCCAACGGGGCTACGGCGAGCATAATGTGTCCTCGGGTCTGACTGTAGGAAAGAACCCATTTTGTTACCTTATCTGAACCCACATTCAGGTGACAAAAAGAAGCGTGTTGGTAGGACTATCCTATCAAGATTCTAGTTGCCTAAAATCACACGAAGGCGGAGCTTATCAGTGGTTCCTCAGCCAAAGAAGACCATTAAAGCGGATTGGCGCATTAAAACTGCGACAACCGAAAACTCCACGACTGAGAATAATGTCGAAGGCAGAGGTAAGATGTGTATGTCATATTTTCTTCATTTCTAGGCCCTTCGTTTCGTCACGTTCTTTTTCTAATTTCATTTACCGACAAACTTCGGGCAGCAGCTAGCTTCCGAATGGAAAATACGTCAAATCAGTAAGGCTGACGAATGCTAAATATGGTTCTTAGCATCGCGTATTTACACGTGCATTTCCAGATTTTGCACCAAAAAAACTAGCGTCCAAACTTAGCCCTACAGAAAACTGTATGATTTTGAGATAAATATCTTAAATTCTCAGAGACTGTATGGAGTGTGAGACCTACCTTTATGAATTCCTCTTCAGCCTCGGCAAACTTTCCCTCGTCTTCCAAGAACATGGCATACTTATTGTGCACATCGGCAATCTTTTCAGGAGCACAGCCGCGGACCAACTCGAAGGCAAAGTCAAAGATGCAGTGTTCTGTGGCGTACTCAATGGCAGTGTCCAGAAGACCCAGGCGGTTGAGCAGACGTACAGCAGAGTCACTGCCCAAGTGCTTGGCCCAGAGAAAAGCCACTTGCTTACGCAACTCTGGCTGGTCCTTGCAGTCACCAGCAACCCGGAAGGCCTCTTCCCACTGGTCGCGCGTTCGGTACATGTTTATGGCGGACTTCCATTCTCCAGCCTTCAGAAAAACACGAAATCAAACAAGTGCATTAAGGCCAAGGACCATAAAAGTCCGATGAACCTTTCCTGGCAATTTGACCATGTGCATAAAACGTGAAAGAAATATGTGCTTACTTAAACTTAATCATTAGTAAGTATTTATGAGTAAAAAAGCAAAGTAATTTTCCTTGCCTCCATGTAGTACTGCTCCGCCTGTCGCAGATTTCCCTCAAGCTCCAGTTCTTGCGCTAGCCTGAAGTAGGTCTGTTCTAGGATATCGGGATTGTGCGCTCGAACGAGTCGTATAATGTCCCGGTACTGCCTGTGGTTCTTATACATTGACATTGCACGGTCCGTTCTCTTCACCGTCAGATAGAGGCGTTCAGCGTCCTTCAGTTTGCCCATTTTGTCCAACTGCTCGGCCTGACGCAGGTACATTCTGGGAAAAATGATAACAGTGGAAACTATAAGAGTAGCATGGCTTCCGGAAAAAAAAAGCTCCTCTTGCGGCCGGAAGGAAAAGTCCGTTCAAGAAACGTCACGATGGTCTGTTTTAAAGTGCAGGAACTTCTCGTGATGTAGGCTTTACCTCATAACACTTAAACTGATAGTGATGATATGGGATCCATCCAGGCACCTATCCTCGGAACTATCCTTAGTACATCCTTTGAAAGCAAGCTTGAAATGCACACTAATTAGATCAGCCTGTGAGAGGAGCAGAAGTTTGCGCCCGTCCACACCCGACAAGGACTGGGTGTAGGATCAAATTCTTAGAGAAACTGGCGTCATGGGCTTAGTAAACCATACGCTCACAAACTTGAAACAGGGGCGCAGATACCCATCCAGCTGAAATTGTTCATAAAATCAATAAACCGAATATCATGAAGAGATACAGAGAGAGAGGGGGAGAGGGAAAGAAAGAGAAAGGGAGAGTATATCCATACCCAAGACTCTTGTTATTGGATCAGCAGTTAAGTCATATGCTATTAGGTGGCCCAATCTTTTGTTAGCACAAATGAAAACCCCCGCGGTCTCTGTAAATGGGTAGGCGAAATCATAACTCGAAACGTTAGGCCTCAAATAAACCTCTCACGTTGAACGCTTCATCTTCTTTTGACATGCTATCTGAGAATCGCATTTCCACTAGTATAAACCTAGTGAACTATTCGAACGTTCAGTCAGTGCGGGTGTTGGCTAACGGACTCAGTGGCTGTGCATCAATCGTTCACAGTCACTTCTTCTGGCATAAATGCCACGGAAAGAGGTGGGCAGGGAAAGCTGTTACAGCTTTTCCAGGGGTTAATAATCATTTTCGACTTCTAAGCCCAAATGAACCGCTATGAGAACTTCTACCTGAAACAGCCGGAGGCCTTGTTAATTTGGCATACCTTCATGGCATCACAATGGCAGCCATTCACAAACTCAGCTTCCTTAGGATCAAGATCAGAATAGACTAACGGAGTAAGGAGTGAGGGAATGAACTTGCTCAGTCAAATCATTGGGATCCATGCTTTCGGAGGCCAGAGCGTGTGCCTGTTCCCACATGCCTGCGCTGGTGTACATCTCGATGGCCTCCTTGGGTGCTCGCGCCTTTAAGAAGGCCGACTCTGCACGGGAGTATTCACGGTTCCTGGCGTAGTGCTTGGCCAACTCCAGATAGTAGGGAGCCACTTCATCCGCTTTCGACTCCTCAATGCTTTCCAGCACTTCCGCCGCTTTAGTCCACTGATTTGACTTGATCGCCGCATCTACGGCCTTCACGTAGGCACTAAAATTCATTGAGTCGTCCCAATGAGAGACTAACAGGAAAATGGTGGTCCAATTTGGAGGTAATAAAGTAACCGGGACGCGAATTAAAATATCCCAGAAAGCGGCACTGCAACAAACTGAAGGAAATAGTCCCCACCGAAGCCGGAAGAATCATGCATTTTCCATCTCTGTAGCCGAGTGGTGCCAACAGAGCAGTCTGACCTTCGTTGCTAACGATTCTCACCGTGTGCTCCACAGCATGATGAAACAGGCGCGGTGAATTGCGCGTGAATTAGTCTGTAGTGAATGTAGACTTTCTCAGCATCTACCGCACTCTCTCCTCCTCCCCCACCTGGACCCAGTTTCAAGATAGAGCCAAGAAGACCGGAGGTCGAAGGGAGTAGGTGGCTATCGCGGGCGGAGTCGCCCCTAGGCGTACCGCCACACCCTGCTCGGTTTTCAGCTAGTACCTGTGCTGCTTGGATGTTACCTTGTAACGCTAAAATAACACCTGTGTTGTGCGTTTAGCTGAATTTAGACACTGTGATGATGGTTTCACAATATGAAAGCATGATGAATAAACATGACAAGCGACAGTTTCTAAACTGGAGTATCTGCCGGAAAGCACACGGGGAATGCTGGGGGTCCCGCTGAAGAGTCGAACCCCTCGCAGCCGTGCCACGCAGCGGCAGAATATCGGCAAAACACGCCTGTCTGGGCTTTTAACGACTACCTGTGCTGCTTGTATGGTATCCTCTAACGCCAAAATATACTGCCCGCTGCCTGTCGACAGTAAATGAATATTACGTGGTCATCCCGCTGTGGCTGATGGACTTTGGCCCAAATAATCATTCATCGGACTTCTGTCTGCGCCTATAGACCTTACTATAAACTGATCCATTCCAAGTTAGCAGCTAATTTCTGAGGAAACTAAAAAGCGACAAGATGCCATAATAGTTTGCTATTGTGACGTAAAATAAGAGTACCGGCCGGCAAACCAAGAAGAGACAGAAATGAGAAAGGCCGTGGATATTAACCTCTATGGCAGTGCCGAGACAGCTTCCACCATACATAATAAGACCACAGTGAGGATGGAGTCGGTCTCAGCGTTGTAAAATGACTATGAAATAATATCAAAGTGTTTTGGGATAAGAGTTTGAGGTAATATTCGGTGTTTGAACATGAAAACAGGCCGTTATAAGCGTTTTCAGAGGGTTCTCATGTATTCGCGGGTAGTTGTAGTCCCTAACCCACGTGAATGCCGGAGGTCGACTGAACTGAACTTGGACCACAGGGAGAGGACGCACCTTAAACCTCCGCTTAAAGGCCTTATTGGATTTCCAATACTAGGAGAATGCATACTGATTGAACACCGATTTGATTACCCTCTCAGAGAGACCTAGATGTATCTTCTCGTGGTAGAGGAGTCTCGAACAAGGAACCGATTGCGGAGGATTTTTCATTTCGGGGGCCTGGAAATGAGACAGCGCTTGGTGGTCCAATGCGTCAAACTACTGCGGCGTGTGATCAACAAATGTCCTAGGGGGAGAAAATAAGACTTCTCCACTAGACTGATGCCAGATTTCAGTCACGTAGCTTCTGCGGAATTTCGTCGGGTTCAGAAATGTGCTTACTCACAGTGGTGACTCCCACCTGGATGATACCGATCAACGACGCCTAGACAGCTGGAACGGTGTGATAAAAGCCGTGGCTTAGACGGTTGCCGGATGAAGGGATAACTCGGTCTTCT